>OX401985.1:1802500-2260000 GCA_947859335.1 Tortricodes alternella | reverse complement strand
GTAAAAGTGTCTGACGATTTTTGCAGCGGTATCTAACTCCTCGTTATCCAGATTAAATGTATGCTGTATCCTCGAATAAAAGAAGTCTTTGTCAAAGAAATCTTCGCCATGCATTAACCTTATATCACCAAGATATTCGATATCAGTATTACCGAATAAAATGGGGGTGTTTCTGATTTTTCTTTCATTTGTTAATGAGTAGGGTTCATTGTCTACAAAAATATCAACGCCACTAAACGAATTTTCTTTACAAGGCTTAAATTCTAATTTCAAATCATGGGTAGCACCAGTGACCAAGCTGTGGTGTGATTTAGCCAAAAAGTCCAACGCTTGGTGGTCATCAGTCGTGTTCAGACCCAAATAATTCGCCAGTTTCACCGCTGCGTAAGGATCTCCATTGGTAAACATATCAGGGCTTAAAGGGGTTCCGCTCTCTGCTATAACTTTGTTGAATAACTTCTCTTTGGGCGAATACAAATGCAGTAAAACTGAAGCAGCGCCTGCGCTTTGACCAGCTACGGTAACATCGTTAGGGTTACCACCGAACGCTGCAATGTTATCCTTGACCCACTGCAGTGCCGCATGTTGATCTTTCAGCCCCTGATTCCCTGGAGCAGCAGGGTTATCAAGGCACATAAAGCCATACGCGCCTAAACGGTAGTTTATTGTCACGACGATGACACCGTGTTTGACTAAGTGGCTCGCATTGAATTCATGGCTGGATAGCATCAGGAAGGTGCCACCGTGAATCCATACAAGGACCGGTAGAGGATTCTGAAAACTCGCTTGAGTGGGCACGAATACGTTTAATTGAAGGCAATCAACCGAATATTCTACGGAATCTTTAGTTGCCGCTCGGGCGTAGCCACTGAAAGGAGTTTGAGGGCATTGTATTGTGGCGTCGTAGGCGTAAAAGATAACATCTCCAAAGCTAGGTGCCGGTCGAGCTGCCTGAAAAATACAATCCATTCAGTGTCATGTTTAATCGAACTTTAAGAACCTTTGTTCGCTGGTTACCAGATTCTCAGAACACCGGATTCTCAGAATACCAGATTCGCATAACACCAGATTTGCAAAATAACAGATTCTTAAAACACTGGATTCTCAGAATACCAGATTCACAAAAGATCAGAATCGCAAAACACCAGATTCTCATAATACCAGATTCGCAAAACACCGGAAATACTACAATCATGCATACAATTTGAAAACAAATAGTAGTTTATGCAACGGTTGCATAATGATAGGCCTTAAAACACTAGTGCGGTTTTCATGAAACGAGCCGATAGGCGAGTTTCATAATAAGATCGCACGTGTGTTTTAAGGCCAAATTATGCAGAGTTGCATACATAACTTTATCTACACACATATTATAAATCCTCCATGATGGGTTCAGAAACAATATTTTCTGGCAACAAGTTATTTGTTGCAATCGTGGCTGCATATTTCCGATATCCGGCGCATTTTCACATCACACACACTTCGAGAAGACTACTTACTATTCATATTTTCAACCAAAATGTAAATTACAAACAACTTTTTCTATTCAATTCAATTCAACAATTCTACTTTCGTTCAGCAAAACACCAACATGGCGGCGATTCGATCCTCCGTCAAGACCATTTTTTTTTAAATCATAGACAAACGGATGAAGTCTCTATTCTCACGTCACTCGAGATCAAATATTGTGCAGTTTATATTAAAAAAACATACTGAATTGACGTTTCGTATCAATAACTGTTTTAATATCTATGGATACTAGAATAGAGACCACTTGAGTTTTGACAGCTGTTCCAAATTTAATCTCTTTTCTTTACTAAAAACGATAAAGAAGTCATGTTATTTCTTTATCGCAGCACTGGTTTTTTCCTAATTGGTTGTCAAAATGGTGGTCATTTCCTACGGTTTTTGATTAACCAATGGACGTTTTATGATATGGGTGTAGATAAAACTATAAATTAAACCTTTCTGAACCGAAAATACTAATCACAATGCGAAATATTTAAGGATTGGTAAAATATACAGTAAAAAACCAATTTACAGTTCTGATCTTTTGCGAATCTAGTACTCTATTATGAGAATCTGGTGTTTTGCGATTCTGATTTTTTGCGAATCTGGTATTCGGAGTATCCGGTGTTTTGCGAATCTGGTGCTATGCGAATCTGGTATTCTGAGAAGCCGATGTTTTGAGAATCTGGTGTTTTGCGGATCTGGTAACCAGCGAACAAAGGTTTAAGAACACCTAATCGAAATCATCAACTTACCCCAAAAGGATCATCTGAATCCACTTTAGCGTACGGAATGCCCAAATATTTTGAGGGGCTGCCATCGCTAGCTTTTTGCCCCTTCACAAGCCCTTGACTAGTAAGCACTAAAGGATCTACTCTTTGGAGATTACCAAATACATTGGAAAATAATAAAACATTTAGTAATATGAGAATCTTCATTGTGAATTAATTATAATAGGCTTCGGTCGGGTCTGCCACTGTTATAATGATACTGCCGCTTTGGCCGGAGATTACCACGCGTATTATCTGAACGTCAAGAATTGAGATGTTGGATTATTTTATCTTATAAGTAAGTGAAGTGCTAACGTTTTTGATAATACTCTTATGCAAGTTATTTTATATGTATTTGTCATGTCATATTTAACAAAAAATATAAGGTGTAAGTAATACAACCAAAATATAATTATAACGAGTAAATAATAATAAAGCTTTTTTTATAATTCATCAAAATAAATTAAACTCGCGTGGATAGGGTTCCGTGATTATATGAGATTTATGTTACTTTAAATACCATAGACTTCTTATAAGTTTTCCTGTAATCTATGGGTAAAGAACAATTTTCTGTATTGGGGGAATGGTCAAATTTCGCCTATTGTCTTAAACTACTTCAAAACTTTTTATTTTAAAATTATAAAAAAAACCGGACAAGTGCGAGTGAAACCCGCGTGGAGACGGTTCCGTTCCATACATGATTAACTGAAATTTCCTATGTTAATTTAAATACCATAGACTTCTTACAGGTTTTCCTGTAATCTGTAGATAAAGAACTATTTTTTGTATTTTTTTTTAAATTTTAGGCCCGGTAGTTTCGGTGATAAGGGCGGGGGAATGGTCAATTTTCGCCTATTTTCCTAAATAACTTCCAAAACATTTATTTTAAAAAACCAAAAAAAAACATATTTAAGATCCTCACAATAATCTCATTTGATATGTCACATGATATAGTTTGCGTAACTTTTTTTTTAATTTTCTATTTTGCCCCCCAAAAATGGGCCCCATATTGAAAATTTATTTATTTACGTTACGCATCCCTGTTGCGGTCATCAATTTACATATGTATACCAAATTTCAAATCAATCGGTCCAGTAGTTTCGGAGCAAATTGGCTGTGACAGACGGACAGACAGACAGACAGACAGACAGACAGACAGACAGACAGACAGACAGACAGACAGACAGACAGACAGACAGACAGACAGACAGACAGACAGACAGACAGACAGACAGACAGACAGACAGACAGACAGACAGACAGACAGACAGACAGACAGACAGACAGACAGACAGACAGACAGACAGACAGACAGACAGACAGACAGACAGACACACGAGTGATCCTATAAGGGTTCCTTTTTTCCTTTTGAGGTACGGAACCCTAAAAGTATTAAAATCCCCATAATGAGGCCTTTCATTTGATATGTCACACGCCATAGTTTACCAAACTACTTTTTAATTTTCTAATTTACGCCCCAAAAGTGGCCCCCATGTTTTAAATTTATTTATTTACGTTACACGTCCGTGTTGCGGTCACTGACTTATTATACATACAAAAGTCTAATATTGCTTGATTCCTACGCTATCATATCATTGTAGAGGGTGGGGTCTCACAGCTTGTAGAATTGCACTGGATACTTAATTATAATATAGTGCGTACTTAAACGGGTGTCGAGGACCGTGGTTGTCATGCGACTAGACGTGCGATGGTGTCAGATTTGCGTTCTCACACCTCAAAAGTAAGCATCGCGAGAATTGCTTTGAGCAGTTCCTTATTATTTATATCAGGAAGAAGGAGTTAAGTATTATTTTAGCTTACAAGAGCAGAACAAGTCCTAAGATCCCCGTACAGCTAGCTTCTTTTTATATTATTAATTTTTAGGGTTCCGTACCTCAAAAGGAAAAAGGAACCCTTATAGGATCACTTGTCTGTCTGTCTGTCTGTCTGTCTGTCTGTCTACCTGTCTGTCATGACCTTTTTCTCAAGAAAGCGAGGAGGTATCAAGTTGAAATTAATATCAAATACTCAAGTTTGCAATCTCCTGAAGTTCTTTTTAAATTTTTAGGGTTCCGTACCTAGAAGGTACTGTTTCTTTTTCATAGGTAAGTACGGAACGCTCGGCGCGCGAGTCAGACTCGCATTAGACCGTTTTTATTGGCCAGGCGCCTCATTCCGGAACGCTAAGTGATTCTGTAGCGACTCGTAAGCCAGATTTCTCATCTCGCTCTTACGCATTACGCTTCATGCGGCAGAGTGGGATGAGAAATCTGGCTTACAAGTCGCTACAGAATCACTTAGCGTTCCCGAATAGAGGCGCAGGTCTAGCAACATTTTGACAAAATTTCGCGACAGTTATCAATATCTCTTAGCTGAATTTTTTTAAACATCACGCTCAAGTAGACCTGTCTTGGCCGATTCAGCACTGTTACCACAAGTACCAGTCATGGTGACCCGCCTATACGTTTCAACGACAGATTTTTAAAGTCCTTACCCTTGTGACCAGGCACAACGTCAAAGGTGACGGCAGACGACCTGCACTACGGCGACATTGCGTGCATGCTCACCCCGCACACGGACCTCACGTACGCGCAGCTGCCCCTCGTCTGCGAGGAGATCAAGTCCAGCGAGATGTGAGTACAGGGGTTGTATCATGAGCTCTTAATTCCAGGCAGTTTCCGCCTTTAACTGAGCTGCCTGTAAATTCGTATTATGAGCGTGATAAAGCCGGCGTCTTTAGCATGCTCCATAATCCTCCTCCTCTGCTGTACTGGGAGTGAAGAAATAGCATAGAATGCGTGCAGATGCTTATCATCCTGGCATGTCGTAAAAGTCGACTAAGGGACGGGTCCTCTCCAACATGGTGGACTATCTGTATGGGCGATGGGCTGATCATCTGTCACCATACGGTGCATCATACCATCTTAGGACTAATTAATCGAACGTGGCCACAAGTAGTCTTGTGGCTCTGCCCACCCCATTAGGAATTTCGGGCGTGATGCTATGTATGTATGTATAATATGAATTTCCAGGCAGTTCAGTTTACGGCCGAAACTGCCTGGTATTAAGAGCTCATAATACGACCCCTGTCTCTTTCACACGACTGCTGTTTATGGCTCAAGAGTGAACAGGGTTGATAACTTTTTTTTCGTAGTGGTAGAGCCAAACAGTAATCCTCACTATATGATTACTGTTCCAATGGGCCGGCTCGACCGGGGTAGTACCACACTCTCACAGAATATCGGCGTAAAGTAATAGCTTGCTATTGCGTTTCGTACGGTGAGTGACGAGATCCGGAGGCCTATTCTCTCATCCCTATCCCATCCCCATTCCCCATCCTACTTAGACTGGCAACGCACCTCTGGTGTTGCAGATGTCCATGGGCGGCGGTGACCACTTTCCATCAGGTGGGCCGTCAGATCGATTGCCAATCAATTGACATAAAATAAAAAAAAACAGGTTTACCCCTAAAAGCAAGTCTAAATCACCCTTGAACCCCTAAATCACTACTGAACCATAAAAAGGACGGTTTTCAATGTGGAACGTGTTTTTCTTTGCCGAACCTGCCGAATCCGAAACTGAAACTTCATTCGGACACTACTGAAAATACTCACCTTTTGTTGAAGTCTTATGTTAGTCTTAGTTTGTGTTTCAGTCTCATTTTAGTGTCTGCCCGCAGTTGCTTATCCGCTAAACTGAACGGCACCCATTACTGTGAGTGGGGATACAACGGGCTGGGCATCGAATACCAGATGCTAGCTGGGCCGGCCTTCATGGCGGTCTACACCGTGGTCGGAGTCATCCTCGGCGTCGCTGCTGATAAGTAAGCCCCATTTGCTAGCCCATAAGTAGACACATAAAATCATTGAAACTTCACAAATGTACACCGATAATATACAACTTATCTTTGGTTTATCTTGGTTGGGTACCCTTTGGGGCCAATTCTAAAGTGTTCGCTAAATTCACTAAACTACTAAGAAACGTCAAACTTGATTTTGACAGCTTTGTGATGAAAAAAATGAAACTATTTATTTTGCAAGTAGGCCACACGGGCTCTTTCACATGTCTGAATCTACCAGCGCTTCGAAAGGTGACATCCGCTGAGAAGAAACGCCGCAAGAAACTCAGCTGTACTATTTAAAATCGAGTTCACCGTTTCTAATTTTAAGTTTAGGAAATTTTAAATTAAGACGACACCGTTTCCAATTGATCTGCTGCCGGCTAAAAGGATTTATCAATAATTTAAAGTCACAATAGCCTCGCGTAGGGACCAAAGTTTATAATTTTATCTCTATGGACTAAAGTAGGTACTTTTTAGGGTTCCGTACCTCAAAAGGAAAAAACGAAACCCTTATAGGATCACTCGTGCGTCTGTCTGTCTGTCTGTCTGTCTGTCCGTCTGTCACAGCCAATTTGCTCCGAAACTACTGGACCGATTGAGCTAAAATTTGGTATACATATGTAAGTCGGTGACCGCAACACGGACGCGTGACGTAAATATATGAATTGTAAACATGGGGCCCACTTTTGGGGGGTAAATCAGAAAATTAAATTAAAAAAAAAAGTTATGCAATATATATTGTGTGACATATCAAATGAAAGGGCTTATTGTGAGAACTTTAAATATAAATTTTTTTCTGAATTTTAAGTAAAATAGTTTGGAAGTTATTTAGGAAAATAGGCGAAAATTTACCATTCCCCCCCCTTATTTCCTAAACTACTGGGGCTAAAATTTTGAAAAAAATACAGAAAATAGTTCTTTCTATGGTATTTAAAGTAACCTAGTAAATTGCAGATGATCACGTACGGAACGGAACCCTCTCCACGCGAGTTTAACTCGCACTTGTCCGGTTTTCTTATTAATTGTCCTTAGAAAACTACAAACTGGCAGCCACACAAAAATATACTTACTTAATTTAGAAAAAAGTTGTAAGTATTGAAATTAGAAACAAGTACCTATCTACTGTGTACTGTATTACAAGTATTTTGTTTTTTGTCGCAGTCGAAGGGAAAAGCAGAGTGTAACACACGGCGCGGAAACGCCATTATAACTCGGTTTCTTCCACCAACCGTAATGATGCCAATATTTAACACTAGCTTCAGGTCGCGACTTCGTCCGCGTGGACTTTGGTCATAGACCCATGGACATTTTTAAATTTTCCAGGATTAAAAGCACTCTATGTCCTATTGCAGGACCTAAGGGAACTATATACCAAGATTCATGAAAATCGGATAAGCCGTTACGGGGTCGAGTAACAGACATACAGACGGAACAAGCTATGAGGATAGGATTCTCTTGCCGCCTTATACAGAAACTCACCAATTTTCTCCACCAGGTACAACCGAGCGCGCATCCTGGCCATCTGCACTGTGGTCTTCGCAACGGCCATCACCCTCATGGGAACAGTAAAAAAATACTGGCACCTCGTTATCCTGAGAATGATGTTGGCAGCAGGAGAATCCGGCTGCAACCCCATAGCCACCGGCATCCTGACGGACATGTTCCCTGGTCACCAGAGAGGGCTGGTGCTCTCGATCTTCAACTGGGGGATCTATGGGGGTTATGGTATTGCTTTCCCAATTGGGAGGTACTTACCGGGCTGGAATGTTTGGGGGCTGGTAAGTCGATTTGTCTACTTAATTTGAAGCGATTGCCAACTTCAGTATCTCAACTGAATTTTGCTAGCCGGCCAAATAGGTTGGAAAAGTCAGCCCCCCCGAATTTCTGAACTTCTGAATTAAATTGTATCTGATATATATCACCCATCGTGAAACCATGCCTTCAAGCCACTAACACAAGCACATAACCGACATAGCTGGGTACCGTTAATCAAATAGTTAACTTCGTTAATCGCTAATCCGTTACTAAAATAGATAACTTCGTTAAAAGTTAAAGCGTTACATTTTGGAATATTGAATGGAAGTCAATGTTAATCGTTAATTCGTGATAGATATAGCATTTTATATGTCGTTGTGTTAGTGATTTGCTTGTAAAAAAATTTGGTAGGTATGGACTATGGAAGTTTAGGCAGGACATGAAAAAATAGGGATGTTTCCTGGATAAAAAAAAATAGTAATTCTAATTAGTCCGTCAGATAGATTATCAAAAAATATTGAACACGTATTTTTTGCTTTATCAAATCAATCAAAATTGACAAAGATAACGCGCATCAAAGTTCGGGAGTGGGGGCTAGTGACGTCTCTTAAGGTAAAAAGTGTCCAAAGTCGTAACGTCAGGCGGAACCTCAACGCACTATATCTTCGTATTTTTTTGTTTAAATATTGTTTAATGTTAAATATTTTTTTATAATTTAAATGACGGACTAATTCGTTTTTTTTAGGAAACTAGCCTATTACAAAAGAAGGGTCTGCGCGCGATGACTGCCGATAACGTACCTACGAGTACTTGTCAAAACGTAATTAACGATTAACGGACATTCATTGTTTTAACGGAAGTTAATGAGTTCGTTAACAAATTTTAAAGTTAACTTAAAAGTTAATCCGTTACTCGAAATGTTAACTTCGTTAATTAACGATTAACAGATGAACGGTCTTGTGCCCAGCTATGCTAACCGACCAGTTAACCATGTGGTTTTGGTTTTTGACTGTAAAGCTGGAGGTCGCGGGGATGATCCCCGTAACAAAAATACTTACTTCGCTTTGCTTTTGTTTTGCTTTGACAGGATCCTGCAGAAGAATTCCTCTTCTAATTCAAGTGAATGGTACCCGCGATTAATTTCCACTAAACATCCCAAATTATATCTCAGGAATGGCGTGCCTGCTATTACGGCACCGGCATCGTCGGCCTGGTTGTCGCTCTCCTGACCGCCCTGACTCTTCGCGAGCCTCAGAGGACCATCGTCGGCGAAGAAGGCGCCGGAACCCTGAACAGCAACGCGACCACGGAGGCAGGGAAGACACTGCCAAAGTTCTGGCATGTATTTGTGCAGCCGAGGGTCATACTGCTGTGTTTCGCTTCGTCTATCAGGCATTGTGGTGAGTTAGTAGTCTGCTGTTGAAGTACTGTCGCACGTTAGTCTAATTTTTAGGGTTCCGTACCCAAAGGGTAAGGGTTACTAGGGCCGCTGGAGACCCCAATCTTGCATCCGTATTTATTTATATATATATATATAAAAAAATCGCACTGCCGGTACGGTATATATATATATGTAACACTTGTATATTTATGTTTATATTAATCATATACGTATGATTATAGTCTTGTATTTCTTATTTATACATAATTTGTTTTGTTTTTATCTTTCCCTTTGTAACAACACCAACTAAATCTCTGTTGGCCTTATGGTTGACTGGTAGACGTTGCCATTAGGTATTAAGTATGCCAAGTGTACTGATTTTTATATTGGGCAATAAAGATTAAATAAAAAATATATACAATAAAATAATAATATACTATTTCACCCGCAGGCGGTTATTGTTTCGCGTACAACGCGGATCTTTACTACCGAACTTATTTCCCTGACGTGGACTTAGGCTGGTGGCTGTTCGCCCTCACTGTCGTAATCGGCTCTATCGGCGTTGTGGTCGGCGGCCTCTTATCTGACAAGTGAGTATTGTTGACTTAATGGTTCCTTAACTTTCGGGGACAGTTCTGAACCGAAACGTGTGTATGTCCGTCGAGTTACTAGGGCGTTGCTATATCTGAGCGATGAGTAGCCCTTGACATCGCAGTATCTGCCAAATCGACAGCAGTATTTAATTACTTAATTATTATCCGCGTTGGACGTTAACGTCTAACGCGAATTTTTACTACCGAGACTACTTCCCTGACGTGGCAGGGGTGGTGGCTGTTCGCTGCCACTTTCGGCACTAGTTCTGTCGGCGTCGTCTTTGGTGGCGTCATATCTCACAAGTGAAGTTGTAGGTATATAAATGTACCTTTGTTATATATCTGTCAAGTGAGTAGGATAGCTAATGATATAGTAGACATGCGCGGTCACAGGGGACATGACCCCCCCCAAAATCGTACACGTCAAATTGAAAAATCAAGTCTAAAAGTAAAGTCTAATTTACTCGACATATTTTATTATTAGTGAGCCCCCCAAAATTCCAGGCTGCGACCGCGCCTGATAGTAGATAGAGGTTGTGGATGTCAAAACTGAGTGGCGCTGGCAGAAGTAAGTAGTGAGGCGTTTTTATATCTGACAAAGTTAATTTAGAATTTAATGAATTTAATAAACTGAAAACTTTATTCATGCTTCTAAGTCACGTGACTCGGACCTCCGCCTCATACAGAGTATGCTTTTTTGACGTTTACGACCGGTTTCAGTATGTTGACGTCACACGCGACGGCTGACAGTAAGATAGCGTTTTAGCGGCAAATTTAAAAATATTTTTTTCAATATCATTTGTAACAAGCAGCCAAAAATATTGTTTAGAAAATGTCAAGAACTGAATTGACCAAAATACGTCTCTTGTCCAGGTTCGTGGAGAAGCTGGGTGTCCGGGCGCGTGTGCTCGTGCTGGCTTTATCACAGATGATCGCAACCATTCCTGCCTTCGGCTCGGTGATTTTCAGCCCGCTCTGGGCCATGATAACCCTTGGCATCTCCTACTTCTTCGGTAAGTACCATGTGTGTCTCTAACGTGAGAAGCGCTTTGCTCAATTTCACGCAAACTAATGCAGCTTAGAAAAGCCGGTTTGTGTGAGAACAGGAAGCGACTGCAGAGGCATGTAAATGAGGGCATTTACATGCAGCCGAAGTGAGCAGGGAAGTGGTGATGAAATTGGACAGCGCGAGTATGTAAATGGATCACTTCTCCTGCTCCTGCTGCTGCTACTCGCGTTGCCTGGTGCGCAGTGAGCCTGACCCCCAATTCTCGCTGCATTCGAGAACATCTCACAATCGAGATTAAACGTCAGTTCATACAGCCGTTTGACACAACTGTATGAATCTGACGTTTAATCTCGAAATCAACATTATCCCGAATGTAGCGAGAATTGGGGGCCAGGAAGCAGCCCACCCACTACACACACACCCACTGCTTTCGAAAGTAGTATGTGGGAATTAATTATTGCAGCGCGAGCAGAAGTGGCACTGACAGCATGTAAACACACACTGCCTTCGAAAGTTGTATGCGGGAATTATTTCGGGCAGCGCAAGCAGCAGTGGCTGGCTGCATGTAAACACCCACTGCCTTCGAAAGCAGTACGCGGGAATTATTTCTGGCAGCGCAAGCAGCAGTCGCAGTGGCTGCATGTAAATGATGCGTGATGATATGTGTAACGTATGTCACACATATCATCACGTTGGGTAGGCACGACCTTAGCAGTTAGCACAGAGTAAAAAAACAGTTGCGTCAGTTGCAAAACAGTTTATGAATGTAGGTAAGTGTGGTAAATAGGGAATTATTAACGAAGTGACGGTTGAAAACACGAACGCAGCGAGTGTTTTCACCCAAATCATTGGCCTTTTGAAGAATATTAACCCGCGTTAAATCCATTTGATCGACACTTGAACTCGACATTTACCGCGCGACAGGGTTGCCAACTATTAAAAATTGTTTACCCCTATGGCCCTAGAAGCAAGTCGAAAAATCCCTAGTTAAACCTCCTAAATCACTAATCGCCGTATTTTTTATTGGCTTTACCCTTATTAAATTATAATATAATATTCTTGTCAGTGTTGTCAGTATGTACAACGCCAATTACGGACGAGTATTCTGAACAAGGACGGTTTTCAACGTCGAACAAGAGCTGGTATTTTTCACGCTTAAAATAATGTCGCACTCATTTTCGATTCGTTTTAATACCTCTCAGAAAACCCCAATTTTACTCCCGAATTTAGGGGTAGATAAAATCCTTAAATTGCAAAGCCTTCACGTCAAGAAACACCCGTACCTCCCCCGCTACCGCACGCTTCTTACCGCGCGAGCGATCCGCCAATTGTATGATTTATCTAATGCCTGTTTTCAGCTGAGATGTGGTTGGGCATCTTATTCGCGATCCTAGTGGAGATCGTGCCGGTGTCCGTCCGCTCGACGACGGTCGGCGTGTTCCTGTTCATGATGAACAACGTCGGTGGGAACCTGCCGATCCTCGTGGACCCGGTTTCCAAGGTCCTAGGGTACCGGGAGGCCATTATGATCTTCTACGCTGGATTTTATGGGATCAGTGAGTATTAACGTTTTTTATGCGGTTTACTGGTAAATGGGCGAGAAAGAGCGGTTTTTTTGCAAGCTTTATTTGACTTGGAAGCCAATTTTGAAACAGTATCTAGCTACCCGTGATCGGAGTAGGTTGAAATTTGGTAAGGTCTGTTCGCCGAGTTGATAAAAAAAATATTAAAAGTCAGGGCTTCTTAACTCATTACAAATAGCGGCCTTCTAATTATTTTTACCGATGATAATAAAAAATTAAAGGGAATGCTATATTTTTTTCATAGAATATTATTATTGAATAGCCAGTATTATGTCCCATTGCCGGCATATCGTCAGACGACGACCATGACGAAGTCAGTGACGTTTATTATGAAACGTTCAATTAGCGTATTTCAGCCATCTAATTATCTCGCCCGCCCGGCGCGGCGCCGCCTTGACAATAACTGCTTCCCTCGTACCTACCACGAAACTCAGTACGCGCGGCGATAAGCGACCCCCGTCATACAGTTTGTGATAATTAAGCGACAGTCGCTATTTCGAGACGATATCATATGTATCAACTCTCGGCGAACAGACCTTTACACATAAATGTAAGAAAATGCACATTTTTAACAAAAACATGTTGACCGAGGGAGCGCGAAAACGGCTCCGTTTCAGTTTGCTGTCTGTTCTACTCTACACGTCGCAATTCTCAACCGATTCTCGTGAAATGTGACCGCTTCGATAATTTTATATCGAATTTTTTGGCAGTTCAGTTTAAAAAAAATGGCGGTGATATGGGGGTTGAAAAAAAAATATATTTACTCTTTTTATCCTCGCAGTACCGGCGAATTTTAGGTTTTTTAGCTCATGGCATAAATGTTTGATATTTCATGATCGCACCCACCACCGCGCCACCGTATGGCGCCACAAATAGTTCGAAAAGTCAGCGGCACTAGCATGGATAAGTTAAACCGTCTTATCTCCAAGTGCGTCCCTCTCACACGTGCCGACGAAAGAGATAGTCAGACGTAAATGGATTTAACTAATCCCCGTGTCTGGCATACTAGGGCTGCAGAGATAACAAGTAACTAAAAGGCTTATTACACCCAATGACGTTAAAAAGATAGACATGTTATACACCAACATTTAAGTATTTTAAAGTGGCGCAAGGAGTACTCTATACGTACGTATAGTTGTGTGTTTATGTCACTTTGCGCTAATAGAGACAAATGATGGGGCATGCCGGTTGTTAGAAAGACATAAATATACATCATTTGTTTCGTATTGATTGCTGCCGAGCGCTCATGGGCGCGAGCGCGTCACATGACTTCCCCTAGAACCGGCCGCCACGTGACCGCGCTTACATTGTCTCTTTTACTCTCACGCATAAAACATATTACATCTCGCTCTTTAGGCGCTGTCGGGACGTGTAGCCGTAAAGAGATAGCGTGCCCAACTGAATGCGCTCCGGGCAATTACCTGACTTTCGTCTGGTCATTCTACAGCGTGTACGACGTATCTATAACTTTTAAAAACATCTTAGATTACACCTTCCTAAATTAGTCACTTACGAGAGGGACGCCGCACGTTAGATACGTATGGAGATATCTCCATCTCATTCCAACGTATTGCGGCGTCCCTCTCGTAGGTAAGTGACTAATTTAGGAAGGTGAAATAAGCCTTTAAGCGAACATTCGAACATCGACATTGCATGTCACATAGGTACTTATATATTTCTTTCTCTGTCCCACAGGCAGCGTTCTATTCTTCCTAACAATGTTTGCAATGAGTCGACACAACTAGCAGATTGTGTATAGGTATCTGCTTTTAAGAATCTCGAAACAATGTGGTCTGTTATGAGGCTGTGTGTAAAATTCAATTTTACTTTAGGCTAGCCACTGACATAGATTATATTGACGGTCAATATCGACTACTGACGATCAATATAATTGTGCAACCAGTGATATTGCTCAGTTATATTGTAGGTCAGTGGGTAGCCTTCGTTTCAGCTGTGAAGTAGATTTCAAAACTTTGAGGTTATGTAAGTGGTACGATGACAACTGATCTAACGCAAAAACATGAGTATATTAAAAGGCATTTTCGCATACGTAAATCATGGGAAGATAAAACTTCGTTCCGAAAATCCCTGAAATCTTGGTGTGTTAGCTGGTGCGCCAACTGATTTGGGGAAAAATAGACCTTAACGTCATGACATGTTGCAGATATTTGGGTAGACTTCTTCCCCTAAACTATGCCATAGATAACTTCTTATTTTTCATCACACTTGCTCGGAAAAGATGTTATTATACGCAAGCGTATAGAGCAACTATAGCCTATTTAACTCCTCTATGGGCCCCGCCGTCAACGGGAGTTATAAACCATACAAAATCCATAACTCCCTAGGGAGTTATGGATTTTGTATGGTTTCGAACTCCCGCGGGCAGTTAAGTGCGTGTGCGGGCCGCGCGACCCGCAAGCCGGCGGAGCTGCCCCGCGCTGATCGCAACGTACGCTCAGTTTATGAACACCCACCTGATGGTAATTCACGATGTAAAATGGGAATAAAATTAATATATATACTTTTTTTGTCTAATTTTTATTTCATTTCCTCGCAAATGTGATGAAAAACATTGTGTGTATCACGGGCAGTAAGGGGATAACAAAAACTCGAGTCATAAAAGCCCTAGCCTATCGGCGTCGGGCTTCTAACAGACTCTCGTTAGTTATCCCCTTCTTACGGCCCTAGATGCACAATGTACTATAAATTGGTGCAGTAAGCAAATCGCTTCTTTAGTAGGACAGTGGCACAACTCGAAATGAAACTGTATTCTTTTAAAAGTCTTAATACTATTCAATCAAAGTCTCTAATCGGAGACCACGCCACTTTCTAGACTATACAAAAACAAATATTTGCTAAATTTATTCGCTGAGTAATATTTGTATCTACTATTGTATTTATCGCCGAAATATTGAATGTTTATATACATTACTTTAAAAAATTACAAATGAATGACTAACGTCAACGCCGCATGACACCGTCCAATGTGATTTTCTGTTGCTTACTTAAGAAAAATGTACTTTTATTCATGCGCAATAAAGTCTAATATTATACGACAAATACGGTACTTGTTGCATTTTAAAATTGCATGGTAATAAATGCGGTACGCTCTGGCGCAATGATGCACCGTGGTTATCATGACAATTTTAAGTGAAAATCTAAATATATAGATGATTAAATTAAATTAAAATGTACAATGATGACTACGCTAAGGGTTTATCAAATAAATAAGAAAAAAATCTTATTTAATACAAGTAATATCGATTGTTAAAGTTCAAAGTAATTTTTCTCTGAAAATACAAAGGAAGAAAAAAATATATGACATGATGACACTCAATTATTTATAGTCTCAATAATCTCAATCAACTTAAAAACTGTTCCAATTTGGACAAAATACTATGTTGTCATCAATCTTTGTCATGAAGCACATGTGCATCATGCGCGCCCAAGGGGCTGCAATCCCATGAAGCACATGTGCATCATGCGCGTGCGCGGGGCTGCAATCCCATGATGCACATGTGCATCATGCGCGTGCGCGAGGCTGCAATCCCATGATGCACATGTGCATCATGCGCGCCGAAAGGGTTAAGTTTGAGTGGTCACTGTTCTACTAAAGCAGCGAAATGACAAAAGGTATTGGTTTGTTTCTTTTTCTTCCCATAGTCTAAGGGAACTTTGCCCATACTGCCAAGCCTACCATGACAAAAAGTACGATATTTAAATGTTTGACAAATATAGGAAAGTACAACAGATATTTATTAAACACTACGGATTGTAACATTATGTTTCTCGAATTAAATTTTTCGAGTAAGTGATATAATCTAGTGTAGATTAGATAGTCATTGTTCGAAAATCTTTAAATAATGTTGCATAAAAATAGAAATTTCCTATTAGAAGTTAGGATACTGACTTTGTACATAATTTATTTGTTAATGATAAGTTTTATTGTAAATAGAAATAATAAAAGTATGTTATGGATTTGATTTATTTAACTTTTTTGTTTTTTCCTCTAAATTGCATTTAGAATTTTACTGTTTCTTTGTGATTTGTATTCAAACAACTTTTCTTTTCTCCTTGACTTCCAGCTTTTCGTTTCTTCTTTGGATAACACATATTCCCCACTCACTACCACTGCATTTACTTTTTCTGAAAATTTACACAAAATGCAATTTTTTAAAAAACCATTCCAACCAATAATATTTCAAATATAGCTACCTACACAAAGAAGTTTTATTTTGGGAATCATACAATGCAACCAGCAGTGCAGACAAATCAAAAAATGGTTGAGGAGATAATAGAGTACATCAGAGTCAAAACTGACTGGTTGGAGTCCCACCACAAAGTAAATTTTCCGTCCTTCGTGGAGCAGGTCCCGACCAACAAACTTGCTGGAACTCTGGCTGAAGGATGGCGTATTCTGTTGCCTTCGCGGATGGTTATTTGATCATTTTATAAGTTATGTTTATTGTATTGTATGTTTAAATTTGTTATTACTGTATAATACATAAATCAGGGGACAATCTTTACACAAATCGATCTAGTCCCAAAGTAAGCTCTAAAGGCTTGTGTTATGGGTACTAGACGACGATATACATACTTATATAGAGAAATAAATACTTAAATACATAGGAAACATCCAAGACTCAGGAACAAACATTTGTGCTCATCACACAAATATTTGCCCTTACCGGGGATCAAACCTGGGACCGCTAGCTTCAAAGGCAGGGTCACTACCAACTAGGCTAACTGGGTCGTCAAATGTATGTATGTTATATATTTTATGGGCCACCATTGCTTGATTTAAATAAATAAAGCATTCAAGGTTCATCCTACCTTAACATCTAGCCAAATTCCTGATTGACCAACATCCAGATATCTACTACATAATTCGTCCAATATGATCCTATTATATTATACATGCGAAAGTTTGCATGTGTCTGTATGTTTGTTACCAGTCAGCTCCGCAATTGCTGAATAGATTTTCATGAAACTTGGTATAAAGTTAGGTCCTGGAATATAATTGAATTCCACATGGACAAAGTCACGGGCAGAAGCTGGTAATTCATAAATCTATCCCCAAAAATATATTTATTATACGAGGGGCGGCTGAAAAGTTATCTACCTAGCCTATATGTTATGCGAAAATAATACTGCCCACTATGAGGTCGTGTTCACTGGTTATTCTTTTTTCAAAATCACCAACATTCATTTGGTTCTTGCTTCCCGGGACTGGATTGTTTTCAAAATGTCGCAAGGAAAAAATAATCTGATTAAAATTGAGCAGCGTGCAGTGATAAAATTTCTCACTAAAGAAGGAAATACACCCTCGCAGATTAGACTGCGTATGTTACGTGTTTTTGGTGGTTCGTGCCCTTCTGAATTTACAATAAAGTTCTGGTCGAAACAGTTTAAGCTTGGCCGTGAGAGCCTTGAAGATGATCCTCGTAGTGGGCGACCAGTTTCCGCTGTCACCGATGAAAATGTGGCCAAAGTGAGAAATTTTATTTTAGAAGACCGGCGAATTAAGCAGTGGGAGTTAGCCAGGGATGTGGGCATTAGTAAAGAACAGGTCAATGAAATAATTCATGAACATTTGCACATGTCTAAGGTTAGTGCACGCTGGGTCCCTAGAATGTTGACTCCGTTTGACAAGGACAGACATGTTCAATGTTGCGAGGAATTTTTAGACATGAGCCGTGGAAAAGAGGAGGAAATTATTTCTAAAATAGTAACCTATGATGAGACTTGGATTCGGCAGTGGGATCCCGAAAGTAAACAGGAGTCATTACAATGGAAATTCAAGGATGAAAAGCCTCCTCGGAAATTTAAGGTTCGTCCGTCAGCAGGCAAAGTAATGGCAACATTTTTTTGGGATGCGGAAGGAATTCTGCTTGTAGATTACTTGCCAAAAAAACTACAATGAATGCTGAATATTACGCAGATTTACTTGACCAGCTCAGAGAAGCCATAAAAGAAAAAACAAGGGGCAAACTCAGCCAAGGGATTCTGCTTTTGCATGATAACGCACCTGTGCACACTGCTCGCTTAACGAAGCTAGCAATCAATGGAAATGGGTACGAAGTAATCAACCACCCTCCATATAGTCCAGATTTGGCCCCATCCGACTACTTCCTGTTCAGACTTTTGAAGAAAGAACTGAGGGGACGAAGATTCGATGATGATTGACTTTTTCGATGATAAACCTAAAGTTTTTTTTTAACGGGTTTATGTCTTTAATTGATAAATGTAATAAGTGCATTTCCTTGTCAGGAGACTATATTGAAAAATAAAAAAAAACTAGCCATGATCGTCTTTTGTTTCATAGTTAGGTAGATAACTTTTCAGCCGCCCCTCGTATATCCCCATAATTTTACCATCTGCATTAAGTGCTGTGTCTTCGTCATCAATCTGCCGTCTCTTCTGTTTGATCTTCTTGGATTGAGAGTTATGTGCCTCAGTGTAGGTGTCCTTGGCGGCTTCAGGTGACAAATAATCTTCAGAGTTTGAGAACAACTTCACACCACCTTTAATTTTACGTTTCCTGTAATATAAAAACAAGTTATATTAATATCTGCTACTTTTAAGAGGAAATAATAGAGCTGATGTATGTACTAGCCATATACCTTATAGTATTTCCCATCAGCAATATCTAAGGAACCATCCACTGCCATACAAACTTCCATGTCCTTTTTAAAACCCCTTAAAGGATGAATTTTTAAAAATGCTTTCTTAGTTAAATAAACCAATGTTAAATAAGGAACTCCTGCACAAAATGTCATACTCATAGGCCCACCAGTTTAGGGTGTGCATTGTCTGTCGTCCAAGGTTTAAAGTTTTATTAATTAGAACTTAGGTTAAAATTACGAAGTATGCTTAAACTGTCCTTATTTGTACAAATGAGATAAAAAAAAAACTGACAAAGCTACAGATTATTTAAGGTATGCAGTTTTTTTCAATATTCTAATTGTTTTATAGAAGAAACAAAAATGCAGAGAAGATATGCAAGATACAAGAATAAAAGTACGTACATACGTACATACGTAAACAGAATTCAAAACCCTATGAAACCTACTTGAGTCCACACAATACTCATTGTAACACATAAACTTTAAATACCGCTAATTTGATCACTCACTTTACTCCCTCCATTTCCATTTCAACAAATTCAACATTTTTATCAATTATTTTGGAGATTTTAGCACCAATTTGTTTTTGCATCTTTTCTGGAACTTTCACATCGTTGTAGTGACTGGAGATTTCCAAATAACGCTCTGAAGGCGGCTTCTCTCGTACTGAAAATTAGCGTTGAACATTTTTTTAAATATAATTTGTAGCACTACAAGATATTTACATATAAATAAAAGGATACTCGCCAAGATTACTATCACTGATTTATACAGCAAAAAAAGCAAGTAGTGACGGAAATTAAGAGAGATCTAAGTTATGGCTAACCTTTTTGAGAAATACCACGAGTTTCATTAATGAGTTTGGTGAATGAAGTGTCCACGGCCTCCTGAAATCTAGATAGGTCTTCATCGTCGGAGGAATCAGAGGACATAGTTATGAACAAATTCAGTTTAAATTAAATAAATAATAAACTCATCACTTATATGTAAGCACTAGAGATGTGTCAACTCGGTTTGCCAAACCGGTCCAAACCGAGTCAAGCTAAAGTCGAACCGACCCGGTTTGTTAGTCCACTAACTCGAGTCTATAAAGAGCAGCGGACCGCAACAACATTCGAACCCGCTCGTCGACAGTGCGAGTGGGTCGGGCGAACGGAACCGAACCGACTGCGCGCGATTCCGACTCGCGCGAGCGGGCTGGGCCGGAGCAGGCGAACCGAATGGGAAGCCGAATAAACCCGATTTCTCCCGAACAGGTGGGCGGGCTACGACGACGACCATTAGTAGACCTTATCTCGTTGCAACAAATTTTACTTAAATTCGTTCAATGGTACGGTGGCGTGACACTTGTCCTTGAGCTGAGCGCTAGAACTTAATTTGATTTTTGCATTTTTGAGTTTTGGCTCACAAATGTAACAATAACCTATAAACAGTATAGGTTTAAAATCCGAACAAGTAGGTCTTTAAATTTAAATTCATGTCAAACGTAATACTACATTAATACGTTTAGGACCGTCATAGCAACTCGGTTTGATCAACCCGGGTTGAAACCGGTTTACATAGAAAGTCGAACCGTTCAACTCGGTTAGTGATATTTACGGGTTGGCACATCTCTAGTAAGCACAAGTTCGTTTCGTCAAAACGTCAAAACAATCACTATGTTCCGAAACGCGCTCATAAACACACGCACGATGCTCACAATCGTTCCAAATTGATTTGTGCTTTTTGTGCGCCATTTAGCGAATTTCAAACAAAAGTAGAAGATTTTATAGTGCCTACACAGCGCTATACCTGTTCCTCTAAAGCACTGCGAGGACGCAACTATGAGACCAGATGCTTTAAAGCGTGTGTATGTGGGTGCTTGCAGTTACTTCGGAACGGAAATCGCGATTTTTTAGCTCTTTTTGAACGTACTTATCTATATGGGGATTGTTGGTTTGTGACATTGTAATTTTTTAATAGCTGTACTTGACGCTCGTACGAGGCGCTCGTGCGAGGCACTCGGCGAGTGGTGCCGAGGCGAGTGGCATCCACTTGACGCTCGCATAGCTCAGTTGCCGCCGAAACGTAGAAGACGATGGACGTGCCGCGACAGCTTTGTCCGCGATTGCTCATTATGCTTTTTTACGTACATATTGTACAAAAAAGATTCCAAAACCTTGGAGGAAAAGAAGATGGCGGATACTTAGCTTACTATACACAAAAATAGAACAATGTAAGAACATATATCTACCGTATGAAATTTATATTTGTATATAAATACGTATCAAAATTCATTTCATTATTAAGTACCTAATGGAGGGACGTGTGTGAACATGTTTTTGTGTTTATTCTTTTGTTAGATGATATCAGAACCTAAATAATAAAAGAAAAGAGTTTCATTAAATTCATATTACCTATATCTAAAACTACCAATTGCCTGCGACATTGTCCGAGCGGAATTTGGTTATAGTTATGCCCTCGGGAACTTTTGAATTTTCTGGGATAAAAAGTACCCTATGTCCTATTCCGAAGAGGGTTATTTCATTTTAATTTTGTTTTATTATATTAAAGAAAAATCGTACGTGAAGTATTTTATAACCTGTGGCACTAATGTACGCGCGCGTGAGGTCGGGATGCTCGCGATTTCACTCGCCACTTTGATCTTGCACGAAAAACCGACAACTATAGCGAGCGCAGACGAGGCGAGGCGAGCGCAGACGAGGCGAGGCGAGCGCACACTAGTCGAGCCGAGCGGGCCGACTTCACGTAGCCACTCGCCTGCACTCGCCTCCACTCGGCGCGCGTCAAGTGCAGGTATAACAGTCAAACAATCGCAATATTATCTATTCTGTGCAACCGCCAAAGTTTAAATAAAATCTATAAAGCTATTTCAGCTATTGTTTAAAAACTGCCGATTGACTTCGAATGATATGAAAAATAATTTAGAATGCCCACGCCATTTACTCTTTGGCCCACACGCACAGAACAAGTAGGTAAATACATAATAATACTACGTACTTCAGGATGTAAATATGAGTGCGCTTTATTATTTTTACGCCTAAAATTCGTACCGGTCAATTTTGTAGTTTTCTTCATTAACCTTTTAAACGCCACGGCTGAGTGCGAGAAAGGTCTGTGCGGGAAGGCGTGCCCCGGACACGGACAGTGACGGCTGTAGCCGACAAAATGTATGGAAAACGGCGTCGCTCGTGGCGTCAGGGGCACTGAAATCTGCCGTCGGTGTAGCCGACTGTCGCGTCCAAAAGGTTAAATTACTATTCTCTGTTGAAAGTTTTGTCTCCACTGGTATACCTCGCCATACGTAAAAAGAGCGCTAACGGTGCCCAGTGCTTCTTAATTGTGCCCACTCCCACCCATCATTTTATAGCACACAAGGTATGATTATTTGATTGCTAGTGGGGACAGAGATTGGGAATAGCCCACCTAAATTAGTATAACAGTTATACTTTATACCTTAGCAATAGCAAGTGAGTAAACGATCTTTCAGTATAATTGACCAGAAGGAAAAAACATAACAAAACTAATATTAAATTAGAAATAGATAACAAAATGCTGTCATAATAATACTGCTAAGTATAGCAAATTGAGCTTATATTATTCATATTATAATTCTGTGTGAACTGCATGCTGCAGGATCAGGGGATCACTTGGATGAACGAACAATCCCTCTTTAGCTTCCCAATCCGTATAGGCACCATATTGCGAAGAGATGCCTACTATTTCACCCTGATCACTAATAGGTCTTCCAAAAGTACGACCAGAGCCTGCCAGGAACCTGAAAATAAATATAATTAGTTATACAAACATCAAGATAATTACTTAAAAATGCTTTTAGCATTTACACAAAACAGGAAAACAAGAAGATGGGATCAATGCTGGATGGGAGTGCCGCTGCGATAGTAACCCTCGGCTCCAAATCTTGGGGAACTGGGCTGAATGATCAGCGCACGCAGATCGACCACCCTCCTGTCGACGGCTGGGCATCCCCACCCACCATCATCATCATCAGCATGTACACAATGATACTCACGCAGCAGTATCAACATGTCTCAACTTGATGGGAGTATCTCTTCTCCAGTAATCATTGTTGCAGACAACCGTCCAATGATCTCCGCTATCACCTTCTCCGTCACCATCACCATAGCAAGATACTTCTTGATTTCCGGAGAGTGGGGATGAAAAGTAGTGCGAGTGCAGATTCTTCTTAGTGGAGACGTGGTGCAGGCGAATATTGGAGTTGCACTTAATGGGCTCACTGTTGAAGAGTAAACATTAAAAATAAACATACATCCAATAAGTAGATCATTGTCACTGATCTTACACTATTTGCTTAGGGTCAAAAGAGCTCATCCAGTAAAACCTAGATTTGTCTTTTATCTATATTCTTGCAGTTTCTATACGATCCAGACAAAAATGTCAAAACCAAAACTGAACTACGTTTTGTATCAAGTGCTACTCAAGGAAGGCTCTTAAGTCACAAAAAACCAGCCAATGACGAGTCGGACTTGCACACAAATAAAAATCATGTTTGCTGTATGGGATTTATTTTATTGTTTTTTAATATTGTTGTTATAGCAGCAACAGAAATAAATCATCTGTGAAAATTTCAGAGGCGAAGCGTGAGGGTAAGCCTGTGCATAATTTATTAACTCAAACATTATAATTATTATTATTAAATACTTCTTGTATTAACATAAAAATTACATATTACATATTTTTTTAAGTAAATAGATAATTTAATGAGTAATAATATAATTTTTAGAACGAGTCTCATGGAGACTCACGCTTCCTCATGCTTCGTCTCTGGAAAATTTCAACTGTCTAAATATCACGGTTTTGAGATACAGCCTGGTGATAGACGAACAGACAGATGGACGGACCGCGGAGCATTAGTAATAGGGTCCTGTTTTACCCTTTGGGTATGGAACCCTAAAAACTAAGATAAAGATAATTGCAGGTGAAGTCTGGGCCTAACACTAACATGTAGTAGTATATCTTGGGAGTTGGTATGTGAGTTTCAGTTATATTCTGAGTTATATCCACAAGTGACACATTTAAGTTATTAATATAGAAAAGATAATGTAGCAAAGTGAATATACCCTCGTTTACAAGATTCGCCCATAGTGGCACGCACTAGCCAGTGGCTGTTGTTGTCCTCCGATACGTCCACGGCGGTGACGGACTGCTGGCCGGAGCCTGAACCGTACTTCACGTCGTGCGAGTGCAGCCGCATTCTCAAATCCACATTCATTATTTTCAGTATAGTACCGCAAGTAACGAATTCCGCCTTGGACCCTGAAAAACAAATAACTTTATTCTGTAATAACATCAAATGTTAGCTTTGCTCCTCTGCTGCACTGGGAGTGAAGAAATAGCATAGAATGCGTGCAGATGCTTATCATCCTGGCATGTCGTAATATTCGACTAAGGGACGGGTCCTCTCCAACGTGGTGGACTATCTGTATGGGCGATGGGCTGATCACCTGTCACCATACGGTTCATCATACCATCTTAGGACTAATTAATCGAACGTGGCCACAAGGAGTCTTGTGGCTCTACCCACCCCATTAGGGATTTCGGTCGTGATGCTATGTATGTGTGTTAGCTTTCCTCAAATTGTATATCGTGCCATAAGATAAGGCCACGTAATTAACATCGAAGCCAGCTACAATGGCCCCCCCCAATATTCAAACCGCGGATAGATTTGGTTAGGTACTACGGCTTAAAATTTGACAATTTTTTGCCGCCTTTAAAATAGGTATGCCAATTTTTTACTTATACTTAGTAAGGTAATCTATCCACGGATTGATTATTGGAAACGGGCGCAAGACGATACCTAATCAATCAGCTAAACTTACCTTCAGTAACTTGAATTAAAAAAAGGATGGTTACTGATAAAATACTTAAAATATTAGAAATCTTGTAGTGAGACATTTTAAGAAAATTTCTCTTTCACTGTTCTTCGTACTAAATCGTACGAAATATTCATAAAATGTTTAACTGCAGCGCACCCTCTTCGCTGAACGATACATTGAATCACAGATAACTTATACAAAACACAAACAAACCAATAACAGACGGCCAAAAGTTACGTTAGCGCAAGCGGTCTGTCTCGTCTGAGGAGAGGCTATATATTTCATTCTACCTGTATAGCTGCCTCGCTCCCACGTCAATTCGTTGTCGAAAGAGGCCTTTGCTATCTCATTCTCACATTCATACATCGTTAACTATGCTTAACGAAGAGTGCAGTAACTTACTCGGCCATAATTTCGTGATAATGGCGCAAACATTTTTAGGGTTCCGTACCCAAAGGGTAAAACGGGACCCTATTACTAAGGCTCCACTGTCCGTCCGTCAGTCCGTCTAGCCGTCCGTCCGTCTATCACCAGGCTGTATCTCATAAACCGTGATAGTAGGACAGTTGAAATTTTCAAAGATGATGTATTTCTGTTGCCGCTTTAACAACAAATACTAAAAAACAGAATAAAATAAATATTTAAGGGTGCTCCCATACAACAAACGTGAGCTATTTGCTCGTTTTTGCTCGATGTTGATAACGGTTGCCGTTGCCGGAGAGAAGTAGACGCTTGAAATATTCACAAAATATTTAGATGTATAGTCAGTTTAAAAATAAATAATTAAATTAAAATAAACTAAATATTTAAGGGGGGCTCCCATACAGCAGACAGGTTTTTTTCGGCGTTCTTATAGATAATGGTACGAAACCCTTCGTGCGCGAGTCCGACTCGCACTTGGCCGGTTTTTTCCTTACTTGTGTTTTTTTTTTACTTATTTATTTTAATTTATAAAATATCTTTTATTGACACATTCATTACAGCTCTTTTTCTGTATTTTGTGAAAGTATACCTCCTTGATTCAAACACAAACCTAATAGGACGTTTTTTATGTGTTAGAAACAGTTTATGACTAGCATGGTCGAAGCAATAGATTTTTTTAGTTTTTTATTATATGTGCAATGTGTAACACAGTAACTGCACTTTCAAGTAGTAAAATAAATCACTGGGTCACAGTGTTCGGAACCGTACGATAATTTCATAACTACGTACGATATACCATGGTACACTACTATTGTACGATTATTTTATACATATTAACGATTTCAAAACTTCCAACCTTTTTCAAGCGCTATAACTTTTGTTATAAGCACATTTTGGCATTCGGATGTTTCACTCTTGCATTTGAAACGGTTTGGTGAGCCTAAAGGAGGAATAATTGGAATATGACCGTTTTTTAGGTCTAAAATCACACTGTATAGTGATGAAAATATATTATTATAATATTTTTCAAGCGTGTGGTCTTTTGCTATATATATATATATATATATATATAGCTTGGTATATTAATATATATTATAGCTAAGTGTGTGACGGGATTAAGAGCGTAGGTACTGTGTACTGTTTGTTATTGCAACACAGCCATTTTGAATTTAATTATAGAATGAAAGCCACACGACCTGTGTGAGGGAGAGCGTACAGAGTGTGACAAGGACTGAAAAGGTCTGCGAGTGAGACAGCCTACACCTTATCGTAGAGATATTGTTGGCTTGGCTCGCTTCATGGAATCAAAGAGTATAGTAACCAATACTTTATTCTTTGATAGTAATAATAATAATATGTTGGAATTAGCTAGCTGGGTGAATTTCAAAAAGTTGCTCTGTGTTACGAAAATTAATTTTCGTGACGCAGATGAACTTTTTAAACTTTTTCTTATCAACGCCTTCATTACGTACAGTTTTTTTTTTAAGTTTACCCAGCTATGTATATTAATCTGTGGTTGGAATGGCCGATTAACGAAAACGAAATAGACACACTAGTTTGTATCTGTCTGAGTGACTTGATTGTGCTGCTGCGTGCGGATTTCCAAGATTTTTGATGCCGCGGTGACGCGCCGCGGTTGGTTTGGCCTGCCCGTACTCTGAACGTGAAATAAGGAATCACATAATTTGAAGTGATAATTCGAGGATATTGCTGAACAGCATAAATAGTTAAGTTAAATTAACTTCACCAAGTAAGTTATCACAAAGCATGTAACACGCGACATAGTAAGCTTAAACTTTTGCATGAAGTTTACGGTTTGATTTGTTTCAATTTGTTAATTGTAACTAATAACTACTAATATTTATCATATATTTATGTGGTCATAAGAAGGTTTTTGCGGTAACAACTATTAAATGTATGATTGCACCATTTTTATCACTGATGTACGAAAATTCAAATTTTCTTATTTTAAATAAAACAAAACAGATCAATTAAATTTAAACTACAATTGTGATAGAAGCAGTTAATTTCCTAAGCATTATGAAACAAACTGAAACCAACCTATAAAATATAAACAATAATTTGTCGTTTCTTTTAATTTTAGTCTTGGGTTTACGGCGGATCGAATAATATGAATATTGAGATGTTGAAACAAGAGAACACGACGGGCATGATTTACTTGGATGATAACATCATCTACCCATTCAGAAATTATAGGTAAGTCAATTCAACTTTCAATTAACTCGCATCCATCTGTGTTAAATATGAGTGTTCTATGTAATTTAATATGATAAGTAACACATTAAATTCCCCACAAGGGCGTAGCGAGGAACGGGCAGGTTGGGGCAGCTGCCCTTAGAAGATGCAGTTGGTCACTGATGAATATTTGTTTTTATTTTTAACATAACCTGTAGAGGGGAAGCGTGAGGGTAAGCTGGTGCATAATTTCTTAAGACAAACATTATTATTATTATTAATTACTTCTTGTATTAACATAAAAATTACATAGTACATATGTTTTAAGTAAATTGATAATTTAATGAGTAATAATATAATGTTTAGAACGAGAAATGATACACCGGCTTACCCTCACGCTTCGCCTCTGGTAACCTGTCCCATTGCTTGTGCAGTATGTAGTATTTACCTTAAGGGGCTCGTAAATGGGCTAGTTTTTCGGCAATTATTGCTGCAAAAATTATTGCTCCTCAAAAGTTTGCATTAAAACTTTTTGTCCCCATTAGTGATGTAATATGTAATGTTTTTGGGGATAGGCTGTATTGCAGCAATATATTGCCGAAAAACTGGCCCGTTTATGAACACCTTTAGGTTTATTCTTGGTTTTTCTTTGACTGCCCGCCCCTTAACAGGATACTGACTACGCCCTTGATTCCCCATTTACTAACCCTCGTAATGCCTAAGGACGTATCCATTCTTTAATTAATGCACTTATTTCATATATTTATTTCAAGAACTTTTCTAATTATTATTAAATATTTAGAAGTAGCCAAAATATTAAGTAACTAACCTAACCTAACTATCAATCTTTTCTCAAAATCCATCATCAGTGATGAACTCCTGAACCTGGAAGAGCTGGGCACCATCAACAGCCAGGGTGACTTGATGGTGCTGTCACCCCCCATCTCTGAGGAGACCCTGGACATTGCTGCCAGGGCTGAACCCAGTAATGAAGAAGTTATTCCGGTTAGATCTTGTACTTGACCTTATTTAGAGATTAACCTATGGGATGTCCTAAAGATTTGTTCCTGTTTCATCATATTCCTAATTGGTCATATTCCTAACTCATCTTATTCCTGATCGTCATATTCCTAACTCATCATTGTACAGTCAAATGAAATCGTGAACATGTGCTTACAGGATTAATAAGTATTACGACAGATTGTACTAAGTAGTTTTAATTATACTGCGATTATTAGACAATAATTTACTTAAAGGCGGAGCCCAAAAGAAATGGCAAATAATGTAAACAAATTTGTATGACTTTCCTTATAACGTCATAACCTAAGTTCGTGCAGGCAATACATAGTATGACGGGTAAGGAATATGACAAATCAGGAATATGACGAGTTAAGCTTATGACCAGTTAGGAAAGTGTCAAATTAGGATTATGTGATCAATTAGGAATATGATGAATCAGGAACAAATCATTGTAAATACACCATGTAAGGTAGGTTATTGGAAAATTGCATCTATCAAATTGACAATTGAGTTCACTGAGTTAATCAACGACATTGTGATGTGTTAATCTTATAACTATAAGCTATTCCCATCTGTACTCACTCTTCTACTCCCACTGGAAATTACTTTTCCTCCTGGTATGCAGTGATCCATAAAAATAATAAATAAATAAATCATAGGACTTTTTGACCCCCTTCCCCCCTTGGTGAGATGTAGTAAGATTTCTCTCGACTCCCTCCCCCTGACCCAATCTGCCGTGAGATTTTTCAAAATGTATTTTGGGTAAAAAAGCGTTGAATTTATTTAAGAAAAACAAACACAATTTGCTTAATTATTTTTATTTAAGACTAGCAAATACTAGTATTTGAGAATACTGCTGTAATCTTAAATCACAGTGATAACATTAGATAATAAATAATTCGTTTCACACCGTTTTCTGCTAGAAAAAAATTACGTGATATTTTCCAAGACCCCCCCTCTCCCCCAGGTGAGATTTAGTAAGATTCGTCTCAATCCCCTCCCCCTCCCTGAGCACCTCACGTAATTAATGGACGCTCCCTAACTTGTAATACAAGCCGAAGCCTCTTTACAATTTATTTTGCAAGAAAGAGACTTCCGCTTGTATTACAAGTTACAAGAAGTTATGCAATGGGCCCCAGTCTATTGCAATGCTAAGATATTTGTTCATATGTTTTAGTTGTCGCCGCGCGGCCCGCCAGCCCGGTCCGTGTTCGCTGGCGGCTTAGACTTCTCAGTCGAGATCAACGCCCTCGACACCCACAGGAAGAGATATTTGGTAAGTAATGTAGAATATGATCATTGTCATCTACTTGCCAAATTATATACAAACCCAGTTAGCCTTTAGGAAGCCTTCAAGTATTACGTAGGTAACGCAATTTTCGGAGATTTTTGACCCCCCCTGCCCCCCATGTAACGCGCCGTAACGTTTTTCTGTGCCCCTCCTCTCCCCTAGTAAAACGTCACGTAACCACCAAGTGAAAGTTTTTCATGTGTTCATTCCATTTGAAATTATGAGAAAAAAAAAACGTTTTAAAAAATGCGTGAGAATCTCTCTATGCGACCGATTCTGAAGGTTTAAAAAAATGTTACGTAACGCGTAGTTCAAACCATTTGTACAAAAAGACCTGGATAGGCCTGGAAATGGAAAATATTTTCGCATTATAGCATACAAGTTAATCTAAGAAATTATCACTACTGCGGCGTTAGCATGTCAGACACGGGGACAAGTTAAACCCGTTTATCTCTATCTCTTCCGTCGGCACTAGTGTGAGAGAGATGCACTTAGAGATAAAACGGTTTACCTTATCCTTGTGTCAACCTTGCTAGGACCGCTGCTGGCTGGGTAAATGGGATCTGTCATAGGTATTCCCGGATTTTACCTGATAAGTTTCATAGCTGGGCACAATACCGTTAATCCCTTAATTGTTAATCTAATATGACGACGACGTACGGACGACGCGGATAGCCTAGTTGGTAGTGACCCTGCCTCCGACGCAAGCGTCCCGGGTTCGATCCCCGGTAAGGGCTAATATTTGTGTGATGAGCACAAATGTTTGTTCCTGAGTCTTGGATGTTTCCTATGTATTTAAGTATTTATTTCTCTATATAAGTATTTATATCGTCATCTAGTACTCATAACACAAGCCTTTAGAGCTTACTTTGGGACTAGATCGATTTGTGTATAGATTGTCCCCTGATTTATTATTATTATTATTATAATATAACAACGGATTAATTTTTAAGTTAACTTTAAACATCGTTAACGGACTCATTAACTTACGTTAAAATAATTGAAGTCCGTTAATCGTTAATTAAGTAAGGACACCGCACGGACCGCGCCGCGCTGCGAAAAATACGTTCTGACATACTACATACATACGACTGTAATGTTACACCCTGCTTTAATTAATTTTTTATGTCCTACGTAAACTTCCATGCCCATACCAATTTATTTAATTAGTAAATCACTAACGCCAGACATATAAAATGCAATTTCTATTACGAGTTAACGATTAACGTTAACTTCTGTTAAATCTTCCGAAATGTAACGTTTAACGAAGTTAACTTTTTGATTAACGGTGCGAGTCGGAATCGGGCACGAAGAGTTCCGTACCATTATCTATAAAAACTAGAAAACAATCACGTTTGTTGTATGGGAACACCCTTTTTTTTAGTATTTGTTGTTATAGCGGCAACAGAACTACATCATCTTTGAAAATGTCAACTGTTTAACTATCACGGTTCATGAACAGCGGAGCTTTAGTAATAGGGTCCCGTTTTTCCCTTTGGGTACGAACCCTAAACATACATACATACATAGCATCACGCCCGAAATCCCTAATGGGGTGGGCAGAGCCTAAAGACTACTTGTGGCCACGTTCGATTAATTAGTCCTAAGATGGTATGATGAACCGTATGGTGACAGGTGATCAGCCCATCGCCCATACAGATAGTCCACCATGTTGGAGAGGACCCGTCCCTTAGTCGACTCTTACGACATGCCAGGATGATAAGCATCTGCACGCATTCTATGCTATTTCTTCACTCACAGCAATATGTTAATTGTGATTGTTTTATGGATGTACGTCTGAAATAAAGATTTATTATTATTATTAATACCGTCTTCACCATAAGGGCACACGGGGCTCGTGCCCAGGGCCCCCATCCTCAGGGGGCCCCGAAGGACCGACAATTTCTCACACACATTTATATAATTCGCCTTTTTTACTTTCCAAAAGGGCCCCAAATTCTTGTGTGCCCAAGGGCCCCAGCCTAGTTTAAGACGGCCCTGACTCCCAGTGCAGCAGAGGAGTGAACCCTAAAAACGGCCTACAACGTTAACGATAAACCTTATTCCGCAGTACTCGCACAAGCTGAACCGTATCTACGTGGACATAAAGATGGATTTCCCGGTGCAATTCCGGTGGAACTGGGCGAACGCGGCGGGGCCCATGTTCGTGCGCGCCACCGCCGTGTTCTCGGACGAGGCGCAGGCCGAGAAGCGCGTCGAGCGCTGCGTGCAGCACACGCACCACAGCGACAATGCCAGTAAGTGATACAGGTAGTTTAACTCAGTTGTGCGCGCGGCCCTATGTGCGGGTAAACCTTGTACATTTACAGTGACTTTGTGTGCGCGACAAGAGGTACAGTCGGGTACAAATACAAATACAGTTATTTACGGATTGCACTGGAAACTGGATCACTTACTAGTTCCAATATAACTCTCGCATCTATTTTCAGAAATTCGTACACCTTAGCAATGGTTTCTCGAGTCTAAAACAATAATACGTAAACGTCAACAAGTATATATTTTTTCGTATATAGAATCATAATAAATATTAATTACATCTAAATTTAAGATTAAAAAATATTTACCTGACTCCTTAAACATTTTCTCCGTGAAGAACTAGACATTTTCACGACTGTACCCGTAAGAAAAAGCGTTAAGAACACGTCTTGCTCGGACGACGACTGCCGCGTCACTGCCACACGAATGAAAGTTGTATATTTACAAGCGCACGCACACATAGGGCCGCGCGCACAACTGAGTTGAACTATCTGTAGCTAGTGGTTCCAGTGCTAAACGCCGAAACTTGAAACTGCTTGACATTGGAAACGGAACAAGCAAAGAAACGCACAAGGACTAAAGATATTAATTAGTCAATTAAATAAGTAATATTTTGCCTTTTCATTTCAACTTTCATTACTAAAAACTGGACAAGTGCGAGTTAAACTTGCTTTCGGTTCCGTTCCTACATGGTTATCTAAAATTTTCCATGCTACTTTAAATATCACAGACTTCTTATAGGTTATCCTGTAATCTACACGGAAAGAACTATATTCTGTATTTTTTTTTTCAACATTTTAGGCCCAGTAGTTCGGAAATAAAGGGAATGGTAAATTTTCGCCTATTTGCCTAAACAACTTTCAAACTATCATAAAATTCCAATAACATTTTTTATTTAATATCCTCATAATAAGCCCTTTCATTTGATATGTCGCACGATATAGTTTGCATAACATTTTCTTTTTAATTTTCTAGTTTAGTCACCGACCGTGTTGCGGTCACCGACTTATGTATATCAAATTTCAATTCAATCGGTCCAGTCTAGTAGTTTCGGAGCAAATTGGCTGAGACAGATGGACAGACAGACAGACAGACAGACACACGAGTGATCCTACAAGGGTTCCTTTTTTCCTTTTGAGGCATGGAACCCTAAAACTAATATTAATTACCCGTATTGTATTTAGAATGTCAACCTTAGAAACTTCATAAAGTAATGCAATTTCGATTGTATTTATGTAAAAATAAATGGCTTTTAAATGATTCCCTAGTAAGAGACAAAGATACAACTGTATTTGGATTTTACGTAGCATATCTGTATGTATGGGGTCCGCTTGAGATATAAAAGATTTTTCTAAGTAGGCTAGTTTCCTGATAAATTCGAATTAGTCCTTCAATTACATAATAAAAAAATATTGAACACATTTTTCTTTTGTAAATTAAACATAAAATTACGGAATATATAGTGCGTTGAAGTTCCTCGTGACGTCACGACTTTCTACACTTTTTAGTTTTTACCATTAAGTGACGTCATGAGCCCCCACTCCCGAACTTTGATGCGCGTTATCTTTGTCAATTTTGATTGATTTGATAAAGGAAAAAATACGTGTTGTTTATTTTTTGATAATCTTACTGACGGACTAATTATAATTACTATTTTTTTTACCCCGGAAACATCCCTATTCAACATTATATTGTAATACATAGAAGCTAAGAGCCAGTTTCCGAAACCAATTTGTAAACATGTTTCTCTTTTTTTTCAGATGTTAACATGTCCATAGTGCAAAACGTGCTCCGCTCGTCCCGGGAGCCGTACACGCAAGGCGTTTACTACACCGGGGATCCCACTCTGTCCGACTCGTGGTACTCGGTGCTGGTCCGCTTCGACGGGCGCACCACGGAGCCCTATTCGCACGCATACCAGTTCGTCTGCAAGAATTCATGCTCCACGGGCATTAATAGAAGGGCTATCATGATTATCTTCACTTTGGAGGATCAGATGTGAGTGTTTTTGATTAACACACATCAGTGGCGAAGCGTCAAATGTTTCCTAAGGGAAGCCGGAAGAATTAGAACTGTGCATGCGACTCTGACATTTTGTTAGAGTAACATGGATTTCACTGACAGCTAGCCGTAGCTTTCTAGCATAGTAAAGCCGTCAGGAATCGGTTTGTAGGCAGGCTGGGCCACTGACATACATTATTTTTAACGTGTTGTGAGACTTATGAGTGACAGGATAAGGAATAGCGTGATAAGGGAACGATTTATATTTGTTGGAATTTGCAATAAATAGGCAATTTTTTTTATGAACATATTTTTTTCTGAAGAAACAGCCGTTCACTATTTATGGTATCTTTAACAAAAAAAAAAGCGGACAAGAGCGAGTTAAACTCGCGTGGAGAGGGTTCCGTTCCGTACATGATTATCTGAAATTTACTACATTAATTTAAATACCATAGACTTTTTATAGGTTTTCCTGTAATCTATAGGTAAAGAACTATTTTCTGTATTTTTTTCCAAATTTAAGCCCCAGTTTCGGAAATAAGGGGAGGGGAATGGTCAATTTTAGACCTATTATCCTAAATAACTTCTAAACTATTTTACTTGAAATTCAAAAGAAAATATATTCAAGATCCTCACAATATTTCATTTGATATGTCACACGATATAGGAGGCATAACTTTTTTTTTTAATTTTCTTATTTACCCCCCAAAAGTGGCCCCCATGTTTAAAATTCATATATTTACGTCACGCATCCGTGTTGCGGTCACCGAATTACATATGTATACTAAATTTCAACTCAGTAGTTTCGGAGCAAATTGGCTGTGACAGGCAGACAGACCCACGAGTGATCCTATAAGGGTTTCGTTTTTTCCTTTTGAGGTACGGAACCGGTTTGTTGTCGTGAGAATTCGGTACTTGACCATTATTTAAATAATATTTTTGGCTGCTTCTTAACTCATTTTAGATTATGTACAATTATTTTCGTAATTTTTCACGTTTTCAAGGAAAAAGCACTAATAATATTTTTCAATTTTATATTTGCCGATAAAACGCTATCTTACTGTCAGCAATCGCCTGTGACGTCAACATACTAAAGCCAGTCGTAAACGTCAAAAAAAAGTCTGCATGAGGGTGCGGTCCGATTAACACTTACGGTGTTACAACGATTAAGGTGGGCAGCGTGATTCGGAACGCAACCGACCTATACAAGCAAACGTCATACGTCGTGACTGGTGTTTAAAGTCAAATAGTTAACTTCGTTAATCGCTAATCCGTTACTAAAAAAGTTAACTTCGTTAAACGTTAAAGCGTTACATTTTGGAAGACTTAACGGAAGTTAACGTTAATCGTTAACTCGTTAACAATTTATAATTGCATTTTATATGTGATTGCGTTAGTAATTATGTTGGATATGTGCTATGGAGGTTTAGACAGGACATGAAACATTATTAAAATAGGGAATTACATTATTTGTAATAAAACCTATTATTTAGAATCAAATGCAAATAAAAGGCTATCTGACATAAGTGTCCTTTTGGCAAATAGTAGGTACTTAACAGTGGCGCAGCCTGCCTACAAGCCGATTCCTGACGGCTTTACCAAGCTAGAAAGCTACGGCTTGAAGTCCATGTTACTCTAACTAAATGTCAGACTCGCAGGTACGGTTCTAATTATTCCGGCTTCCCTTAGGAAGTATTTCACGCTTCGCCACTGGTACTTAATTAACGTTTAACGGAAGTTAATGAGTCCGTTAACAATTTTTGTAGTTAACTTTTAAGTAACATAATAAATTTACACTTATTTATTTCCATAGCTGGGCACAAGTTCGTCAATTAAGGAAGTTAGTCTTGTGCCCAGCTATGGAAATAAATAAGTGTAAATCTATTATGTAATGTGTAGCGTTGAATAAAGAGTGTACGGTGTGCAGCGGGCAGGTGTACGGGCGGCAGCAGGTGGGCGCGCGCGTGTGCGCCTGCCCGCGCCGCGACAAGCTCAAGGACGAGGAGGCGGCGCCCCCCGCGCCCGGCAAGCGCCGCGCCGCGCCCCCCGCGCCCGCCGCGCCCGCCGCGCCCTCCAAGCGCGTCAAGACCGAGGACAGCGGGGACCTCTTCGTGCTGCCACCGGTGAGATCACTTCCTTTTTACCCGACTGCGCAACGCGAAAGAAGGTAATGTGTTTATCAGCCTATGTATGTATGTTTGTTCCTTTGTGGCGCTCTAGAGATCGAACGCGTGGGCCGGTTTTGATGTTTCTTACGTCAATCGATTTGTCTTAATTTTGCGAGTGTCACTAAAGACATGACAGTAATCAAAATCTAATATGGCGACAACCAGACGCCATATTGTGAAAAAGAAAAAAAATAAAGTCGACAAACTATGTTAAGTGGGGTATCATTGAATAGGTATTGGAAAATCATCTTTAGGTTTCTCTTATCATTTTTCATTTCGAATGACCATTTACAATCTATAGCAAGTTAAAGTTGGTTAGCAGCCATTCTCACTTAAATTTTCAATACTTATAATAAACCTGTGATAAAGTTCTTTTATGATCGCAGAATAGGTCTTAACAACGTGAAAAAAAAAATATAACAACTAAAAAACTGAAAATACAAATATATTTAGGGTTCGTACCTCAAAAATAAAAAAGGAACCCCTAGAGGATCACTTCGTTGTCTGTCTGTCAGTGTGTCAAGACCTTTTTCTCAGGAACGCTTATCAATCAAATTGAAATTAATATCAAATCGGAGTATTTGCAATGCCTTGGAGCTGTGATAAAAAAATCAACCTTCTCAGTCGACGCAATCAAAAGATACACCCCTTAAATGCTAACTGATTTTGACCAATTTTTGATAGGTTGTCAGTCAGAACAAAATCTAGGTCTGTTCGTTTTGTTTTTTTTCACTATATTAATAAATTCAGTTTTATTGTTGTTTCAGTATTCTCATACAAAAGTAATTTCGGCGATTATTTGACTTTGTTGATCTTTAATCAAAATTCAAAAACGTATAGACCTAGATTTTGTTCTGACAGACCACCTATCTAAAATTGGTCAACATCGGTTACCATTTAAGGGGTGGAAATCGTTATCGCTTTTTGTATGAAAAACTGTAGGTTCACACTCCTCTTAAGTAACAAAGATGATTTTTTTTATGATTATTTAATTTTACTAACATGTGGCAAATTACGTATCGAGGAATTAAATTGAATACACGCAGGATATTGATGTGATGGGAGATAGGTCTTCGTATCGGTGGTAAAAACAAGTCTCTTTTTCCACAGCTATCGATCGTAGGGCTGAAAACAGTGACAACGGGTCTCGAGGTGATGCTGAGCATGATGGAGCAAGTGGCGGAGTCCAAGAAATCCGACCGGCAAGCCGCGGAGCTTTACCGGAGCCCGATCAGCGCCCTGCGAGCCGAGATAGAGAAACTGAAACAGGGTCAGTCGGAGAAATAATTTTACGATAAGTGTTTGATGCTGACCCGTGCTCTTAAGGGACATTTCTATGGGGGATATTATCTATAGGCCGTCAAATTCGTTGATGTTGGGTATCTGCGGTAGAGATGTAACGAAAATTCGACTGCCATTCAGTATTAAATAAAAAAATCGATATTCATTCATGCCCGGTGGGTATATTTGAAAACGAATCGTTTTGATGACGAACGTTTATAATTTGACTTATTTTGAATTCGATTTTTTTTTCTGAGTATTGGGGATGCGGTATTATACTAGTCCGTACTAATTGTTGGCTTAATACCGAATACTTAATCATGAAAAATAAACGCACGTATTTAAAAGAAAATAAATGAAACTCGAAAGTTTATCTATTTCATTATTGAAATGGATAAACGGTGATAGGTGATTTTTTGTTAATTATTGGTTCTACTTTGTAATAAATAATAGGTGTCGTAACACGGTACCTATATACCGTACCTATCTACCGAAACAAATAAGCCCGCCGCCCCGTGGCCTCCGCATGCGCCTCACACCTTTTGCCGAATACTCGGCGCTTTGGCCGAGTGCTTGGCATCAAGGGCGGATCCAGGGGAGTCATGACCCCCCCCATCTCCTTTTAATTACATTTATTATTGTAATCGAATTGTAGCCTGTCCTGTCTAGACCTTGACTATAATGACTTGATAACTGGAACCGCCCTTGGGCAAAATACCGAATATTCGGCCAAATCATTCGTGGCATCTCTACTCTGCGGGGAGGGGGGTAGTGTAGCGAGCCAGCAACATGCAACAGCAGTAACCTGCAACGGATCTTGAGATAAATCTCTCCGTGTTTAGCGCACGAACTTGACGGCCTGTGGGTACACTCGGTGTATAGGTAACCAATCCGAATGGGGAAGACTGAAACTATAAGAGAGAAAAATTTGCTTTAGGAATCCATAATGCCGTCAATTTTAGAGATAAGAAAAACTGCGTCATTTTCAAAAAAAGCGTGTAATAATAATAATAATAATGACATTTATTTAACACACATTAGACACAGACAGATAACAAAAAACAATGAACATAAAAAGCTGTGCCGAACGGTGCCAAAGAGGGTGCCACTCAGCGTTATGCCGTGGCGAGCCTCGGCGCTGATTTTCAGTGGCCCCTAGGTGACGACACGAGCGGCAGAGAACAACACGTTTGTATGGCAACACTTGAGCAACTTAACCACTGAATGTTAAATTGTAACAAGCCACTGCCAAAATTAATTGATAATATCTGATAAGGGCGCATATTAATAGAATTAATAAGTTTAAAGCATAATAAATAGCCGTATCACTATTTAAAATAAAAAGTAGTAGTTCGACTGCTGTCAGAGTTACACTGGTGGTTGCGCGACCATGGCGCCAATCTAATAACGACTTCCGCAGAAAACTGACAACAGCCAAGAACTATAAAATAATTATACTAATCTTGCTATATTAACCTAATGTATGTATGACATCTTATTAGGGGTTGTCCACAAATTACGTAACGCAATTTGGAGGGAGGGGGGTGTCTGGCCAAGCGTTACAGTCCTGTCACGCATTGGGGGAGGGGGTTCAAGGTTGGTGTTACGTCACGATTATATAATATTGCACAATTCATGTGAACTCAAGAAATTATAATTATATTATTAAGAAATTGAACCGAAATACGTTCATAGATGATTATACCTCGCCTAATGTAATAAGAACGCCGAATTAGCTGAATATAAGGAAAAAACTTTTTTTACAAAGCACCTGTTTCGTAATGAATGGAGAGGGGGGGGGTCCCGGCTAAGCGTTACGGTCCTGTTCCATGGGGGTGGGGGGGGGGGTCAAAAATTTGTGAATTTTGCGTTACGTAATTTGTGGAAATTATGGTGTAGAAGTATCAATGCATTTTATTTTATACAATTCTGGAAGCTTTATCATAGCATATGAAATCATGTTATTTTCAAAAAACAATTAATTTCCGTCAATGCAGTTTTTCTTATTTTCAAATCAACGACCCGGTTCCTTAGAAGTAATTTCCGTATCTCTTATAGTTTCAGATTTCACCATACAGCGGCCCTAGCAAGATTGACACGGCGATAACTTAACCCCGCCTTATCTCTTTATCTCTGTCATTGTCACTAGTGTGAGAGAGACGCACTTAGAGATAAGACGGTTTTAACTTATTGTGTCGACCTTGCTAGCCGCTGTCATATTCAGATTGCTCAACTAGTGTATCGAATTTAATAATAATAAAATGTTGCGTTAGTCACGCAACTCGGTATATACACTAGACGAAACTCAATGTCTACACCGGGTGTATAGAGCAAAGAACCCTATGGAGACAGTTTTTTTAGAGCTTCGTTTGGCTTAATTTGCCTAGAATCAGATGCTCAAAAATATATAAAAATAAAGCTTTAGCTAAACGATAGGAGGTTGTGTATTTTTGAGAATTAGTTCTGGTACTTGATGCTCATATTAGACTTAGACCATAATAAGGGCTAGAAAATACAAAACTGCCCTTTAGGAGAAAGATAACGTTTTTTACGTGTCTAAGACTATGCTAGTTATTTTTTAGAACTTTTACTTTTTTTAATTTAGAATTATGATTATTAAATAATGTTTGATACTTTTTAATTAGGAGCAATGTTTCCAGTGCATCGAGTATTTCGATATTTTTTATTGAATTTTATTTTCATGAAAATAATGGAAGTTTTCTTTTATGTTGTTATTAATGTTAGCGAAACATTTGTGAATTTTAGTTAAGATCTACCTCGTTTGAAATTATGCTCAAAATTTCTACTTACCGATATTGCTTCGACTCCCAAAGCGTTGACAAGTAAATGAGAATCTACTTTGTCTGTTATGTCGTTCTACACTCTACTAATTAAAGATAGGCTTTGAATCGGAGACCATATGCTTTGTAGACCACTGACACATTCAAAGCTCATCGCGTAATAGGCCTGTTTTAAGTTAAACGGAACAAGCAAAAATAGCTCTTTTGTTACCGTGATAAGGATTTACATGCCTAACTTACTTTAGGTTGTACTTGTGAACGCTTGGCAGAACAATAAACGTTTGTATAATGTACAGTCAGCATACCAGTGCTTGCAACTGGCAAGGTACTCGAACATACATCCTGTATAAGGTACTGATTTTTTAATTTAGTTTTTAAGACCTTTTTTGCCATAACTATAATACTGCATTTTGACCGGGCTATAGTACTTGTTAAAAAAAAAAACCAACAAGCCGAAAAACGACGTGGCTATCGTGTGTGTTCATTGTGGGGCAATGCCCTACCTTAAAATATACCATCAACTTGTTTGTTGATAGTATGATAGTACCTGTAACCACCCCGCTGCCATACCTTAAACCACCACTGCCCTACCTTAAATTGAACTCTAGCTGCGGGCCTGCAGTCGCCAAGTGACTTCAAGGGCTGCAGGAAAATAATTAGAACCAGCCCGCTAACTATGTTCCAGCCCTTTTAAAACCTTGACAAAACCACCCCCCCACGACAACTTCCTGCCCGCCAAATTATTTAATCATAACACTGGGGCCAATTTGAAAGTGTGTTCGCTAAATTTAAAAATCGTTAAATATGAAATAAGAAACGTTAAACTCTATTTTGACAGCTGCTATACGAAATTGAGTTTGACGTTTCTTATTTTAAGTTTAGGGAATTTACAATTTAGGTGACGCCATTTCGAATTGGACCCACTATTTTATAAATAAATGAAAATAAATAATTACTTAATCACCAATAATTATAAAAGAAATTATCTATGCATATGATATATTAAGTTGATTCATCCTTACTTGTCTTATTTGGTAAACAAGTTCATAACCTCCAAATGTATTTTTTTGGGTGAAACGACTAACTATTTTATCCTAAATCCAAGGTGAGTAAAAAATTGGCAAAGTGATTTCTAAAATATTATCTCCGGTTGCTTTATATACGAAGAAATAGCTCTCCAAAAAAGGTACATTTTTTGGTAAGAAATTTGTTTACCAAATAAGACAAGTAAGGATGAATCTACTTTATATTACAGCGTAATTTGGACTTACTTATTATAAAGACTGCTTTGATGTAGTGTCGCTAGATGTCGCTCCTGTACAGGCTCAGTGCGGATTGGGGACTTCACATGCTACTATAGTCCATTTTTTATGTCTGTAAATGTGGTGCCGCTAGATGCTAACACAAGTTAAATAAAAGCCTGTTAAAACAATAAATGATTCAACATTTAGAGTTTAATTATGCTGACTGTACAAAATTATCAACACCTACCATGGTTGTCATTCATACTGTATCTCTACTTAGCCACGGGTTGTTATTTCTGAATAAGCAATTTGCCATATCTCTCGCTCATACTTCGCGCGTCCTGCTCGCACGGATGCGGGAAAGAGACGGCAAACCTAATGCTCTTTCAGACTACAAGTCCTGGATTCAAAGATCAAAGCCGTAACCGCCGATTAGAGATTATAATTTAAGAATACTTTTCAATGTTCTAGTTTTAAGCCTCATTTTAATATCATGATAGTTCTGTTGTGCTGAATTTATTATTAGTGAATTATTACTTTATGAATGTATTTAAGTTTAATTTTATGTTGAATTATTGGCGTCTTCCCCGATTTTGAGAAATATGCTACAGTACCAACGAAATATTTGTAAGCCAAATGAATAATGTGCCTTCCTTATATCCGCCTTGAAATTTTTATAAACAAGATGGTGAATAAAATTTAATTTTTATGTACGTCGTTTGATTTACTCCTTGAAATGGTTGCATCTGCAACAAGTCTATGAGTAGCCTACGCCCTTTTTTGACCCTCCAACTTTTGTAATGCAAAAAATCAATCCATTGCTCTGTTTTCACGTGAAAGCGGATTATGTGGATATCATGGAGGACTTGTAAGAGGACTGTCAATAATGGCTGCTCTTCACATTGGGCCAACATGGGCGAATACATGGATGAATGTGGATGTATTGTGGCACATTACTCACGAATATAGTCTATGTTGGCCACACACGAACGAATATACTCTCCACACAATCGCGTGTGCCTAGATTCGCCCACGTTGGCCAAATATGAAGGGAGTCATTACAATCAAGCGTTTCTCGGAAGTTATAACGCCATCTATCGGTGAATTTCTTAAATTGCAGCTGCAATTTGGTCAGTTTTCTTCGAAAATCTGTTAATTTTACAAACGACGCCGTCGATATACACTACACATACCATTTTGCTCAATAAATGATTTAATTTCATTCTTTGATTTAATACGCCGCGAGTCATCTAGAAGAATCAATTGCAATTGTCAAATCTTTTGATCATCCATGATTAATTTAAGTATTTTAAATGGACAATGGTGCCAACACAATGGAGTAGTGAACAGACTACTACACAGTTCTGTATTTAAACTTTAATTGTTAAAATGTCCAATTTATCCTTCTGTACAAACTGAAACTTTGCTGCTAGGACAATATTCTCGCAAATTACAATGTGCATTGATATTGAAGTGTCATATTAACTTAATTTGGGTTTAAAAAAAAAAAACAACATATTTATGAAAATATTTTTTTTAGGTTACATAAAAAGAAAATGCTTTAACCTCTGCTCGACAGTGATTTTGAATGTCTTCAATATTTCTTCCTCACTTTTTCTTACAATAACTTCAGATGTCCAGTTATTTCGTCAATGACCTCTTTGGGAGCGGGACCTACACCTAAAACGGTGATGGAATTGGCAGCTATTTGAGTTCTACCAGCATCCCTAATCATTGACGTCACAACACCCAGCTTCTTAGCTTTATCTGATAACTTCTTAATCTCATCTACGGAATCTGTCTTTAAAGCTATTTTGGCCTGACCCGTCCTTTGCCACATTTGGAGACCGTCAGGGTCCTTCCTTTGCGCTTTTTCAAAAGCTCCGACTGACGCGTGACCACATTGTGCCGCTATTTTTCCTTTAGACATTTGCAGGTCTGTTCTTACAACAAGAACGAGTTTGTATTCTGATTTTGATGAGAACTGGAAGAAAATATGAGTTTTTTTTTTAGTTTGGTACCACAAAAATACTAATGAAAAGATCTGATTATCTTACTTAACTATTTATCAGCTAATAGACCTAACAGTGGTTCTTATACATACATCGCACCCCCCCATCGAAATCCCTAATGGGGTGGGCAGAGCCACAAGACTACTTCTGGCCACGTTCGATTAATTAGTCCTAAGATGGTATGATGAACCGTATGGTGACAGGTGATCAGCCCGTTGCCCATACAGGTAGTCCACCATGTTGGAGAGGACCCGTCCCTTAGTCGACTTTTACGACATGCCAGGATGATAAGCATCTGCACGCAATCTGTGCTATTTCTTCACTCCCAGTGCAGCACAGCACAGGAGGACTAACACTTCAAATTTGGCAGATAAATAATTATTTCTGAGTCCCCATTATCATAGTCGTAAATGCCTAAACATGAGGAACAACAACAAAGCCAGACAGAAAGAGCATAGTGACTAGCACTGGTGAGTTGTATCAGTGAGAATAAGCTAACTCATAACTGGCAGAATTCGTTTAGCCTCGCCATTAAGACCCTCAAGGCACACCACATTAACACTTTAATTGCCTATAACCTGCCTAGTGGAGCTACGAGACTGCTTACATGCCAGACAGCTCGCTAGGTGGGCTATCACTATACCAGGTTTAGATGACAAGTCTACACTACAGAACTCTCCTAGTGGATGCCCTTTATCATGACAAGCCAGCATAGAGTTAAGAGTTACGTTAACCCGCCAAGTGGGTTTGGGCGCTTTAGCGTTTAACGTTGCCAGTTTTATGGCCGTATGCGCTCGCCTAGCGGCATAATTAGGCGACATAATTTTGTTGCAGTAGGGTACTATTTGATAATATCTGGCAATGACAGTGTTAATTAATTCGGAAAAGAGCGATCAAATTCTCAAAACGTTCTGACCTTTTTCACAGTTTCTGCTGCATTAGAAAATAATCCCAGGTATTTTTTGAGGGCAAACAAAGATAGACCTAAACATAAGCCGCATCCGAGCCCAGAAAGGAAGGAGATGTTCAATTCCATTCTTCTTTTGGTGGAAATGATTGAAACTTCTTAATAACAGCGTCCTATAGAATTCTGTAATAGAACAATGCGAATAATATTTAGATCAAGTGGATTTCTAAATCGAAAACGACTTCATAACCTTAAAAACTTACGGCTGACAGATCACCATACAAATAATGATGACAGATCTGAGGCGTTTTATCTGGATAATATTGAATAATAAAAGATAAAGATCTAAATCAAACTGAGGTCAAGGCAGCTTGGTCCATGACCATAGCCCATACGATAGGACAAATACAACAAATAATAAACTAAAAAAGGCGATTTATAAACGTAGTAATTATAATTATTCACTTTGCCCATTTAGGCCACAGTTGAGCCACTGTTAGAGCGTTTTCACATCATTCGATACGATATCGGTTTCGCATATCGGGGCAAGTAAAATGCCTGATGCTATAAAGAGATATTTACGGCCTTATAAAATGTATGGCCGTCAGCGCTCTTTTTACATTGGGCGAGGTATACCTGCCGTTCACTTTGTCCGATATCGGATATGGGATCCGACACCGATATGTTGACGGCCCTGTCGGACCCCTGTGGGATATCCGGCAATAATGTTTGTATGTGTGCTATATTATATATATATTTTCTCTGGTGTGCGCGTGACTGAGCGCACTAAAGTATTACAGACTAGATCTTAGATACTAGATACTCTGTGCATAGTTAAAATCTTCTATAAGGAACACACTTTTCACGACTTAAGAAACGCATATTATCGCACCAATTTTTGACTTAAATAAATATTATTTTGAAACCTCTATATCCTTTTTGAAGACCTACCAACCTCGTTAATGTGCACTGGAGTTTAATTTTCCCACCCCAGTTACATATATGGAGTGTTTTATTGTATAAGTACCTACTACACTTTTCTATTAACTTATTGCTTAGCAACGACAATTATTTACCTTGCGTCATATTCGCCAACCTTTACAGTATTCTAGTTAATTATATTCAATTATTATTAAACTTAATAACTATTAAAAACTTCAACCATGAAGAAGGCAGTGTTAAAAGACTTGGCGCCAATCGCCATCCCCCATGGCCCCCCTGTGGAGTGCGCGGAGGAATATTACAACTCCATGATGCAGAGTTCTATGATGGTGAAGTAAGTACAGCTGTCTCACATCGGACTCTACTCAAAGCAGGCGGCATATAACCCACCGGCCCTAACATGCAAGACACAAAGACAAGTTAAACCCGTTTATCTCTATGACTATCTCTTTCGTCGGCACTAGTGTGAGAGAGACGCACTTAGAGATAAGACGGATTAACTTAGGTATCCTTGTGTCTTGCATGTTAGGGCCGCTGCGACACGGTCCAGCGGGACGACGACAGCCAGCCGTCTTATCTCTAAGTGTGTCTCTCTCACACTAGTGCCGACGAAAGAGATAGTCATAGAGATAAACGGGTTTAATTTATACTTGTGTCTTGCATGTTAGGGCCGTGGGGTAAAAAATCTTGGGGTGGGATTCCTAACATACTCAGCAGCTGATAAATTTAGTAGGTAAATTTAAACATTGACTTGCCCTAGGAAATATCCAGTATGGGACGTGGCACGGCCAACTCCTAATGTGCTGATCGACCAGGCCCGTCGGGAGCTGATGGAGGCGGATGAGAAACTGGTGATAAAACGCGAGGAGGAGGCGGCGAACCGCAAGGCGATGGACATCAAGTGGGCAGATCTGAGGAGCAAGGAACTGTTGCTTAAGGAGTCTTTCATCAGCTTTAACAAGGTTGAATAGGTTTATTTCACGAGTTTTAACGTTTTTACGCAGCGACGTAGTACTGAATGGTAAAGCAAGTATTGGAAACTTGTCCGCTTGTTTACTGCGCAAAACCAAATGAAAGATGTTGAGTTTTAACAGTCTATTATACCTAACTATATGCTCCTGAACTACTGGCTCCGTGACCTCGCGGCAAACGTAACTTTGCCGTTGGAAAACTGATATCCCAATACATCGACATAGGTCGGGTCAGTTTCCCAACACCGCAAATAAGTTTGTAATTGCAAAAGCCCCCATATCGCCGCCATTCTGAAAAATTTCGAAAAACCGAATTGACAAAAAAAACTATATAATTATCGAACCTGCTCACAAAATTTCACGAGAACCGGTTGAGAACTGCGACCTGTAGACGAGAACAAATGGACAGACGGACAGCCGACGGACATCCGCTGGACATACGAAATCATTTTTGCCCAAGCTGAAACGGAGACGCTAAGGTCGCTCGGTCGAAAATGGGGTATCATACGTTTTCCGTAGAACTTGCGCTTCTTATAGGCTATAAATATTTCTAATAAGGGTGCCTCATAGTACGAGCAAAAATAGGAATTGTTAGTAATTTACAACTTTTACGTTAGCTACTTAGTCGGGTTTTAGTTTTCTTCGTTAACTTGTCCACACGTCTTGGTGATAGCTTATACCGAATGGATTGAGAAGCGCTGCAATTTTTTTGTAAGCTGCTGTTTCTATAAATATCTATATTTCGAACTACCTACATTATTTAAATACAAACTATGACTAAATAACACCTAAAAATAAATAAATAAACTTAAAGAACGCTTAAAATAAACTTAAAATTATTATCAAAATACATATCGATTAAAAACTAAACTTAAAAATAGCTATAAATAAAAAGATTGCCCCAGTTCGCTGTTAGTTGGTAGCGTGCTCAAAAGGCTGGGAGCGTTACCAAGTTGGATGGCAACGCTGATCCGCTGTGCCAGATATGAGCCAGCCTTTGTATTTTGTATTTTGTTATACTTCGCCACAAGTTGCCCCACTAAACGTCCTTGTCATACTCGCATACAGATTATGTGAAACATTCTTTTCCAGTTCATCCGAGAGAACCAAGAAAAGCGCGACCGTGCTGAACGTAAGATGGCTGCGGACGAAGAAGCGCTAGAAAGGAAGTCGCGAGAGACCGAGGCGATGCGCATGCGCGTGCAGGACATGGAGGAGGTCAAGCTGATGATGGAGAAGCAGGTCAAGGACTACACGATCTATGAGGTCAGTCGGAAATTCAAATCTTATTTTGTGAAAGGCGATAACGATTTTCACCCCTCTAATGTTAACCGATTTTGACCGGTTTTTGAAAGGTTGTCAAGCAGAACAAAGTCTAAACCTATAAGTTTGGGTTTTTTTGACTGTTATCAATAAATTCAGATTTATTGCTATTTCAGTATTCTCACACAAAACTAATTTGTGCGATTATTTTTTTTTTGATTCGAATTAATATTCAAAAAACGTATAGACCTAGATTTGGTTCTGACTGACAATCAATCAAAAATTGGTCAAAATCGGTTAACATTTGAGGGTTGGAATCCGTTATCACCTTTTGTATGAAAAGGGATATTTTTGCCGTTGGTTCACAGTCCTCTTAAAACACCAAGAGCAACAGCAAATGAACTTAAACGTATAGGAAAAATAAAAACCTCAATGTATTTTTTGCATATGACTGTATGTGTTCGGTAATAAATTAAAAAAAAAGCTTACCTATAGGTACCTATAAAAGACACCAAGGCTCCTGGTAATGATAAGTCGAGAGGTACCTACATCCATCACCACACTATCCCGATAAAACGGTGCATATTGTGTGTGTCTCTTTGCCCATTCTTATTTTTATATCAATAATAAGGTAGGTAATTACTTTAAGGGAACGTTTTCCAGGATTATCTAATGGCCGTGGTGCATAATTATCCCGAATTCAAGCAACCGCTGGACGTCCTCAACCGGTATGAAGCTTTAGGTAAGAAAATTAATCCAGTACGTTATTTATACCTACTTATCAAGCAATATACCTCTACTTTTGGACTATATCTCTCATTTCGACTTTCATCACGATTTTAACAATAACGACTGGTAACGGTCTACTGCGACATCAACAGTAAGATATTTGCCTGATCAGTATTATCTCTTAGTACTACAATACTATCAATATAATCGCATCGCTTGGATTTGGACTTCTCAAATATTGAGATTCAAATCATCAGATCATATGTTCTGCTCTCAGCGGCTGCGAAGAATACGCTGGCCGACCGGCAAGAGCGAGATCTTGGGATGCTGGAGAGTGCGCGTCAGGAGATCGCTGCTTTAACCGAGGAGAAGAAGCTCTTCATCATGGGGCTGAACAATACGCTGGCTAACTTACGGGTGAGGCCTCAACTCTCTCCAAGCCTCCGAACATTAAATTCGATTAGGGGCAGACACATCCAGCGGCCTCCGACATACCAGAATATGGCGTTAAGGGTCCAGCTGCTACTTTAAAGTGGGGCACGACATTCCTTTATCCGGTTTTAGATGCGCATAGTTTTTTTTTTCTATTTGTGTGACAATAAATCGCTCGATTCCGAACAACGCAGAATCGGTCGGTGTGGCAGGTCTTTCGGCTGAAATGACCATGATGATTGAATCCTCCCTTGGGAGGAACTGTCGCCATTCCACCACCAGCGGCTAGTCTATACTGGCAACGCATTGGCACCACCTCTGGTGTTGCAGATGTCCATAGGCGGCGGTGACCAATTTCCATCAGGTGGGCCGTCTGCCTGTTTCTTACTCAATTGACATAAAAGTTGTCTCATTATGAAAAAGCACCATCCCAAGCCAAATCCCAGCGCTGATGCATTACGCGCGTGTCATTTGATTTTGGGATTAAGTATTCCTTACATTTACATCTTGACGCTTTGATATTTTAAATACTTATACCGCAATGCAATCGACTTGCATCCCCGCTTTGTATTTGATTTGATCCCAGTGTCTGCATCGATTGATCCCATATTTGATTGCAGTGGCAATACGACAAAGTCCGTAACCGCGTGATCAAATGGGAGCTTGCCCTACACCGCCTTAAAGAAACGGCAGCAAAACGCCACGTGGAACTTTGTCACGTCAAGAGTGCCATATGGGGTTTGTACGTGAATATTTGCAAACAGAAGGGTATACCAATTGAGGTGAAGATGAACGATTTCGAACAGCAGCTGGTCGTGATAATGAGGGCGCTGCTGGAGTTGAGGAGGATTTACAGAATTGCGCAGCGGCGGGTCAAGGAGAAGTAAGTATAATAATTGCTCTATGGTTGGTATGGTATAGTAGACTATGGAGGCGCTGATGTAGAGCTCCCGCGGCCAGGGTTACCAGACGTCAGGAATTTTCCTGATATGTCAGGAAGTTTGGCCATTTGACAGGACTGCAGCCGAAATATGCATGACACAAAGATAAGATAGACCGTCTTATCTCTAAGTGCGTCTCTCTCACACTAGTGCCGACGAAAGAGATAGTCATAGAGATAAACGGGTTTAATTTATCTTTGTGGCATGCATGTTAGGGCCGCTGGAAGGCTTCCAGTTAGATTGTCAATGAATGGTTCACTTACCTACTTGAACGCAAAATACATTGAAAATTATTATCTACTTAACCTACTGGGGATAACCCGAATTGCAGCGATAAATTGCCAAAAAACTAGCCCGATTACGAACCCCTTTAGGGTTTGAATACATACTTATCTATAATTTTTTGCAGGGACGCGGAATCGGGACTAACCGGGAATTAGAGAAGAAATAGATTAATAGCCAAATTATTCACTACCTATTGTAAAACAAAGGTTATTTGAGTGAGAGGTATTTTTGTTTTAAATTATTAAAAAAACACAATGACTTTCTAATATCCTTACTATTCCTACTAATATTACCTAACCTACCTATGTATGCGATAGCGTGCCTGTCAGTTGGTTTGTCCTTCTTTCACGTAGCAATGGAGCAAAGAATTGACTCGACTTTTTTGCATAGAGTCTGAGGAAGTGACATACCTAGGCTATTTTTTACCCCGGGGAAATGCTCAGATCCCGAGAACAGCGATAAACGAATTACAAGCAAACGAATTCACGGGCACTAGCCCTAGTATTTACCAGTAAGTTAATATTTCGCCCGTTTAAAAATAAAAGTAAATAATATGAAATACAAATCCATTCCAAATTCAATTTTAATGCGTTTGAGTAAAGTTTAAAACAAAAGTGAATTTCATTTTGACTTGTTTCCTTTTATTTTTAAACGTGCGATTTATAAAATTAAGTAGTTTCTTGTTTATTTAAGCTATAGTCAAGGGTAGGTACATTGAAATACTTAAACCAGCTTAGGTACCTACATAAAACATAAAAGTACTTAATGTTACATCAACATGTACCTAGGTATAGCTTACCTATACAGTCAACACGCATAGTAAGTAATTTTGAGCGCTATACATCTGAAGGAAAAGTATTTCCATACTTACCTAACTTTACCTAAAATTCCTCATTTTAACGACAATAAAGGATTCTACACACCGAAACGCGGAACAGAAGCGGAGCAGGTGGAAAGCGGGCCCGCGTAGTTAGTATCACAAGAACTAAAATGGAAGGTTTTATATCCGTCCACTGGTGTGAAGGCTTCCATTTTAGTTCCTGTGACACTGCCTGCGCGGGCTCGCTTCCGACCGCTCCGCGTTCCGGTGTGTCGAAGCCTTTGATCACAATATTACCGGACAGTAAACACAGTTAACAGCCACTTAAATATTCCAGAAACTTCGGCATATTAAATACTTAGGTTTATTCAAAATGAAATCTTTCGCTAATTAGTTGAACAAGTTGCTAACAAGACAGTTTAATTACTTTGGATTTTGTTCTAAAGGTACTGTTACACGCGCATGTAATCTGTCGAAGTGAAACTCCTTATAAAATGAGTAGAATTAAGTTTCATATCGCATTAAGAGTTTTGCGTGCGAATACGAAATGACTACTCTCATTTAAGTTCACATCGGCACTTAGACGAGGAACGCCGAGAGTGAGTGAGTGAGAGTGAAGACCCCATGTAACGGTTTGGAATTAGAAAGACGTTCAAAGCTTGAGTTTGATGGCATACCTAATCAAGCTACTCAAAGTGACTGCTTACATCGTTCCATGCGAAGAAAGCCGTCTTAAAGCCAAAACCTACTCACTGGGGTCGGTAGAATGCGTGTAGCCAGCGTGTTTTATCAATACCAGCACCTCTTTGGCCCTAGCAAGGTTGACACGAGGATAAGTTAACACCATCTTACTTATCTCTAAGTACGTCTCTCTCACACTAGTGAAGGGGCGGCCTTTGTGGGTGGCGAGCAGGGCAACCGCCCGGGGCCTCGCTCTTGCAGGGGCCACGCGCACTCGCGGAACTACCAAAGTTGAAATTATTAGGTAGGTCCTACTAATAGTATAATGTTTATTTGAATTTCGCGCCTTACACCGTGCATTATAAAGTTCACGTCATGCCACCCGCGCTCTCTTGCGTGGTAGTTATCGCGCTGATATCTGTAGCATCATCATTAAAACTAATTCCATTAAGACAAGAGCCTCTCAAAGATCTACCTCTTACCTAATCTTGCCGCTGGGCGAGAAGGGGCCCTCTATCTGCTATTGAAAGAAAGAAGAAGAAAGAACAGACATTTATTTCAAATCCACGTAAAAAAATAAAGCTCCTTTAAAGACCCTTTTCTGGTGCCATGGACAGTCGCCCAACCGCGCCCTATCCTAACGCCGCCGCTTGTAACAGCACCCTAATATGCATAGTCAATTACAGGAAGCTATAAATACAACGAACAAATAGGCCATTTTACATTTAAGCACAACGGCGACAAAATGGCCACTGATTTCAAAACGAACGACTATTTATCGAACTACACTCATTTCATTGTTTTACCTTTAAAAATGGTGGGTTGCTGGGACTGGTACCCAAAGCCCGATAATGAATTCAAAACTTTAATAAACAACATCTATTTAGCTACAGTTTTATTCGTGCTGGTAAACTTTCCGATTACGCTCATGGTTAATTTGTACACGGAGTGGATCAATATTATGGATAGTTTAGAAAAATTAGCTGATGGTCTACCTTTACTGGTGTCCATCGCTGTTGTTACATACTTCGCGTTGTATAAGAAGGAATTATACGAATTGGTAGATTTCATGAACAATAATTTCAAGTTTCATTCGGCTAGGGGTTTGACCGTTATGACGATGGATCAGAGCTACAAGTCAGCGAAGAAATTTGCGTACGTTTATACGGCTTGCACTCTATTCAGTGTGACCATGTATGTTACATTGCCTATGATAATTCACTGTAAGTAAGTCTTTAATTATATATCTTTTCACCAGTTTCAGTACTTTTCAAGCGGCTTGGCGTTATCATTAAATGATGATAGTGGCATCAAAGTTGCATGTGTTAGAGGCATTTTTAGGGTTCCATACCCAAAGGGTAAAACGGGACCCTGTTACTAAGACTCCGCTGTCCGTCCGTCTGTCACCAGGCTGTATCTCACGAACCGTGATAGACAGTTGAAATTTCCACAGATGATGTATTTCTGTTGCCGCTATAACAAATACTAAAAAAACAGAATAAAATAAATATTTAAGGGGGCTCCGGTGCAATAAACGTGATTTTTTTGCCGTTTTGATAGATAATGGCACGGAACCCTTCGTGCGCGAGTCCGACTCGCAATTAGCCGGTTTTTTCATTCTGCGATTGTAACCAGCATATTTGTCCTTAAATTCCGGAAGATAAAATGGTATACGTAGAAAGTTCTATGAAGGATACTGTTGTAGTGTCAACGAAGCAACCTCTGCAAAACTGGATCTACATGGACGTCCACCGCGCACCGTACATCCTGGCCGCGTTCCTCCGTCAATGCCTCGCGCAGGCCTTCGTAGGGCTAGCTGTTGGGCAACTAGGTACCTAGATTTTTCATTCAACTGATACCTACTTAAAATAAACACGGCTATACTCACGATTTATTGTCGCCGTGCGGGCAGTGCGCGGGTTGCTTTGACCGCGACAGCATTACAACCCTGAAGGACTCCATAGCCATTCATAGCAGTCCGGAACATGCCGGAACATTTCTCACAATAAATCGTGAGCAAAGCCGTGTTTATTTCAAGTGTTCAACATGTCTCACGAAAGTTTTAATTTTACTACTTACTTATAATCTAGACAACTTGCAAACTTGTCCTGCCTGCATTCTATTTTTACAAGGAGACGGCAAGGGTGTGCGGTCCTCAAATCAAACGGAGGTTCCGCGTGTAGTTAGCACTCAGTGAGTGTATTCATATACTCAAACCCTAGAGCGCACTACTTAGGCATTGCCGAGAAAAAAAATCCTGAAGTTTGAAAACCCCTTGCCGTCTCCTTATTAGTAAATGAAATATAAGTTGTGGACCGCCGGACCATTATATCATTAGCAATGAACACAGTTAAGTAGTATTTCGTGTAGCCTTGCGTTAGCTTTTATCTGCATCCAATTTCCATCCGATGTTGTGTATTATCTTGCTTACCACATTTTATGTGACGATAGTAAACCTGTTTTGAAAAGTGTCCAGCCCTTACCATGAGTTTGCACAAAACGTTCTCGCTCTCGAAATCTATCGGAAATGCCATAGTATAAAGAGAAGGAAGTAGGATATCTTCATACAAGCGCACCGCGCGCGGCGCACGCACACTTCAAACACGACCACGACCCGTTTCCCCTTAATACGCTCATTTAAGCGGGTCGAGATTTGTTAAGTGTGCGTGCGGCCACGTGCGGCGGCGCATAGATACTTTAGCGCACACATACAAGCCGCGCGCTGTGCGCTTGTATGAAGATGCCCTACTTCCTTATCTTTATACTATGGGTATCTAAAAGGGACCGAGCGTTATAGGTTGACCGCTTAAATGAGTCTTGGCCCGCGCGGCACAGGGGCGCGGGGGCAGGCGACAAAGGGGACCAAGAGAGGTGCGAGCGGCAGGCGCATTTTTGTTTTCATTCATTTCACGCCGCCCGCACATCTCTCAGGCCCCTTTGTCGTCCTGCCCCCGCGCCCCTGTGCCGCGCAGGCGAAGACTCATTTAAGCGGTCAACCTATAGTTTACGCTATCGAGAGGGGTTTGCGCAACTCATGGTAATGTTACTGACGTTCAAAGCATGAGGCTTGTTTGACTCCCGCCAGATTTCCATGTTTGGGCCGTTGAGTGTGTCATTTTTGTTTTCCAGGAGTATTCTTCGCAGTCAACGCCATTTTACTTTGCGGCCAGGTTGATGTTCTTTGCTGCAGCGTCCGGAACGCTCGCTACACTGGTTTGCTACAAGCCGGGGTGCAATACAAATCGTTACTACAGCAACATGCTGACATAGTTGATGACGAAAGACATAATTATATATACAGTAACACGGAGATGAGGGATTCGGAGTATCATTACGACGAAAAAGTGGTGAGTTCGGAAAATAATCATTCTATCAAAGACCATGGGGAACTCTCCCCATGGTCCGGAAAGATCAAGTACAAATCAAAACGATCCAATGAATTCCCATGGATATCCAAAGTAAGCATAGTTTACCAGTTAAATAAACTCCGTCGGGTAACTAGTACGTTCACCATGTGAGCATTAGAACCACGTCAGAAACGGCAACCGTTGCAAATGAGGTACCTATTTCTCATCATTTCTTTCTTTACAGGATTCTTCTTTTGTGGAGAGGCGAAGTCAGTTCGGTAAGTTCGAAGAGAAGTGCAGGGAATCCTACGGATTCTTAAAGATTTTCCTCTTCAATATCGAAAATGAGCTCAAACTCCTACCGCTCGAATGCTGGAAAAGAGAACCTCCTTATCACGTATCCGAAAAAGAATAAAGGGAATTCGTCAAATAAATTGTAAATTACCCTTAACCCGTATGATTTTTCCAGATATCTACGGCCCCGAGTTCGACGAAGCGACTAATATCGCGCTGCGCGACTGTGCCCGCGTTGGCCAGGTTGTAGCCGCGTATAAAGAAAAGTTCGAAGCCTTCGTGTCGCCCCTTCTGGCCTTGCGTGTCGTGCAGGTCACGCTGTATCTCTGTACTCTTCTGTACGCAGCCAGCGTGGTGAGTGGGACAGAGCAAAATTGTAATCGTGGCCCGTTTGATGCAGTAATTATTACACAGGGCAATAAAATCAGTGGCGTTTCTCGATTTTTAGCCGTGTGTCTGGACCCTGTATATTAAAAATCTGTAGTTAACCCTGTAGAGTCCAGCGTTGTTGTTGATTCGAGGAACTGTCTTTAAGATTTAAGACCCGGTCACATTGCGTGCGGGGCAGTTGTTTTGTTTCGGAAGTTGTAGGCCTAACAGACGTTACACATACCTTATTTCGCCGCTCTTTGGACACGTCAAATCGAGCTGAGCGAACCTTTAGCGTGTTATGTTAGGCCCGTCGCTTACTTAGGCGACAGAACAGTCGAAACGCAAGCTACGCATGTAACAATTTGATTGGTAGACAACGACAGAACTCTACTAATATACTCGAAGCCCGAATTAGAGGGACGACAGGCAAATTAAGGACAAATGTTGAGGTGAGCCACCAGTAATGTCGATAAATATTTTTAGATTTAAACTCGACAATGAATTATTGTGTTGTTTACGAATATGTCTAGTCTAAAATTATCCCTTGACTATTAGATACTCAACTAAAACGATAATGCCACACAGCCCATATTTATAAATAGTGAAAATAAATAAAGATGTATTCCTAACTTTGTCTTCTAATACTCAAGCCACTTGTCCATTTCAGAAATTTGACATGATCACCGTGGAATACTTGGCAGCTGTTGCGTTAGACATCTTCGTGTACTGCTACTTCGGGAACCAAATAATTTTACAGGTAAAAGCATTGTTGATACTCGCCTTTTCTATTAACATTATCCAAATCACCTAATCATTACATTGTCTACTAAAAAAAATAACTACCCAGGCGTCGCGCGTCTCAACAGCGGCATACCAGAGCGCGTGGCAGACGATGGGCGTGCGCCCGCGCCGGCTGCTCCTCAACATCCTGCTCGCCAACAAGCGGCCCGTGGCCGTGCGCGCCGGCGGCTTCCTGCCAATGGACCTGCATACTTTTGTCGTAGTACGTTACTTTTGAGGACGGTGACAGAGCAGTATGGCCGTGTCGTTCCAACTTTTGAGGGCATAAACACAGCAGGATGGCCGTTTGATTACTTAAATACATATCGCTGTGCGTCACAACTACTATGAAGTCGAGCTAACGCTACGGCTTCGAAAGTGGTTCACAAAATGATCCCAATGAAAAGTGGGCTGATAGAACTCTGTAATATCATAAGAAAATCTACTTTCTTTATTCCAAAACATGACTCATCCCTCAAGCTTTTTAAAGACCTGTAGCTCAATTACGCAACACAATTTGTATCAATTTGGCTAGAAAAGTAAACCAATTTAGTCGATGTAAAAGTTGGTTTACATTTCGCGAAAGCTATACCAATTGGTGTTACGTAATTGAGCAGCTGGACCATAGTTCTTGCCCATTGTCTTATAAAGTTTTTTTTTTTTCAGATTATCAAGACATCATTCTCATACTACACCTTATTAGACAAAATCAATCACTAGCGCCACCTGCGCCTGGACAAGGGAACAAATAAAACATTAGATTCGGAAAGTGTTTTTATTTACGAAATTAATATACAATTCTTGTTCATACACGAATCGTGGAGCAGGCGCCCAATAATCAATTCAGCAGCGAATAACGAAACATTCAGTTGCCTATAGTGCATCTTATACAACCTTTAACCCTTTGAAATCTCAATCTTATTACATTCTTGATAAGGTATGTCCTTGGAAACTTCAAGGATCATGGCGACTGGATTTAGTACTAAGCAAGTACTTTCAGTCAATGTGAATTTTTGACTTGGTTAGTTTATTGCCATTTAAGTCTAGAGGCGAATCATATGGATTGTTCCTGTAATATCAAACAATGACAATCTTCAAGCAAGCGCCGAATATACAATGTTGACAAAAACAGGCTAGGGAGCGTTCAAGTATTACGTAACCAATGTGGGGACGGGGGTCTTTTAAAACGTTACGATGCATTCCAGAGGCGGGAGGGGGGTTTACTTATCGTTTTTTTAACCCTTCATAACGATCGCGTTCTCTCACTAATTTTTGGAATGACCTCTTGAAATTTTACTAGCGGGAAGGGGGTTACAGAAAAACGTTACGGCGCGTTACGGGGACGGGGGGTCAAAAAACTCCAAATATTGCGTTACGTAATACTTGAACGCTCCCCTATCCATAAGCTATGATAAATAGCGTTGGATAAAATTTAATTTACTTTGAAATCCTACCAAACAATAGGTAGATGACCTTAGCAATTTTCATCGGTATCCGGTCACTTAATCAAAAACTGTTTGACCTAATGTGTTATTTAAAAATAATCATTTGACAAACTTATTTTCAAATTAAACTGTTCACTTCAGGATATTTTATACCCAAAAAGGTAGGTTAGGTTATATTTATGACTATCCTGAAGTTAGGCTCAAGTAGGGAATACGAAGTTAGCCAAATAAACATTTAAAAAAATTACACATTTGCGAAAAGTTGAGTTGCCAATCATTAGTGAAACATTTTCATCAGGTCAGGATCAAAAAACATGGTACGCAAAATAAAGTTGTGATGAGGTTGTATAAGATTGTAATCGCAGCTTAAGCCCACTACATCGGTTGCTACGTCCAGCCACTAAACGGGGGACGGTTTAATAATTATTTTGTTCTGCCTTCAACAAACTATGCGTCGTTTACATTATTTATGCTTACTACTTATTATACTTTATCCATTATTTCCAATATTATCATTACATTTCTGTCATCGATTTAAACTGTGCTGATCTCTGATATTATAGGACACGCTAAGTGGATCAACCACTTTACCTCTTTGAAGAGTTTACAATGCAGAATTCCAATTAGTATTAGAGATCAGTGACCTATTGCGGTTCCGACATTAACACTTCACAAAATACAATATTTCAACATGGCGAGTTTTGGAGGCAGCCCTCTCAATATGATGAAGGGAAACACTTATGACCTTTAAAATACGGGTATGCAATTCTGGCAGCCGCAAGATGTTGCGTTTAGAGCAAACGCAAACAAATTGTTTTTCATACATTATGTATAAACCAAACCATCTCAAGATTGCGTTTGAGAAAAGATTTTCTGAGACGCAAACGTGAAGTGGTTTTTCGTGCATAATATATGTGAAACAAATTTAATTCGCAACTCCCGACGTAACAGATTTATTTTCCGTATTCTAGGCGAGCTTGAACATCTTAAAAGCCATTAGGCACTTTTCACTGCCTCCTACACAACTGTGAACTTTTCACTTTTCACGTAAATCTGTAGGTGTAGTGTGAATGTAGAAACCGCACTCTTAACTTACATTAACCTGTTGGATATTGATACAACACAAGCACACATACTGCAGTCATACGCTCAGACAATTACATTTTTCATTTTGTAGCATTCACAAGACATCCTTCCGCATTTTTAAAAACGTGCCCTCGGTATTTAAACAACTTTAAATCAAAATTTATCACTACATGCAACACTGGCAGCTTTAGCTAATTAAATCCACTCTACTGTAAAAAAAAAACTAATTCACGGTTGCGTTACACAAATCGCCATAGACTATGGATAGATTTAATAATAAATATGAAAAGGATGGCAACTTCGACGATTTGCTACAAGTTCGTTTGCTCATGTCTACGCTGAGCACAATTTTCCAGCAACTGTTGATCTTACATGCGAGCAATATTGAACTTAACAGCCCGTTATAAAAAATTCAATTTCAATTGAAGAACAGAGAGCGGGGCACATCATTGCAAATAAGACTTGATTTCTAAAACTTCATTGTAACAATAAAAAAAAGTGATAATGGCGAGTCCATAATAAAAAAATAACGTGCACTCTATTGACTTTAGCCAACGCTGATACAAATATGGAAGTCACCTCGCTACAATCGTGGCTTAATGTACCGAGAGACAGTCTTAGCTAGTATAGTTTAGGCCCGGAGGCTAGGCCTAGCTTACGAACTATAGGACATAGTGTCCGTTACGTGGTAGAACTAGGGCGACGCCGGAGTCCCGGCCAATAGAGTACACGGTGCGGGTCCATGCAAGCGGCCGGCGGGCCTTAACTGCAGCGGGGAGGGAAAAACTCGTGAGTATAATGATAATTATGAATATTACGATCAACAGTCGAGAAGAACAAATATTGAAGGAAGTTTTCTGAAAAATTCTAATTAGTCCGTCATTTACATTATAAAAAAAATATTGAACACATATTTTTTTCTTTTGTCGATTAAACAAAAAATGACGAAGATATAGTGCGTTGAAGTTCCGCGAGACGTCACGACTTTGCTTTTTTATCATTAAGTGACGTCATGAGTCTCCTGAACTTTGATGCGCGTTATCTTTGTCAATTTTGATTGATTTGATAAAGCAAAAATATGTGTTCAATATTTTTTGATAATCTAACTGACCGACTAATTAGAATTTTTCAGAAAACTTTCTCACTGTTGGGCCCACGATCAGTCGCTGTTTGGATAAATATTTTCGTACGAATTGGCATACTCATGTTCCATCCAATCCAATGACCGGACAAGCTTTAAGAGGAGTGTGAACCTACGGCTTTTCATGCAAAAAGCGATAACGATTTCCATCCCTTAGATATTGACCAATTTTGATAGGTTGTCAGTGAGAATAAAATTTAGGTCTATACGTTTTAATTTTTTTCACTAACTATAATCAATAAATTCATTTTAATTGCGGTTTTAGTATTCTCATACAAAACTAATTTCGGCGATTATTTGACTAAGTTGATATTTTTCCAATTTTCAAAAAACGTGTAGACCTAGATTTTGTTCCGACTGACAATCTATAAAAAATTGGTAATCATTTAAGGGATGGAAATTGTTATCGCCTTTTGTATGAAAAGGGTGAACTTTGCCGTTGGTACACAGTCCTTTTAATTGAAGTAGACCTTGGGCTCTTTCAGAATCTACCAGAATCATTCTCTTTATGAATATTTGTTCTCTCCGATCTGACTGTATCAATACGTGTAGCTGTCGACTACATCTACATTATTGATGTGTTGAGGATCAATAATATCGATCAATAGTAGTCCATGGAGACTAAACGAAATCAATGGAATAGTCAACATCTTGCATAATGGCCCCTCTACGCGAAGAGATATATAGATATAATGAGATAGGCATATCTGTGTCTCATTCTTACGTATGAAAGCGTCCTGTGCGATGCCGATAACGGCCCATCGTGTATAGGGGCCATAAAAATTGCATGTTATTCTTGTGTTGATAAAATCAATCGACTTGCACTGTCGTTTATTCTGACAACTTTTATCTTGTTTTAACCGAAATATGAAAGTTAAATAAATAAAAACATGGTATAGAAAAATCAGGATTAGATAAATCATCATTCATGTTCTAGTCTGACTTACACCGGGCGGATGTACTGAAGCGACAACCATTATATTACGCACGTGGGTTATTTCAATCCGTGGATAGATTTGTTTAATACCAGTTTAAAATTCACGTATTTTCTTTCCGGCAAATGTTAAATTGTGACTCATCGTAACCAAATTTATCCGCGGATTGCATATTCGGAACAGCCATTAGACCTTCGTACCATGGCTTAACATAATGTTACAAGTATAATTCGCGGCACGTAAGTTGAACTTCGACCTTGAATGCGCAGAACACATTTTCGGGTCTCGATCGAGGTGCAGTATGAGGTGCGACGATTTTTTCCATACTTGTACCTGCGCGGACGGCCGCCATTTTAGTTCAACTTATACGTCGGGGATTATCCGGGTTTTCTTATCCTGATTTAGCTATAATTATAAAAAAAATATAAGTGCAATTTGAATATTAGGCCTCGATTTGGAGGTTTGGATGTGGAAAAATAAAATAGAATTGTGTCAAGTGCTTCATTCGAGACTTTGTAAAATCAATTTTGAAAACGCATATGTACATTACCTACTGCGTCTACACTACTCAGAGTTAGGGTGCAAATCCGGTACTCCTTGTATGGGGCAGTGCTGTGATATTCGTAATGTTTCATACAAAAACAGTAACAAAAATCCCGGGATTGCAAGCCCTACTCAGAGTAAGTACTTATCGAAGTGTCAAAAAAGACACACGTTATGATTCATCGACTTTTTAACCGAAAATTTTCAACGGACGTGTCCGTGTCGCCTATACAAAGCGACAGAAACAAAATGTGTAAATAATTTGCCTTAATTATAAGCGAAATGAGCCGGTTTTTTTTTGTCTTATAATTCCAACGACGGTTAAAAGGTTAACTAACTATTGACCGAATTCACAAAAACGCCACGATTCAATAAAGATATGTCTTGGAAACTTTAGGAATATTTCCTAATTCAATTGGAAACATTTCCGAGTCGAGAATATTCCTCATACAAAATGAAGAAACTTTCCGGGGACGGCACATCCCTATCCTCAACCAGTCATCATCCTGATCAAATTGAGTGGCCGCGATTAATTCCGTAACATGAGTGCGATCATAAATGATAAAATTAAAGGTATGGTGTAACAATTAAGCTTTTTAAAAGTTCCTTATTTTACCAACAATCATTATTTATAAGTTTTATAACTACGCATTGAGTAATCATTACCCGTTTTTACTTAGAAGTATTAACAATATTTTTGGCCGCTTACTTGAAGTGTTCGTTAGTGTTTTGGCCTAACTATCCGACTGTAACAGTATCGTGCGTGAAACAGCGTTGCTTTTTTTACAATACAGAACCGCATACCAAATATCCTAGGTCCATACGCAATACCAACCTCGCAAAATGACTATACGGCAAAAAGAACTACAACGCAAGATGTCAATGAGGCAGAAATCCAACGGCGAAAAAGACCCACTAACCAGGAACAGCTACTTTGTATTAAGACTACGTCGTAAAATACCTTAGTCGCAAAATGACTACTTTTAAAATATACGGTATAAAAAACAACACATTCAATTCTGTCAATTTATAGTAGTTTATGCAACGGTTGCATAATGATAGGCCTTAAAACACTAGAGCGGTTTTCATGAAACGAGCTTTAGCGAGTTTCATAATAAGATCGCACGTGTGTTTTAAGGCCAAATTATGCAGAGTTACATACATAACTTTATCTACACACATATTATAAATCCTCCATGATGGGTTCAGAAACAATATTTTCTGGCAACAAGTTATTTGTTGAAATCGTGGCTGCATATTTCCGATATCCGGCGCATTTTCACATCCCACACACTCCGAGAAGACTACTTATTCATATTTTCAACTAAAATGTAAATTACAAACAACTTTTTCTATTCAATTCAACAACAATTCTACTTTCGATCAGCAAAACACCAACATAATGGCGGCAATTCGATCCTACGTCAAGGCCTTTCTTTTTTTAAATCATAGACAAACGAATGAAGTCTCTATTTTCATGTCACTCGAGATCAAATGTTGTGTCGTTTATATTTAAAAAAAACATACTGAATTGACGTTTCGTATCAATAACTGTTTTAATATCTATGGATACTAGAATAGAGACCCGCTTGAGTTTTGACAGCTGTTCCAAATTTAATCTCATTTCTATACTAAAAATGATACGGGAATAACATTGCAGCACTCGTTTTACCTAATTGGTTGTCAAAATGGTGGTCATTTCCTACGGTTTTTGATAACACTATGGAGGTTTTATGATATGGGTGTAGATAAAGGTATTTTACGACGTAGTCTTAATACAAAGTAGCTGTTATGGTTAGTGGGTCTCTTTCGCCGTTGGCTTTCTGCTGTAGATATATTTTTCTACATAGACATTTTGCGTTGTAGTTATTTTTGCCGTATAGTCATTTTGCGAGGTAGGTTTTGACGTCTGGACCCATGTCCTAGACTTGCGGGGCGCGCGGGGTTTTTAGGGCGCTGTGATTGGTGCGTTCGAGGTTATGCGGTCCTCGCGCCTGTCTAGCCCCGCCGCTTATGGATTTTTGACTCTAATGCAGGCAGCGGGGTCACCCGGCTATGCGAAGTCTATTGGATATCTGGTATGTGTACAGAACATACTTATTGCATAACTAAATAATAAATATGAATTAGAGCAAGATATTTTTAGGTCCTGCATTATAAGAAAGTCTCAGCGCACGTTGAAGTTACAGTAAAACTATCTCAAACTTTCAAACGACTTAACCTAAATGTATCACACAAATAATTAATAATACTCGGTAAAAGTCATGGTCACGAATAGAGTTACGGTCTTAGAAACTTTCAGGATCTTTCCTCATTTTGTATGTTAAATGTTTCTGGTCGAGAATATTTCCCATACAAAATGAAGAATTGTTCCGGGGACAGCACATCTCTATTTAGGAAAAGCAATACAACGATAGGATGAATTTTGTATGTACCTATTGAAATCTGAGGAATCCACTACAGTTAAACATTTCAAATATTTTTTATATTTTTCATTCTTTTCGGAGCGGGAGAAAAGTCGCATTTTGATCAATGCTGCTTTTTAAAATTTATTAGTGTTTAACATTTTATCGAGTTACGTTTCAATTTTCAATATTCTATATTCTTTACGCTCCTGTCGGTTCAATAATTGCCCTCATCTTAAATATAGCACTTTGCTCCCATGTGACAATCGTGTGACTTCACAGAGTATTATCAACACTATCTGCTTTCTATCATGTGATCCTCTAACGCCCAAAATGCTCCGCTCGCCTACTCAGAAAACCGTTAAGTTGTCGGCATCGCCTGACAGGCTAAGAGGCTGGTTTTTCAACAATTGATTGCTGTTATTGTTTCCCGAAAAAATCTATTTATTTCGTCATTTACAATATCAAAAAATATTGATACCGTATTTTTTCTATTGTCAATTAACCAAAAAAATTACGAAAATATAGTGCGTTGAAGTTCCGCGTGACGTCACGCCTTGGCACACTTTTTTCAATGAACTGACGTAATGAGCCCCCACTGCCGAACTTTGATGCGCGTTATCTTTGCCAATTATGATTGATTTGATAAAGCAAAAAATACATGTTTAATATTTTTGGATAATCTGAGGGACTAATTAGAATTATTACATCTCACCCACCCCAAAAAGAGGTTTCGGTTGATAATGTACAACATGCAAAATGCAAACGGGTGGTGTACTTTTGCGTGGTGTACTTGTACATTATCAGCCGAAGCCCAAAAAGATGACATATTACATCACTAATGGGGACAAAAAGTTCGAATGTAAACTTTCGAGGATAGCCCAAATCGCAGCAATAAATTGCCGAAGAACCAGCCCGTTCCCGAGCCCCCTGAGAGAGGAGGGTACTCACTTCTTTTTGTTCTTGGGCTGCGCGCGCGGCGGCGTGTTGGGGCGGCCCATGTTGAGCCCCGAGTACAGCTTGCGCTTGTCGGCCGGCTTCAGGATCTGGAACGAGCACATCAGCGTCTCGTCCACCGACATCAGCGCACCTGCAACAACAACGGGTTAGATCAGCTCACACTATAATCCACTATACAGTATTCCACCTTCATACGACCGGCCGAAACGACGCGCTTCGAAATCTCGGTAAACTTCGGTACACAACAGCCGAGAGTGCGCCGCGGTCACGTACGGGCGCGGACGCTGCGAGACGCTCCCGCGAATGTATTCGTGTAAATTATGGCACGAGAATTTTTTGATGGAAAGCAAAATAAATAAAATGCATTTTTTTACTCTACACTGACTTACAGTCACTTTTGAAAGATGAAATAAGAACCAATTAGAAATGATTAAAATTAAGACTAACAGGATTTGCAGTTATATTTCATGAAAAAATGCTATGACAATTTAATATAGCATTATCAAATACGTAACCCAAGAAAGACAGCCCGCGGGCGGCCCTACTGCGTGTTTACATTCCGAGCGGGCGTAGCTCGTCTCTCGGCTCGTTTCATAAAACTACACTCGTATTTTAAGGCCTATCATTATGCAACCGTCGCATACACTACTATTAAAGAACGACTAGCATGCTTTTTACGTCTGATTCAGTGGTTGGTCCAGTTGCCCCCCATCCTAAACAGCTGAGCCGAGTGCGGTCTGTGGTTTGGGATTGGTCTTACGTGTATAATGTACGCTTGTGCGTGTGCAGGAAGCATGTGGGTATATACTGACCGGCGTTGTCAAACTCTCCGCAGTAGTTAGGCGCGGAGAAGAGCGTAACGAGCTGCCGCTTGGCGAAGAACTCGTAGCCGTCCTCGACGACCTGATGAGCGCGGCAGATCAGGTCGAACTCGTGCTTCGACAGGAACTTGCCTACCACCTGCAAGGAAACAGAAAGATTTCGATTGATCCACTTTTAAACACCTGTTTTTCAGTTGGGAGGCGGCGACAATGCGATGGACAGAATTGGGAAATTGCATGATTTTTATTTCATCTTTTATTGGAAAGTACTGAGTAATATAAACCAAACTGTGGTCGCAAAACCATTACTGTGTTGTTTTTTTTTTTTGAGATACGACGCGTTGAAAAGTCATAGTTGATATCACTCATAAAAACGCTCCATACAAAATGGCCCTGAAATATGACGTCACAGTGCAGTTAGAGTGTATACCAGACCAATGTAAACAGAGCGCCGATGGTCATACATTTTGTATTGCCGTCAGGGCTCTTTTTACATTGGACAAGGTATACAAAATAAGTATATGAAATTTGCAATAATTTCCGAAAATACTGTTTTAGGCCAATATCGTACAAATAAAAAATTACAGAAATTTGATGCGGATGTCAAAAACTAGTAATTCAGAACTAAAAAACAATATAAATTTTTCACTTATTTTGACTATTTTTGACCCTCAATAAAAGAAAAATTAACAGTCAAAATGATCTTTTTGTTTCTACATGCATTTGTTGACGTTAAGCTACCGTTCCACAGAAATATTTTATATTTGTTACTATAGTCAAGTAGCGAATTAGCGCATGTCGTAGAACGGTTGACCGATGACGCCAAATAGTTGTATAGTTGTATACCAAAAACTACAGAGCGCTCTCACAAGATAGACCCGGCGACTCGTTGACGGTTACGGGAATCCACTGGATGCGAACAGCGCAGAACCAGCCGTCGTGGCTGGCTTTATTGCAGTGGAAGTCTCTCGAAATGCGGACTGACCTCTGTGCCGAAGGTGAAGCTGACGCCGCGGTCGTTCTCGCCCCAGCCGGTGGTGTCCTTGTCGGGGTCCGACCACAGCAGGTCGCACAGCAGCCCCTGGTCCGGCACGTCGGTGGGCCGCATGATCCGCCGGATCTGCTCCATGGCCTGCAGGTCCGGGGACAGACCGCCGTGGCAACAGAATATCTTCTCGTCCACTGGAAATTATAGTTTTTTATCAAGTACCGGCACAGAATAGATAATTGTACTAACGTACAGAATTGGGATCACATCAATCACTGTCTAACAAAACCGGTGTTTAGGTACGGAATCATGCCTGTGTACGCTAGGGTTGTCAATTTTTTATCCGCCTCACCCAACAACCCCAAACATCCAGGCTAGTTGATGACGCGCGAATATGCCAGCGAGGCAACCTGCTGTGATTTACAGCTTCGAGCAGCCCGGCGGCCGAGCGTACCTGCTAAGTGCGCAGTGAGACCCCCCCGCGGCTCTAACATGAATGAAACAAAGATAAGGTAGACCGTCTTATCTCTAAGTGCGTCTCTCTCACATTAGTGCTGGCGAAAGAGATAGTCATAGAGATAAACGGGTTTAATTTATCTTTGTGCCATTCATGTTAGGGCCGCTGGTATCGGCTGTGTAAGCTCGCTTACAATTTTACATACAAAATTCGGCAACACTGCAAGGTGTGGGATCCACAAAACGGGCTACTGGCCATTTTATAAAACACAATTTAATAGTACAATCCGTCAACACCGATGATATAGTTATCCCAGTAATTTGCGCAACAATGTTACCATTTTTTGCGTGAAACTTGTAGCTTTACAAAATAACATGATAAAGAAACCTGGCTTCTAAGAGTTCTAAGGACCTATGTCATCATAACAAAGTTGAATCATCTTTGTAAATACCTAATCATAGTATCAAATGTCCAATAATACACACTGCATTTATCTTGAATATGCTTACGTCGCTTTTACATGGTGTGAACTACATGGTGCAAATTGATGCACTTGAACCGCGTAAACAGCTTTGTCAAAAAAAGATGGCGGGTCTCTACCAAAGATTTACAGAAGCGAACAAACACCAATCAATTTTGTGATTCGCTTTATACTTTTGCTACAGGTTTATTTTGTTATTCGATGCCTTGTTAATATATCATAGGTGAGGTTCATTTGCAACCATTTGAACCCTATAATGCATCATGAAAAAGTGAACTATTTACGACATATTAAACTTTTAGTTTTTCAAAAAAATCCGGGTAAGCAACTTACAAAATTCATTTTAAAAAGTAATCAATTTTCTTTTTCTTTTTGATTAGTTCAGTTATTTATTCAATGACAAAGATACTAACACACACACAGGCAAACTTTCGCAATATTATAGTGTCATGATGAGAATATTGAGCGAAAAAGTCGCTCTGCGTATTTTTTTCCGTTGCAGTCTCCTAAATTACCATCCTCGGCACAACATAATCCTGTAAGCTGGGTATTTTCGTCCATTCCGAGGATAAAGTATAAATACGCTAATAAAGCGTTCACGGTATTATATACGGCGAAGGACACGACCTATTCGCCCTCAGGACATCGTGAAGCACAGGTGAAGGAACGAGGTGAAACGTTGCTATACGGAGGATGCAGGAATATGGAATGAATTTAAATTATAAACCCCTCATGAGCAGGTCTTCTGAAAAGCATAACGCCTAAGTAGCAGAATTCCTCAAACGCTTAATGCCTGAAATGCATCACGTCTGCTTTTTTAATTACCTAAATCGCTTTAGGTCTTAATAGCAAAATGTCTGCTATTTTATCATTTTGCTATTCAGACATTTTGCGTTTCTTGATGATTTAAATCTTAGGCAAAATGATTTAAATGTATTTATCTACACCCATATCATAAAACCGCCATTGGTTAATCAAAAACCGTATGAAATGACCACCATTTTGACAACCAATTAGGAAAAACCAGTGCTGCGATAAAGAAATAACATGACTTCTTTATCGTTTTTAGTAAAGAAATGAGATTAAATTTGGAACAGCTGTCAAAACTCAAGTGGGTCTCTATTCTAGTATCCATAGATATTAAAACAGTTATTGATACGAAACGTCAATTCAGTATGTTTTTTTAATATAAACTGCACAATATTTGATCTCAAGTGACGTGAGAATAGAGACTTCATCCGTTTGTCTATGATTTAAGAAAAAAATGGTCTTGACGGAGGGTCGCCATGTTGGTGTTTTGATGAACGAAAGTAGAATTGTTTTTGAATTTAATATTTGTAATTTACATTTTAGTTGAAAATATGAATAGTAAGTAGTCTTCTCGGAGTGTGTGTGATGTGAAAATGCGCCGGATATCGTAAATATGCAGCCACGATTGCAACAAATAACTTGTTGCCAGAAAATATTGTTTCTGAACCCATCATGGAGGATTTATAATATGTGTGTAGATAAAGTTATGTATGCAACTCTGCATAATTTGGCCTTAAAACACACGTGCGATCTTATTATGAAACTCGCCTATCGGCCCGTTTCATGAAAACCGCACTAGTGTTTTAAGGCCTATCATTATGCAACCGTTGCATAAACTACTATTTGCTACTTAGGCGTTTTTCTTTTCAGAAGACCTCCTGCTCATGAGGGCAACGGATTTGAGTGAAACTTGTAATGGAGATAGCATATATCCTGGATTAACACAGGCTACTTTTATCCCGGAAAACTCAATAATATCAAACCCGAATAGCGGACAAAATTGTGGGCAGAACCTAGTTTTAAATATAATAAAATGACGTGTCTGTATATTGAAGATATCTACAAACACATACAGGACGAAATCAAAGTAATTTTTGTGCGTTCGTCTGGCTGAACAGGTGTTACAGGAAAACTGCTACAGGGATTGTGATTGAATTTTGACAAGTAGATGAAGAAAAGTCCCAGGAAGTATCAAATCTTTGTTTGATCGTAATCGACTAAATACAAAAAAAAAATACAGCAAATTCAAATTTCTATTCGCGGGGACATTTAGTGAATTAATAAAAGATCATGCATACTTTAGCATGAAACTTGTTTGTAAACAAGAGCATGTTTGTTATGTACATAAATGTCCGACCAGACTAGTATAATTTACACCAAAACATTGATCTTTATATCAACGGTAATGTCAACCAGAGTGTCACATTAGTGTTTATCGCGGTCATAATTAATCTGTCTTTTTCTAACAAGCCAACTATTTCGAGGACAGATATTATACGTTCGCAATAAAGACTTCAGTCCGTCCCTTTAAGAGGAGTGTGAACCTACGGCTTTTAATACAAAAGGCGATAACGATTTCCACCCCTTAAATGTTAACCGATGTTGACCAATTTTTTATAGGTTGTCATTCAGAACAAAATCTAGGTCTATACGTTTTGATTTTTTCACTATAATCAATAAATTCAGTTTTATTGCTGTTTTAGTATTCTCACACAAAACAATTTTTGGCGATTATTTGACTTTGTTGATCTTTTTTCAATATTCAAAAAACGTATAGACCTAGATTTTGGTCTGACTGACAACCTATCAAAAATTGAATTGAAAATTGAAAAGGCTGAATTTTGCCGTTGGTTCACAGTCCTCTTAAATTATTTCGCGTTAGCTACACTTTTGTCATTCTTGTTTCACTATCGCCGGTCAAATTAAAAACCAACTTCAAACGTGACCTTCATCATAAATAACCTAATCAACAAAGCATTTGCCTACATAATTCGGCACGCCAGCTAAATCAATTAGCTAGAGGAAAATTCCACTGCGCACATGAATCACAAACGGACGCCTCGACTGATAACCCCAGGTAATCTGGTGCCAGACAGACAAGTTAGTCGCTGTTATTACATACATTAGTTGTCACAGAAAGTTGGAGGAATTGAGAGAAAAATTGCGCATTTCCCTTTGGTAATTTAAGGATTCACGCTATTCAAGATCATAGCTAAGGTTAGAATGACAACGAGGTTACGAGGCAGAGACGCAGAAAAACCAACGAGATAGCATGCTGTCCCCCATCGTCAAGTCAAATAACCAATACACGTTTAATTTCAAATCGGATAACGGCCAATAAAACACACTTGGTGATGTGATCAAGTTATCATCTGAGAGCCTCTTGGGTGTGGATGCGACTTGGGTATCATGGGGTAAAAGCCAAATCGTTACCTGCTCGGCTATTATTGAAATGAATCAAAGGTAAATATACTATATATCTAATATAGACTCCGCATAGCTGGGAGACTGCTGCCAGCATTAGAGGCAAAAAGCCAAAAACGGCGGAGCGCCGTGATTGGCGCGGTGAGCACCAATCACAGCGCTCTAAAAACCCCGCGCGCCCCGCAAATATGGCTGTATTTGCTAGTAAAAGTTAGTGGTAGTGTTAGTCTAAGCGGTGTTTTTACGATGTTCAGTCTGCGTATTCAATGAACAATATCAAACAGGCCGTCAATTCATTAGCACTATTAACTGAAAGGTAAGCGAGCTCTGCATTGTATTAAACGACCACACCTTTCAGGAAATTGATACAAGTTAAAATAAATGTTTGGTGGCAGTATAATGAACAGGGAAAACTGGTTTGCGAGCAGAAATCAAGACGGCGAAGAAAGTGTAAGTTCATTCAGAAACAGGCATTTAAGTTAATTATCAGAAGTCATGTCCACTGAAGGGAAATTGACGAGGATTGCTCGTCGGTTGTTAAACGTTTCGTGGAAGTTAGCGGGTCTTATTCAGGCAGTTCTGTAAGCAAGTGATTAATATATTTAAGATGTTGCTAAGTGGACATCCATAATGTTATTGGCATTTTGAATAACTGACTTGCAAAGTTGGGTTCTCGATCCAATTTAGAATAACGCTGAACATACATACATACATATATATATCACGCCTGTTTTCCAAAGGGGTAGGCAGCGACCACGGATTTTCACCTGCTACGATCCTGACACACCTTTCGCTTCGTCTACTCTCATTAAGTTCTTCATGCACGCTCGCCCGCCGGTTTAGGATACTATACTCTTGACCGGGCCTTTCTTAAGAATGTCCTCGATCTGGTTTTGGTACGATCGCCTAGGTCTTCCCCTTCCAACCCTACCATGAACACACACCTTATAAATCTATTTAGTTAGTCTTCTTTCGTTCATCGTTTCCAACATGTCCAAACCATCAATTCTCACGACTACATCTTCTTCCACACCACATCGTTCTCTTATCACGCTATTCCTTATCCTGTCACTCATAGAAAAACCACACATTACTTCTCAAAGCTCGCATCGCCAGTACATTGATTCTACTTTCATGTTTCTACTTTGAAGGTAATAACGTTGAAGTCAAAATACAACATTAACATCTGAGATCTATGTAAGCTTTATCCATGCTATATCGGTGTGGTCCGATTTGATTATAATTTCATGATACGTTTCCGTTTTATCGCTACTGCGGACATAAAATATGAAAGACGGCACTGCGGGCACCGCGTCGCCGTACAGAGCACAAAACATAACGTAGAATTTTCAAACAGCCAACTTCCGAGAATTAATTAGATCGCAACTTAGTTGTAGCGTCTGCGAACTTTGCTCCAAGAAATTCTGAAGAAATAACGTAGAACTGATGGAAGTAGAAAATTAGGTTGAAGAATAATGGAACTCTGCGATGCGAGAAACAGGATTCCGAGACAGATTGGTGATACACGACGAAGGTTGTTATTGGAATACAACACAGTCGAATAACGGCGAAAAGAGGTGAAGCGAAGCGATGAGATTTATAATCGCTCCAGGAATAACCAATGATGATTATGACGTGATGTCAGGATTGGACGCGAGCCAATTCGTGATTATTTAAACCTTTACGCATGGTGAGTTAACTTGGAAGGAGTGCACACTGCATGAATTAGTACCATATTCATATTGAAGTAACAAACATTAATATATTTTTGTGGAACGGTAGCTTAACCGTCAATAGTAAATTATAAAACAGGATTTATGTAAAAATATATCAAGATTAATTAGAATATCATAACTGAAAATGTTCAATTTTTACGTCTAAGTCACGTGACTTTAAACATCAGTCACAAGGTACGACGTTTGCATAGGTCGGTTGCGTTTCGAATCACGCTGCCCACCTTAATCGTTGTGATCACCGTGACTGTTATTCGGACTGCACCCTCATAGAGACTATGCTTTTTTGGAGTTTACGACCGGTTCCAGTAAGTTTACATCACACGCGACAGCTGACAGTAAAATAGCGTTTTAACGGATTTAAAAATGAAAAATAATATTGGTGATATTTCCTTGAAAAATGTGAAAATGCCATTACGATAGTATTTTAACATAATCTAAAATGAGCTAACAGGCAGCAAAAAGTAGTTTTTAAATAATGATCAAGAACCGAATTCTGTTGTAAGAATGTCAAACAAATATTGAAAGCAACGCATCTGCTGCCACCTTTTTGCCCTGAGTCAAAGCAGCGTCGACTCTAGTGAAGTGAATGCGTTAATTTTATACGTTAACACGAATACGATATCCCGTCTACACCTGAGGGAATAGAATGAAGTCGTCCAATAAACTAAACATGAAAGAACAAAGAACACTATCGACGATTGTCCTAAGTTTCTGGAAACAAGTTGAAACGGTTCACTAACTTGATTAAATCGTAAGTTTATTAAAGTCTCTTGAGGATAACAAGACTTCTGTCCAGTTGTATGTCAATTGTGGAGTTTCAAAGTAAAATAGTAACACCTTGTAGAGATACTTCAATCATCTTTGTGTGCGGCGCTATGTGTGCATGAGTTTGTGTTGCTCGCACAGCTGCAAATGTACAAACTCACGCACACAGAGCCGCGGACAAAGAAGAGTTGAAGTAGGTATCTACGGTTCTGACGGTTGGTGACCACTTCTCGTTTAGTCCACTTCTGGAAATGACCACCTCGCAATTAGACCACTTCTGGTGCTGGCCACTTCTGAAAATGACCACTTCTTTTTTCGACCTTTTCTGGTTTTGACCACTTCTTTTTTAGACTAATGCTCGTTTTACCCATATCTGTATTTGACTACATCTTGATTTGACCAGCCTTTGTACAGTAAGTACTTATACAAAAAATACATCGTATGTGTTACAGGGAGGGACTAATGTTATTATAGTTAATAGTTCAAATATAACCTCAAATGTAACCTTAAAATGGTTTACTTACTGCACAAAGGCTGGTCAAATCAAGAAGTGGTTAAATGCAGATGTGATCAAAACAAGCATTAGTCAAAAAAAAAGTAGTCAAATTAAGAAGTGGTCAGAACCAGAACAGGTCGGTGGTCATTTTCAGAAGTAGCCAGAACCAGAAGTGGCCAAATTGCAAGGTGATCATTTCCAGAAGTGGACTAAAGGAGAAGTGGTCACCAACCGTCAGAACCATCTATACAAATATGTGATATAGCTAAACTTCTGGTCGATGAATTCCCTAGAGTATCTAGGTATATGCTGAGATAAACTTTCACTAATGAATGCCGAGCAAATAAACAAATCTTAAACAAATGGTGTGTCCGTGATAGTGTAAATATTCATTGTGAAACGTTGCGTCATGTTTTGATAAGGCTATCAGCGGAGCTGCGCTTTCATAACTCTCCCATTCATATAACCCAACTATTGTAACAAACAGCGGTAGAGGAAACATGGAATCCCAGTCTAGAATTCTTAATAATTCCAACACAAAAGATCCGTTTTTATCTGAAATTGCGAAACGACATTTCTGTTTCAATGCTCATATATTCCGGAAAAGGTTCAAGATAATGATAGCAATATTTCAGAAGTTTATCTTGGAAATTGGATCTTGCTTTAAGTAAGTAGATGCAATTTCTGGGTTACTTTTATTAATTATTCTGCGCATGGTTTGTCTGGCATAGCTTTACAACAGAGGTCATTGTTCTCTACGAAATATTGACGAATGAGAACTAAGTTAAACTGGGATGCTTGGTTAATCAACAAATCTCATATTTAAGGAAGAAGAAGAAATACGTTTATTATGCAAACACAGGCAATATAAAAAAGAAAGAACTTATAACTAGACAGCACATTAATAACTGTTAAACTAGGAATGAAAAACAAAATAGCGTCTACTCAGATTTATATCGAGATACCCGAGGACATCACGACGCTGATTTTCAGTGAACCCAAGTTATAAATGCTGACTACAGTAGTGAAAAGCTGAATATTAAGACATTTGCTTAGCACACATTATGTAAGGCCTTATCAACCATTAAAGAGCAAATATTTATTTTTTACTTTATTTTTAAAAGTTTTCTGTATACTATGATGTCTTGATAGTCAACCCAAGTGAAGTGTAAGCCAATTAAACGATGTATGGCTCATGTAGCCGTGCAGATGATCGCATGCGCCCGAACGAAGCGCAGCACGAGCGCGCACGAGTGATTACAGACGAGACGGTGGTCAACGTTGATCATGGGAACTGACTCATCAATAAACATGTGATTACCTGTTGCTAATAGGAACGATTATTTCGACCGTTTTACTTTTTGCGCTATCATTGTAGTGGAATTTGTTCCCGGAAAGTGTTTAAACTAAAGAGCAATCTAAACAGCAGAAGAGTTCCTTCAAGATATAAACAATGATACTCGATTATAAAACCTGGTAGTCGTACCAAGGGGGTTTCTCTTCGCACCTTAGGTAGTTAGGTAAATCGCAGTAGGTTGCCGCTCGCTCGCTGGCCGATTTGCGCGTCATCAAGTAGCCTAGATGTTTGGTGTTATGGTGACGCGGATAAAAAACCGAAACCCTAGCGTACACGAAAGAGCACGTTTTATGCAAGGAAGAGAGAAGGCATGATTCGGCATATTTCCGTACTTAGGTACGGTAATATGGTTTTGTTAGACAGTGATTCTTCTAAGAGAATACGTAGAATGGCCAATAATTCCTATCTTCCTCCTAAATGCGTCGTCTTTTTTAACCGACTTCAAAAAAACCGAAGGAGGAGGTTCTCAATTCGACGCGTATATTTGCTTTTTTTTAATAATCAGTCAATGCCGACATCAAAGAAAAATAAATTGAAATAGTCTCAAGTGCTAGCAGACTGATTCAAAAGCGAACAGTAAGGATATAAAGATTTCAAACTGAATAAATAAACGAGCGAAGATTATAAATTTCCAGGACGGATCGTTCCGAGCAAAATTTGGGCGTGCCTACCAAGAAATTATATATGAGTGTATGTAGGATTTCCATATCGGAGACTACGGAAAGGTAATCGTTTTAGGTTGTCAGACGACCCAGTGGGAAATCGATCCTCTTCAGTCAAAAGTTACATTGTTTGCCAATAAGGAATTCTGCGTTTTCTAAAATCAAGCGAAAACGAAACCTATTGCAGTTATCATTCCATTTATTTGTCATTTGGTTTGCGTGCAATGTTGTGTAATATCATACGTAATGTAACATCGGAGAATTTCGGCGGTAACTTTCTTATGCGTGACGTCAACTATGCTCCGTTTCGTTTTCGTTTCGTTCCGACGAAATGAAGCGAGTTATTAACCGAAACGAAAAATTAACAGACAATCCGAGATGCTCGGAAACTTTGTAGGTACTTAGTATTCAAATCAGTCTTGGGAGAATGGAAATAAAATCAGTCTAAAATAGAATAAAGGAATACCTAAATCAAATTGGTTAGGTATACGGTAAATTTATCTACAGGTGAAAGAAAACACTGATACGTTTTACGATAGGTATTCTATCAAAAGTGTTTACTTTAAAACACCAACACTTCGCTGAGAGTAAATTCATTCGTACACAATATAAATAACTTTCGTATGCGTTTAACAACCTTTGAAATTTCTCTTGAATCATTTGCACATTTATAAAGTTTCAGTATATTTTAATTAGATGATAAATAGAGACCAAAAAGTATAAGAGCAACTTAAACAGCTATTGACTCATAAAGCCTAAGTCAAGATTTGATTTCAACATTACAAACTAAATTCTAAACATTTTCTAACACCAATCTAAAGGCCAAACTTTGTATTGTGCTAACAACTGTATCGTATTGACATGAGTTGACTGATTACTTTGTTTATATGTACGAAAGATATTATAAATAGTATTTTATCTACACCCATATCATAAAACCTCCATTGGTTAATCAAAAACCATAGGAAATGACCACCATTATGACAACCAATTAGGAAAAACCAATGCTGCGATGAAGAAATAACATGACTTCTTTATCGTTTTTAGTAAAGAAATGAGATTAAATTTGGAACAGCTGTCAAAACTCAAGTGGGTCTCTATTCTAGTATCCATAGATATTAAAAAGTTATTGATACGAAACGTCAATTCAGTATATTTTTTTAATATAAACTGCACAATATTTGATCTCGAGTGACGTGAGAATAGAGACTTCATCCGTTTGTCTATGGTTTAAAAAAAATGATCTTGACGGAAGACCGTATTTGCCGCCATGTTGACGTTTTGCTGAACGAAAGTAGAATTGTTGTTGAATTGAATAGAAAAAGTTGTTTGTAATTTACATTTTAGTTAAAAAAAGGAATAGTAAGTAGTCTTCTCGGAGTGTGTGTGATGTGAAAATGCGCCGAATATCGGAAATATGCAGCCACGATTGCAACAAATAACTTGTTGCCAGAAAATATTGTTTCTGAACCCATCATGGAGGATTTATAATATGTGTGTAGATAAAGTTATGTATGCAACTCTGCATAATTTAGCCTTAAAACACACGTGCGATCTTATTATGAAACTCGCCTATCGGCTCGTTTCATAAAACAGCACTAGTGTTTTAAGGCCTATCATTATGCAACCATTGCATAAACTACTATTGTTTGTGTACTTTCCATGACTCCTAAGGTTCTACGTCTTTAAGACCAGTTTTGCAATGGCTTTCTCCAACCATTGAAGACGCGACGGCATAAACAAGTCTACCTGGGCGTGCCTGAGCTCAAGTTGTTTGCACACAGCTTTTGCACTGTTTACACTCGACGCCTTACGTGGCCTAAGTCACAGATGAGAAAGAGAGGGACGTGCTTATATAACTCCTGTAGCGGTGTCCCTTTCACTGTAGAATAATGATATAGGTAGACCAGGGGTTCGGACCTCCACTTGCCACCCCTTATGACAATGAGCTGCGGAGACGGTTGCGTAGGATTGTTTATCGGCTTCTTGGACAGTCTTATCCGCCTTACAACTTTTATAATTAAAAGTGGTTTATCTAGTAAATTCTTAAATTTAATTTAAATATTTTGCGGCGTTTGTCTTTCATTATGGCTCATTTGATTTTGTTTGTTTTCTCTATTCTTACTTTGATCAATTTCAAACTCTTAACACTTCTTTCCAAGTCTCAAGTAAAATTATAAAACCCACACCTAACAAAGTTGTTGGTGACACAACCTTGGCATTAAACGTTGGATAAGGGTAGTAAATATGTTTGCAGACCAACCTTGGCGATATAGGCTGGAAAGTAGCTGAATTATATATTTTTGTTTACTAAATACGCGCCATATAAAAGCTAATCTTGAGATAAAAATATTGTAACGTAGTAATGATACGCGGTGATGCCGGTGATGTCATATTATGCAATAAATTTGATGATATTCATATGAATATAACTTTTCTATATCGTTCAAAAGTATGTAATTGTATTTGAATACGCTATATGACAACACTGATAAGTTCTGCTGTTATTGATGATGTTGAAGCGATCGAAAGAAAACAAAAGTATTAGGGACAGTACGAAAAGCTTCTTTAGGCCCTGTTTTCAGCAGAGCTATGCGAGGCAGCTAAGCTTTGAGCTTGAAAATTTCCACCAATAGGATTACGATCATTTCAAAATTAAGTAATCGTATTGGTGGATTTTTTCTCGCGCACTGCTCTGGTGAAAACGTAGTCCTAATGCCCCATATCCCTGAAGACTCAGATAAAGTAACAAATATGCTAGCATCTAGTTAAACCGTACAAACATAGGAAGTAAAATACCAAGTGCAAATAAACCTTAAGCAAATGGAAGTACTTCCGATGTTGAAGTTATTTAGGTCGACAAAGTTGACTCAACATTAAACAGCAGTAAATTACACTGTTTTAAAAGCCGCGACGACCTTTTTCTAACCTTGGAAAAATAAATTCAAGGGGATACAATAGCTCTCGCACAAGTGACATTTCCTCTTATCTGCCACCCACATCAGATAGATAATGTAGATATTGTTTTCGTATGAAAATGATTAAAAAAATAATTTCTAATCATAACAGGTAAAAACTATGATTTGGTTGAGGCTTTGGTTGGGGAGTATGAACCTACGGCTTTCCATACAAAAGGTGATAACAATTTCCACCCCTTAAATGTTAGCCAATTTCCACCAATTTGTGATAGGTTGTAAGTCAGAACAAAATCTAGATCTATACGTTTTGATTTTTTCACTATAATCAATAAATTCTGTTTTATTGTGGTGTCAGTATTCTCATACAAAACTAATTTCGGAATTTTTTGACTTTCTTGATCTTTAATCTAAATTCAAAAAACTTAAAGAACTAGATTTTGTTCTGACTGACAACCTATCAAAAATTTGTCAAAATCGGTTAACATTTAAGGGATGGAAATCGTTATCGCCTTTTTTTATGAAATGGGTGATTTTTGCCTTGCCTTTGCCTTAAAACAGATATGGCGTCGACCTAAAAACAAATACAGCGTGGCAATAGATAGCTCTGTTTGGAATACCTAACCTAGATACCATCGTCGACCTTGACCTTAAAGCTGGGTATAATAAATCGCTGTGACACACAACTCTGAAAATACGATCGTGACGCAAAAAGAGAAGTGGATGCTATTTCCAAATGACATTCTACGATGAATTGATGTTTGTGAGCATTAAAAACGACAGGAATTTTGAAGATAATAATGGTTCCAATTCGAAACGGTGTCTTCTTAATTTAAAATATCTTAAGATTAAAATTAGAATCATCAAACTCGATTTTGTGTGTAAAATGCCGTCAAAATCCATTTTGACGTTTAGTATTTTAAGTTTAGTTAAATTTAGCGAACGCACTGGCCCTATATCTGTGTAAAGAACATGTTAATCCTTAATATTGGATAAAAATAAATGATTTAGTATTCTACGAGTTTAGGGACGAGGGTAGAGAGACTAGGGAACAGGAAATTTCATTGCATCAAAATTTCTAAGGCAATGAAATTTAGACGCAATAACGCGACACAACTTTACTGCTGAGCAAACATTAAGTCTGGCCAAAATAACTTGGACAAACATCCTTTGACGTCACCTGAACGTTATACGAAGTTCAGGACAGAAAACGTTTTTTGAATATGGATTAAAGATCAACCGTCAAATAATTGCCGAAATTCGTTTGGTATGAGAATATTTACTATCTGAATTTATTCATTATAGTGAAAAAAGTAAAACGGATAGACCTAGATTTTGTTCTGACTGACAACCTATCAAAAATTGGTAACCATCGGTTAACATTTAAGGGGTGGAAACCGTTATCGCCTTTTGTATGAAAAGTCGTAGGTTCACACTCCTCTTAATCGCATCGCAACACTACCAAGGCCAAGGAAACGGCTGATAAAAGATCCCTATAAATAGCAATTGTCTAAATTCGTCCCACAAGATTGCCTGCGGTCATTAAAATTAAAGTTCTCGTACACACGATTGGTCCGTCAACCTCCGAGGAAGTAATTAAACGTTCGCAGAGTATAAAATAATTGGCTCAATGACACGGTATCAATTACATTGACGTTGCATATCAATGCAATTCGTGCTAAGTGATAAAGACCGCGTATTTAGTGCAGCGTTTTGTACAAGCAAAGATCTCAAAAGAAGGAGGCATATCAGTACGATTTCGTGTAACAAGTCTCATACAAGGTTGGCAAACGCCATGGCTTATATAACCTCACCTTACTGCTGATGTCTTAGTTCTAACGACATACATAGAAAAGTCTAATATTGCTTGATTCGCACGCTATCATATCATTGTGGACGATGGGGTCGGTAGTGCTGTCTCTCAGGTTGTGGAATTGTACTAGATACGTCATTATAACAGTGTCACGGACCGTGGTTGCCATGCGACTGAACGTGCGATGGTGTCAGATTCGCGTTGTGACACTTCAAAAATATGCATCGAGAGAATTGCTTTGAGCAGTTCCAACAACAATAAAGCACAACTTTTAAATATAAAGAAAAGTAAAAGTAAATTTTCCAATAACGTGGAGCTGATCCTTTGACAGTGAAAACGAGGTCTTATTCAGCTTTGTTAGAAGGGCTAAGTCAACATTTAAATGGAGCGCAATCAATTGAAAGAAACGCGGGGCGCTGGCTACCGGCACCAGTGGACGAAAAAATCAGACCTTCCTGATTTTTCTCATGAAACATTACTGTTTACTTATCCAGAAAGCGTAAAAAGGTAACAGCAAGTAGAAGTTAATAATATACAAAGAAGCACTTTCCTCTGAGCAAACTATCCAAAGTAAATGCCAGGTTAATAATAAGTTTGCTATCAGTAAACATCCTTAGATATTCTTTTACTTGATAGGCAAAAACTATTTATTATTTATCAAGCGCCTATACATACATATTCCAAGCTAAGTAATTAAATAAGTTGAGATAATTGAGATTATTAGGAAAAATCGTGTACATAGAATGTCTGAATCCCCGAGACAAAAGATGTAAGAGCAGATAATTGACAATCTAAGCCAGAGAAAGAATTGCTTAGTAACAATTTAGTTCGAAATTTGGAGTTTTAGATTTCTTTATCTCTTTTTTTCTTTGGGTCTGTTAAAAGAATAGTCCGATCAGTGTAAATGAATTATATTAAAATCTTAGATTGATGTACATGTAACAATACCAGATTACAGATCTAACCTTGTGAAAGCTTTATTCTGTATATACCTACGTATAAAAAGTCGTGCACATTTAATGCATTTTTAGTGTTAACACCTCTTTTTACAAAATGTAAATATAAGTTCTTAAATCTTAACAACTAACTTGTTCAGGTAATTAATGTTAATAACTCGGCTCTATGAGATTTATATACGATCAGAAGTTTTTTCCCGGACGATTAAACATGTCTATTTATAACTCAGTTTACATGATGAGTGGAACTTGTAATTCTGCAAGTTATGTTCCGGGCAACAACTCATCTACCCACACGCACTTTTCCCTAAGAGCATAAACACGCACCACTACTCTTCTACTTCTTTCTCCTGAATCAATGTGAATCCGCCTTCATTGAAAGGTGATTACAAAAGCTAGGAGTTGATAAACAATTTGTGATTATAAATTTCGTAATAACCAACCTCTAGACCAGAATTGATGATGTGGTAAATCTGTGTATCGATAGAATTAGTTAACCAAGTCTGGCGTAATGTATTGTGTCCACAACAATAGACGGCCATCCAATAGTCACAGTTCATCGGATAAACATAATAACACTGCAATGCAACAAACGATTGCATTTTTTTTATATTAATTAGGTTATCGGTACTATACAGCCTTGTCGAGTAAATATTGCTGTAAATTTATGTAGCGCAAGAGAAATTTCAGATCATAGCAATACCGATAATGATCTGAAATATATTGACGTAACTCGTAAATTTAATCTGGCATAATTTTGCGATCGGGATAATATTACTAGACGAATTTTTCCCCCTCGAAGCAAGGGGAAGCTCGCTCGAAATTCGGCATAATCCAATGTTCACCTAACGTCACAATTCTCGATGTCACGGTGAATAAGATATAAACAATGAAAAGGATGAAGGTGTCGTTTAGTAAATTTGTGACGATTCTAGTCAACGATTCCGGTAATGGCTGCCAAGTGCCAGCAGACTAGCTAATGCGTTTCCCTCAGAACGCGGAGAATGATGCCAAATTACGAGTAATGCAGTAAAGCGGTGTCGTTACAGGAACTTGGCTATAACTGGCGTTAGATTTGGAAGTTCATTGTATATTTCCTCTCCGCAGTTAAAAGTGCGAATATAGTGTCTTAAATCAAGTGCTGATAGAGACGATACGTATCACAGACATAGTGGATTAAGGTACACGTTCAAAAGCTTCATTATTTTGACTGTAAAAAGTTGTTACTGTAAGAGAAGATTTGTCGTTCTCCCTAGACTACACAAAGACTTTAAAAAATAAGCAACGGATATTTGCCTCATTATAATTCATTGCTTCTTTTACATCACTCAATAACTCTTTTATCAAACGCTCAATTACACTAGAATGATTTCGTTGGCGACTGACAATTTTAAAAGAAGCTTAGGTCAAATACTTGCAAATGTCAAATGGCGACTTTTCCCTTTTATTAATATGAATATTATTCCCATTCAATGTCTTGTCTAGCTGGCTAGATGGCACGATGAACCGAGTGACGCGCGTACGATAGTGAAAATACGCATGACACCTGCATAATAAACTATTATTAAGTAACATGTTTGGACGACGGCCAGATATGTTTGCCCATAGCGAGGGGAAAACTCTTTACATAATTAATTCCTCTGATACATACTCGCGCGAGTGTAACTGAACTTCGCTTTTATGTAGGTTTGCACCTTAACATTGAATACTGAGATGTAATTGGTCTTTCAAATAACCTATTAATTCATAATGTTATAGTAGAGGAATCTACATCATTATAATTCAACTGGAATAATGAAATGTCCTTTTTAAATTCTTACTACTACACTACTACTACTAGTTTTCTAAAGGCCTTGAGAATCTGAGAGATGCGACTCACGAAATCAGTGGCTTTATCGCGTGTTGCCTCAAACAGTTCAGGCAGTTAATTATTACTTCCTCGTTCAAGACGTTCAAAATTCTCCAGTCGTGTATTCCGGTGTGTAATCTTCCTTTTAACATCTAATTCGATGCAGGTAAGTGGCGTGATTTACGATTTTATAATGGATTCCGTGAGATGTTTCGTTTCGTTACTGACGTTGTAATTCCAGCTGTAGCTAATCGTAAACGAAACATCTGAACAAGTCATTTCGATGTTGCATGATCAGCTATACGAAAACTCGGCATCGCACGTGCCCGCTCGAAATAGACGCTTGCCGCTAACCTTCGTGGGCCTTGAACCGTTTTAGAGATGGGCCGCCATGGGCGAAGAATCCTCATAACTTTCCTTGAGCGTTTTCATTAATTCTATGGGGTTCGGCGACGTTTTAGATGCCGTTTGAATGCTGCACGTTTCTCGGCACTGACCGTAATTTGTCTATAAGGCTTCTTTAAAGCTGATACGTGCCAGTATTTTTTTGCTTTGTGAAGCCGTCTTTGCATCGCCTATCATACCATATTTATAATCGTATCTCTTTTAGTACTAGTTATATAACCTCATAATACGCCCAGTAGTACTAAAACCAATAATAGTTTAACCAGTAGCGGTCATAGGCTGCGTTCCACGCCCATTTACGAGCAGGTGTGGTAACACATAACTTGTCCAGCTACACAATAAAGGGTAACATAATACGACCTAATAAAGATGATATAGAGACGTGCAATTGACCTAATTCAGCTTGTTTCGCGCTTATAATATTGTAGGTGGAGGAAGAGGTGGTGGAGGATAATAAGCTAATATGCGAAGAACCGGTAGCGTCAATTGTAATCGATAGTTTGAGCATATTTCTACCTACGTTACGTCACGTTTACACTTGCAAGGTCTTGTAAAATTTGCATCTTGCTAAGAAAGCTGTAGAACCAGTGTTGAGCTGAACCTGTCTTACTTTAATGTAGTCAGACATCGCACTGATAATAAGACCACGTTTTAAAGATATCAAAATAATCAATCATGGTCTTTGTTTTCATACATATAAAAGATAATTAGAATTACGCAGGTAGCAATTTTCCAATATGTGTTAGTATGCGATGAGATTTTAGAGAGCTGGGGATTTTCGCTCTTTTGCGTATGGTTTTAGAGTGTAACCTTATTTCGATAGGGTATGGTTGCCGAATCAGACGGTGAAACTATGCGTGACAGTTGCCCTTGAACTGCGCTCGTAAACATGTCAGTGTCAACATCAGCTTTTACACCCACGTAAAATGTGTGAAGGGCGACAAGCAACTTAAAAGCATTGACTGTATATAAGGAAGCGCTATCAGCTATTAACCGCTGTGAAAATGTTCCTAGATTGCGTTTATCCGGAGTCACTATTACATAAATGCGCAGTTCTTATCAAATCAAATATGAAAATTGGTGTTAAAAGATGGTTATCACCATGGATAAGAATGTAGATTACTTTTAACATAGACAAAGCATAATTCCCACAAAAAGCTTGTTCGACCTTAAATATTTTAAATATTTTCTAAAGGTCAGCGCCAAATTAGACTCATAAATTTTGATTGAACAAAATTTGTAAGCCCGAAATAAGGGTGCAGGCGCCCGTAGCTTGCCTAATTGGGTTTGAAGTTCAGCCCTTGATTCGTTCCCTAGACCTTCAACTTTGAAGATTATGCAGAGAGTCTATTGTCAATAAGACTCGCGATTTGAGACGTGTTGTTCACAGTCGATCGATCCGGGATCGTTTTGAGGGTTCGGGAGCGGAAATTTCGTTGGAGATTCAAATAAGATGAAGGCTGCTTCTTTCAAAATGTCTCCGACGCTAGCAAGCATGTATATGGTGGCTTACTTTGCTTCTTGCCATTTCAGGACTGCAATACAAAAGATTTGTTCAGGAAAATATTACTTCGAAACTCATACAAAACTATAGGAATGATTGTGAGTTTTTGAAGGTGAGTAATATCATAGTTATCCATGAGTGATACCGGCTATCGAAAACGGAAAACGATTGGGAGATGTTAATCCGACATATCGGACGATGACTGAACCGCCTTGAAATTCCTACGCAATATGCGCACTTCACATTTCTATTGTTTGATTTCAGAATTAAGTAAATAACACCATGTCGGAGGCATGATCACGATTAAAGGTCCAGGGATTTTTTGTACACATAAATTACTTTAATATTAATAAGGTGCGAATATTTCTTTTTACAAATCGAACAAACAAAACTATTCTCCCTTTGAATCTGTAAATAATTGATCTAGTAATTCCGATACGAACAAAACACTCTTACTATAAATAAACTTGGTGAGCGTACTAAAAATATTCGCGGTAAACAAACAAAATATTAATTTATATCTATACCAAAAGTAATATTTGGAGGACCGCAATCTTTTTAATTTGGAACGCTTTGTTTTGTTTGTGACATAAAACACGAGGCTTTAATATTAATTGCATCATTTTTAGGGTTCCGTACCTCAAAAGGAAAAAAAAAACCCAAACCTAAAAGGATCAGATCACTCGTGTGTCTGTCTGTCTGTCCATCTGTCCGTCTGTCACAGCCTATTTGACCCGAAACTACTGAACCGATTGAGTTAAAATTTGGTACACATATGTAGGTCGGTGACCGCAACACAGACGTGTAAAGTAAATAAATTAATTTTAAAAATGGGGGCCATATGTGACATATCAAATGAAAGGGATCGTTATGGGGATTTTAATATTTGTTTTGTATAATTTTAAAATAAACGGTTTTGAAGTTATTTAGGAAAATAGATACAAGAATTTACTATTCCCCCTTATCTCCGAAACTACTAGGCCTAAAAAAATACAGAAAATAGTTCATTACCATTCTTCACCTATAGATTACAGGAAAACCTATAAGAATTCTATGGTATTTAAAGTAACATAGTAAATTTCATATAATCACGGAACCCTATCCACGCGAGTTTAACTCGCACTTGTCCGGTTTTTACACAACAAAGGTCGGGAAAAGAAATTCGGGGTAAAAGCAAATTGGCCCTCAATTATGAAAGAATGAATAGAGCTGCAAAAAACAGGGCAATAAGTCGCTGATACAAGAAATAATTGGAGCTTCGTGGACGTTTAACCTTCGCTTTTGTATCGGTTGAAAAATAAGAAATTAACCTAGACCTAATTAGAGCTCTATCGCCAATTTATATAACTTGACATTAAATACATTTAATTACTTATATAGCTGAACTTATTTGAAAAGGTGGACATCGACCGCGAATAACTAAGCTAAACGAGCGGCTAGGGAAACGTCTGCAGTGCTTTTGCATAGAAGGTGCCCGTCCCCAGGGTAACGGTAAAGGTGCGAATACCCTAAATGGAAAACAACTTCGAAGGATTAGAAAAAGCCAACGAGTTATAATTACAGGGGTCTTATCATGAGCTCTTAATTCCAGGCAGTTTCCGCTGTAAACTGAGCTGCCTGGAAAATTCGTATTATGGGCGCGCTAAAGAGGCTTGTTTAGCGCGCTCATAATACGAAATTTCCAGTCAGCTCAGTTTATGGCGGAAACTGCCTGGAATTAAGAGGTCATGATATGACCCCTGATGGTTCTCTTATCACAATGCTGGCTCACCAGATGTGAGCTAGGAATCCACCAAAGTTGTTTTTTAACATTTTACGCTTAATGCTGCTGTAACAAGTAATTTAGTATTGATTATTCTGAACACATTACCACAATATTAGCTATACATATGTATGACCAGTCCATCTTAGTAGTAGTAGATAAATAATTATTAGCATGTAGTGTATTTGTATAGCGCTCCATGAGTCACAGACGGTGCTGGCTGAAAATCAGCGCTGCAGGTGGCTTACACCTCAGCATTATGCTGAGCTAGTGTCCCATTCACTGCCGCGAGGACACACACATCACCATTTTGTTTTGTACTGTTTTTAATTTATATTTATGTTACTCAGTGTGTCTTCTATGTTACTGAATAAATGTTTCTTTCTTTCTTCTTTCTTTCAAAGTGAGCGATGCATTTTTTGCTCGACCGCACCGGGAGGGTAATGTGTTTCGAGTGTACGTCTATTTCTTTTGCACGCTCTGTAGCCTAAACGGCTTGATTTTAACATATGTGGTGTCGTTGCATTCGTCTTAATTGTGGGAGTGACATAGGGTATATTATATAACTCAAAAGAAGAAAAAAAAAACTGGTTTATAAAGATGTCAAGAAACCAAACGTAAGCCAGTCGAAAAGAGCTGATAAATAATTCCCTAAGAGCTCAGACGGAAAAGATTTTCGAGACGTCGGTCTTATTAAATTAGGACGTCACTTGAGCTCGTTCATGTTTTAAGGGTTCCGTAGGTACTTCCGATGAAAAGATGGAAGAACACTTACAGAATCACTCGTGTTTGTTTATCCGTCTGTCATAGAAGCTCTGAAGCTGCTGGACGAGGTCTACATCCACACACTTTCGGATGACCACTAATTGCATTTAGCTAACCTCACGAGTGACGTATTCCGGCGCCGTCACTGTATACTAGGCATGTCAAACATGCGGCCCACTACGCATTAGCATAGCTTCCTAATGAGGCCCGCGAGCGCGTCGCAAAACTATCAAAAGTGCGCGCTAAAACGACGCCTCGGCGTTTTTTTTTTCTTCCAGTGTGGTTGGTTTTGCGGCCCTCCGATGCTATGGCTATTGATACTCCTCTGCTGCACTGGGAGTGAAGAAATAGCATAGAATGCGTGCAGATGCTTATCATCCTGGTATGTCGTAAAAGTCGACAAAGCGACGGGTCCTCTCCAACATGGTGGACTATCTGTATGGGCGATGGGCTGATCACCTGTCACCATACGGTTCATCATACCATCTTAGGACTAATTAATCGAACGTGGCCACAAGTAATCTTGTGGCTCTGCCCACCCCATTAGGGATTTCGGGCGTGATGCTATGTAGGTATGTATTCTATGGCCTTTATGTTTGGCTTACCAATGACTGAGTTTGACATACCTGCTGGATAGCATGTCTTGTCTAACGATTAAAATCTAAGGGTACTGTAGTATGAATTCACCCCGCTCCGCTCGTCACATCACACGTCACGTCACTCCACAGCCATAAACCCCATTGCGGCACGTGCATCAATGAAACGTTCACCGCGATGCAAATGTAGAGAAAACTCGATGCATATATTCATAGAGGTCGATGATCCATGCAATGAGCTCGATTATGGGTCGATTTCTACATTTCTATACAACTGGGCCGATAAAAAATTATACGAAGCGGAATGTTACTATTCAAGCATTGCAATTGGCATCGGAAGACGTTTCTTTATCTGACTCATGGAATTCGATTTGAGTGTGAACCTACAGCTTTTCATACAAAAGGCGATAACGATTTCCACTCAAATTTATCTTTAATTAAAGTGACGTTTATGTATAGATTGACAATTAGTTGAGGGACATTTAACTATTCTCGAATGAAATGCTTAAGTTGCGTTTGTGATTTCCGCCATTTGTCAGTCAGAATAATTTTATTCTGACTGAGAAATGGGTCTATAAGTTTTTTGAATATTGATTAAAGATCAACAAAGTCAAATAATGGCCGAAATTAGTGTTGTATTAGAATACTGCAACAGCAATAAAACGAAATTCATTGATTACAGTGAAAAAACCAAAACGTATAGTCCATGCCAAATTTCAGGACAATTGCTGCCGACAGACAAACTCACTTATAATATTAGTGTACGATAAGTGATAACACAATATTCGAAATTCGCGTGTTTTTTGTTAAATAACCCATGGGAATTCAGTTGGGCGGAAGTCACGCGCAAAACCAATTATGTACAACAACGGTTAACATTTGTTACAAACCACGGGTTGCAAGGTGAAAAGTTAATTAAACTCTACAAAAACAAGCCATTGCATGCTCCGAAACTCATGCAGAACACGCTATAACGAAACCACACAAACATAGTTCTTGTTACATCCGCCGTTAGGGCCACGTCAGATTACGTAAACATGCAGGCGAAAATAGCACTTACGTATAAACAGATAAAGGGGCAAAGCGTGGTTTCGTACAGGTCGACTCATCTGTGCGCCCGGTGCTATGTGTGCGTGAGCTTGCATGTATGTACGTATACAGCATTGATGTATGTGTGAGTGACGCAGGCGTCGTCCGAGCAACACAAGCTCACGCACACAGCGCCACGCGTAAAGATGACCGGAAGTAGCTGTAGCGAGATGTAAATGCACACCGGCAGTGTTGCGAATTTGGCAACTTTGTTGCAAAATTAAGCATCTTTTCAGTTGATTTAACAACAAAAATTTCCATTTAGCATCTAGCACATACTAGCAACTTTTGTTATTCAGGCTTTTGGATAATATAGAAGTCGCATGACCATTGCGTGTGCCATCAATGAAATATGCGTTAAAATGAGCTGGAGACCCCGTTTTATTTCATAATTACAATAACAATTGAATATTTCTCTGAAGATAATGTATTAATATAAAGCAGCTTAAGAAAAAATTCCTTATTTATTTATTTATTTATTTAAATGTTAGAACCTCTTGTTAGTAACGTTTAAAAATATTTGGCTACTTTTTGGCATCTTCTAAGCGCACATTTAGCAACTTTTTAATTTAAGTGTTGGCAACACTGTGCACACGGAAGACGGTGACTTAACTTTGGACAGGTTGCGTAATAGGATATGCGAATTCATTCGCTTTCACTATACAAACATTAACATTTCAAAGTTCATTTCAGAGTAAATAAGGTTAAACCCGGATAAAGAAACCGGTATGCACTACAGCAGTTCCGGTTATTGAAGTAGACAAACGCATAAATTGCCGCTACGGAAACGTAGACGTAGTATATTTATAGTCTTTGCTTAAGATAACGTACTCAAGTAAGGTACATACATGTTATGTTATTGTTATGCCAAGTATTACAAGTACAAGGAAATGTCTGACTAGACCACGCTAGACGCGGTCCTTGATTCCGAGATTTTTACCCGACTACGGCGAAGCAAAGAGGAGGGTTATGATTATGACCGGTATGTATGTACGGTCATCTGTTCCCTCATAACTTCTTAACATCATTTGACAAATGAGGTATCTTTGAGGCTATGTGACGTCACATTAAATTTAATATGGCGCCCCCTAGAGGACAAAGTCATGAACTCTGGTTTTAGTTTTTGATCTTATTACTTGTAGCAACATCTACTGGTGCCGGTAACTGTGTATGTTTTTTTTGGTCGTATGACACCGCGTGGCTGTTTCTCTCAGCCAATTCTTGCAACTAAAGTGGATTCATCCATTCTTGTCTTATTTGGTAAACAAGTCCCATCCCCATTCCCCACCCTCCCTAGACTGGCAACGCATTGGCAGCACCTCTGGTGTTTGTTGCAGATGTCCATGGGCGGCGGTGACCACTTTCCATCAGGTGGGCCGTCAGCTCGTTTGTCAGTCAATTGACATAAAAAAAATATGTTACTAACCTCAAAATGTGCAACAGCTGTTCTATCCATAAAGCAAACCTAGGCTAAAAACTGGCAAAGTAACGCCTAAAATATTGTCTCCGGTTTCTGTATTTGCAAGGAAACAGCTGTTTTAGACAAAAAAAACCGGACAAGTGCGAGTTAAACTCGCGTGGAGAGGGTTCCGTTCCATACATGATTAACTGCAAATTCCTGTTACTTTAAATACCATAGACTTCTTATAGGTTTTCCTGTAATCTATAGGCAAAGATCTATTTTCTATATTTTTTTCAAAATTTTAGCCCCATTCGTTTCGGAAATAAGGGGGGGGGGGGGTGGTCATTTTTCGCCTATTTTCCTGAATAACTTCTAAACTATTTTATTTAAAATTCAAAAGAAAATATATTTAAAATCCTCACAATAAGCCCTTTAACTTTTTTTTAAAATTTTCTAATTTACCCCCAAAAAGTGGCCCCTATGTTTAAAATTCATATATTTATGTCACGCGTCCGTGTTGCGGTCACCAACTTACATATGAATACCAAATTTCAACTAAATCGGTCCAGTAGTTTCGGAGCAAATTGGCTGTGACAGACGGACAGACAGACAGACACACGAGTGATCCTATAAGGGTTTCGTTTTTTCCTTTTGAGGTACGGAACCCTAAAAAAGGTGCATTTTGAGGTTAGAAACTTGTTTACCAAATAAGACAAGTAAGGATGAATCCACTGTAACAGTTCATCGCTCGCATCATCCGTTTTCCGATTCCGATCATAACATCGATTTACATATGTATTGGATTTTAGATTTGATGTATGCGTTCCCAATTTTGCCAGTTTTATCAAGTGCATTGGCAGCCTAGCCTAGTGTTCTGAGGCGCGGCCTCCCCGTGCTGAGATTTGCGGGCTCAAATCCTGCTAGCAAATCTATTATGTATTATGTGGTTGAGTTTACTGACAGCTCTTTGTGGTCAATCAAACCACTGTCAAACACACAAACACAGAATACATAATAGAGGAACAGTCTCTTTCTTTTTCTTTTTAGCTTTAACCAAAGAAATAATGTTTGATTATTTCTTTGGTTTAAGCTAAAAAGAAACCCGGACGAAACGTCTGAAATGTCATCGCAGTCATTTAAAAGAATCCCCTGAATGAACTATTTAAAATAAAAATAAATTACCTTTAGATTATCGATCCCTAAGACGACCACTATCAAAAAATATGCCCCTCTTCATAAAACTTTCCCTACCCTATAGAATTTGACATTCACCTTAATCATTTCGATGAAGGAAAAACATTGTGGGTGAGCGTATATCTTCTTTCTCCCCTTGAAACTTTTGTTTCTTCATAACCTTCCTTTAGAGTACTTTTCGTTCCTAAACAACCCTACATTATCATTATCCACTGAATACGTCGCCTGAAGAAGTAGATAAACACTCGCTTAGCGCGTCTCTCAAAGGGTGTCGGGGTCGAATGGGGGTGAATTTCGCTTTAATTCGTGCAAAGCGGTGGACTTTACGACGTGATATACTGGGTCGGGGAACTTAAATGCAGCCTAGAATGTTAAACGATGTTACAGTCGACTTTTAGTTGACTTTCAAGAGTTACTTGCAGACTGTCACCCTTGTGGGACATCTGCATGTAAACCACAAACCATAAATACCCCGCTAAGCCTAACTCTTACTAGCAAATAAAGCCGCCAAACTTGTAAGGCGCGGGGGACGTCTAGTTCGTTGTTATTGGTCCGTTCAAGTTATGCGTTCACTTGCCTGCCACCAACCCGCCTGCTTATAGTTTTTTGATTCTAATAAAGGCAGCGGGGGTCACTCAGGCAACATGATACTATCACCAGGTTTGTGGATGTTGCTCATTAAGGAGTGTCTCCATTTGAGTTGCCTCAGGGTGAGAGTGCGATGCAAATGCCTCGCCGCGCGTGCCTCAAGCTGTCAATGATGGTGATCAATGTGAGTGACGGCCACCCGTTTTTGGTCTTTAGAAATCCAGATCTATTTTCGTTTTGAGAACTACGTTGTTTTCATGATATGCCAACGTCATAAGTTATTAGAGAAAAATATAAAGTGTATATTGTAGTTCTGTACGAAGGTAGGTTTAAATATAGTGGCGTCACCGCGCCCGGCCTTCGCATTGCGGTAAGCGTGAACTTGGTATCAAGTACACAGTGATGTTTTATTTATAAGATCTTATATTTATATATATAGAGCACCGATATATTGCACATTAAATATGGAATAAATTATCAGATTAGAAAAGTTACGGAAAACTTATTTCGAGATGAAATGAAAATTATATTCATTCATTATACAAAATAGTAATTAACAAATAAAAAAACCGACATCAAAAACCTATTGAAAAGTAGGAACGTGAAATACTTATACTTATTATTCAGGAATTCCGGTGTCCATCTGTGGTATTCATCATCAGTTCCACTTCCCCAAATAATGCTTTTGGAACGCAACTCCTTTAGGAGTATTTAATAATAATAAAGATATTTATTTAGCACACATTTGACACATACATAAAAAGGACAACAAAATAAACAATGAACATAAAAAGCTGTGCCGAACGGTGCCAAAGAGGGTGCCACTCAGCGTTATGCCGTGGCGAGCCTCGGCGCTGATTTTCAGTGGCCCCTAGGTGACAGTACGAGCGACAGAGAACGAATACGTTGGAGGAGTTCCATCGATTCCTCATAGATCCTGTCAAAGGAGAATTTCAAAAAAAATTTACGTAATTAAGGCGTTGTTAAGAAAAAGTTAAAAAAGTTCCTCTGCGTTACGAAAATTAACCATACAATTATATACCTTATTAATTGAAGCCATAAGGCATATAATGGTATTGCTAATTTTCGTAACGCAGAGGAACTTTTTAAACTTTTTCTTAATTATGCCTTAATTACGTACAAATTTTTTGAAATTCACCCTCATCACATCTCAATTTTGACTACAATGGGACCAACTAGAAAGTACTTACAGATTAAAAAAAGTTCTGAGGTAACATAAAAAAACCGCCAAATAGAGAACCTTCTCCGTTTTTGAAGTCGGTTGAAAAGATATCGAGATAAATGTATCGACTTCTTTAATATTATTTAAAAGTCACGATTGTAATCGCTGTAAAAGGACACTTAAAACCCGTGCAAATCCATACTAATACTATAAATGCGAAAGTAACTGTCTGTCTGTTACGTTTATGACGAAATTTGGCAAGGATCTACTTTGCTGTCTGTGATAGGACTAAAGGCCGGGGCAAATCAAACGCGGTTGCGGCGCGAACGCGGGCCCGCGCCGTTGTAGAACAGCGCGGGCGGATTTACCATGCCACACCGCGGCGGCGCGGAACCGCCGCGGTCCCGCGCTACTTTGGTGTGCCATGGTAAATCTGCCCGCGCTGTTCTACAACGGCGCGGGCCCGCGTTCGCGCCGCAAACGCGCCGCAACCGCGTTTGGTTTGCCCGAGCCTTAAAGATACTTTATATCCCGATGAACGAATACGATAAACGAATTCGAATCCCTCAGTTACATGCAGCCGAAGTGAGCAGGGAAGTGGGCATGGAGGTGGGCAACGCGAGTTTGTAAATGGGTCACTTCTGCTGCTCCTGCCGCTGCTACTCGCGGTGCCTGGCGCCTGTCTGCCCACTGCCTTCGAAAGTAGTATGCGGGATTTATTTCTGGCAGCGCGAGCAGCAGTGGCTGCATCTAAATGAGGTAGCCGCAAAAGCGTGTTGGTCTTTAAATTACTTAAAAATAATCCAAACCATTCGCTCTGAAATAGATTGCTCAGCCTAAAATCCTACCACTTGTCATTAAATTTTAGGTGTTCAGCCCCCGATGCAACCCAGTGGTTTGTAAATTAGTACTTTGCCCCATTTCAGTTGGACGAGTGGGTAATCAAATGAGCCACTGAACATGCCCTAACGTGGTACAGGCGCGGTAAAAATGTCCAATCAGCTTCGATTAGGCTCAAATCGGACCAATGAGCGTGAACGACTTGCGAAGTATTCTATACATAATATTTCTAACATTGTAAAAACGTTGCTAATGGCCGAATTCAGAAACGCCACTTAAGCATTTGATTAGAGATTAAATACTGTCCATCAACTAGCTGTCATCCTATTCAAAAACTTCACCCAAACGTCACTTTAATTAAAGATCAATTTGAGTGGCCTGTCTGAATTTCGGGCATAAGGCCGTGTAAAGACGACGTGACCATAGTTTTTCCATTTGTCTTTTATCAATACATATAAAACAGTACCGTAACTCACTTATAGACAACGCAGTCTAAACGGTGGTCTTAGATGTTTGAAATTTGGAGGAGATATTCCTCGATACACTAGAGGTGCACTAAGGGGGGATTTTTTGAAAGTGATAAGAAATTTATGGAAAATGCCGCGGCCGAAGCTGTTGCGGGTCCACTAGCGCCTTATAAGGAGGCTCCAAAACTCACCTCACCAAATTTTGGTCAAAAATTGATTTCCCTAAAATGGAACCGGGGCGGACATGACATGTCTGTTCTATGTCCAGCCAGGTGTCGGCTAAAACCGCCACAGAGTGAAGACCACCCAACGCCAAACTACGACGTGGTAGACCCAGAAGATGGCGAGATGAAGACCTGGAGGACCAGAACACAAAGCCACAAGGAGTGGAAGGAGGGATCGGAGTCCTTTGTCCTGGAGTAGGACAGCCTAGGCTAATAAATAATTATAAATAAATAAATAAAATATGTCTATTTTAAGACTACCCTCGTTTTATATTACGCCGGATAAAAATAAAGTTTGGTTGTTTGCAACTCGAAATGTCATCTATCTTTGGTCCGAGGAAATTTTGTATTCATTTCAGACTACGTTTTTGATAAATAAATTTTGTATTACAAAACAGTGGGCTATAAAGACCTGGTTAAATTGCCGGCGCGGCAGGGGTGCACGTCATGCAATCTGACAGACCCTAAGTGGGAATTAGAAAGATTACTACGAGTTTCTACGATATCCGACAAAAAACCTCAGTAGGGTGATGAGTACAGCATGTAGGGACTTCCGCCCACGAGCTCACGATTTGTCTAACTCTCTTAACCATAAAAATGCTCCAAGTACTCGCAACAACCAGTCTAAGGGCACTCGACTTTCTCCGAGCGCCACGCGCCACACATATACCCGGTACCGTCTAGGTCTTGCGCATGTAAAAACATTGTTTATCTAGACTTTGAATGCACGACGGTACAGTCTTAAAGCCGTTATCATTTACGATCAGAAACGCCAGCGTCATATTATTACCTAAATTTGACATTTTTTCGACGGTGTGTATGTCGGCCCAGTTCCTCTCATTAGGTCCAGCAGTGGACGTATATATGCTGTTGATGCTGATGAATGTAACGAGTGACTTTAAGGCACCCACACATAAAGCGCGGGTCGTGCGCGGCGCGCAAGTGCAATTGGGATAGCTGAATGTTTGTGATACGTATAGTTTAGGTATAGATTAACTGAATGTCCGATGACTAATCGTCAATTCATATTGAAGGCCAAGATCCCAGCGAAGTATTTAGATTGATATGGTCAGTGGAGGATGCAGTTTACCTACTGCACGCGAACAATTATGTCCCTACAATCAATGTATTTTCATATTAAATACCACATCTAGTGTAAGCGACACGTGCAATCTATACATATACTCTTGTACAACATCAGTCTGTTTTGAAACATACTTCATATTTCTTTTAATTTTATGCGAATTTCTGCCAGTCAAAATTCAAAGACCTAAAATGTGTCAAATCACAAACACTACGGAAATTCATTACTACATTATAATAAATCCGAAAAATAATAGTACAATAGACAATGTACAGTAAAAAATCAAATTCGAAATGACGTATTTAGAATTTCTGTCTACTACTACTGGAGGGATTTTGATGGTGTTTTAACAAGTAGATTCAGATTACGTGTTTCATTGTAATCGATTAACAATGAAAAAAGATACAGCAGTTTTGAATTTCAGTTGATGCTAAGACTATAGGCGATTTGCGGTTAGTCGTGAGCACGGGTAGTATAGCTTCCATTTGTATTTTGTGGTGACATCATGAGTCATTGGGTATTATTAACAGGTTCGAAGGGCCGACCACTGATATGTAACATGATTCAGACGATAATGGCCTTTGCTACAAGGCACGAGAGCATTGTCACGTTTCTTATTTCTGTGGTTTGGTGCAGTGACTCATGAGTGCAGGTAGAAAAATCAATTATTTATAAACAAGTCTGCATCAACCTCGCCTTTTGGAGGTGGAAAAAACTGTTGCAGGACTACAGTTTATATTGAATTGTGAAAGAAGATCTATTATTGGAAGCGATATCAGGAAATAAAGAACGTTCTGCTAAACAACATCACTAAACAAACAGTTAATGATTGACGAAACGTAGACCCGGTGACTTGCAGGAACTACACAGTGTCAGTAAGTTATAATCCCTGGCACAAAAGTCTAACCAAAATGGCGGTCTTCCGCGCAGGTACAACTATGGTTACTTCGCGGCACGTAAGTTGAACAATGACACATAACACATTATCGGATCTCAATCGAAGTGCAGTGCAGGTGCGACGCGAGGGGCCGCGCGTAACGTTAGTTGCAGCGCGGACGACAGCCATTTTGGTTCAACTTATGTGCCGGGGATTATACAGAGTAACCGTGTGCTGTACTGTTATGTTATGTAAAATGTAATAAAACTATTGTACAGATAACAATTACAGAAACTTATTAGCTATAAATTGAAGTACATACCTATCGCCGCGACGGGTAAGCAGTTGAAGCAGTCTGTGAATGTTTTCCAAAGCTTGATATTATACCTCCGTTTGCACTCGTCGTAGAATCTGTAGACAAAGAAAATACTTAATTTATGTCAATGATATTAAAAAACCAAAGATGCGTCTTTCAAGCTCAAAATTTAAACCCAGAAAGCAACCCAATTGTGATCATTTCAATCAATCAGTCATGTGCGGACTTTTGGCCGAGTAACACATGTCGTGCTCTATTGAAAATGTTCTCAAAAAAGCCATTCTTGAGCCAAACGTCGGTACATAATACTAAAAAAAACTTAAAAGGAAGAACGGATGCTTTATTTCATTTGTAGATACATTCAGCGTAAATAGAAGTACTGAAATGCATTTATTTTGTTCATACATGAGCGCCATATTCCAAATTAATGTGTAATATCCGCACGTCAATGTCACCTAAAGCTGCACTTGGCGAAAACAAACGAAAAGAGAAGAAAATTATCCGAAGTCACGTTTTTAAAACGCGTCGAGTATGGATAAAACGTGTCTTTCTATAATTTGTCATTGCTACAGGTTATGTGAATATCAAAGTACAAAGCAATGTAAATGGGGTATCAGATGGTTGACTAAGGCAGATAGAATGAATTACAAAATAAGGTTCACTAAACACATGTACTGGAATTAACGCTGAACCCGAGTGAACGCTCTCGCTGTTTAATTTATTATAAAATTTAACAAAATGGCGTACATGTAAGCTTGTGTAACCTATAGATTTTATAATACTGCACATTCTTGTCATAACAGATCGGCTGATGGATGGTGTAAACAAACACGCCAGACGGGCGAAAACACGGTCGAAGTGATAAACACAATTTGTACAAAATTAAGGGTTTATGACGACAGTTGAAGTTGAAGGAATGTAAGAATCACATAATTGATCACATGAACGTAATACTATCATAGTATTTTGTTAATTCACACCAGCCCTTGAAGAATGAAGATGAATGCAGAAAAACAAGAAGATATCCTTGACCGTGGTGTTCGCACGGTCTAGAATTAATTGACACAACTCTGAATAAAGGGAATATTTTGTCCAAACGTATGATAATTTACCTCAAAAATCACGTTACTATTGCCTTGTGCGATACAATAGTGATGTCATTTTGGAGGTAAATTCGTTTCCACAAAATACCTTTAAAGACCTTGATTAGTCAGTAATTTAATCAGTCCGCGCAAACGCAAATGTATCTGGATCAAGAGCATGTTTACTCACATGATGTAAAATAGGTCAAATGCGAATATGTACTTACATACCAACACGTAATTAGTTACGAAGAAACACATGACCAATATAATGATCATTTTACAATACGGAAAACATGAAGTGCCAGCAAAGTACCAATTTGACTTAAAATACGGCTACATACAACCTTTAAATTGAAGCTTTGTAAATTATAGACATGTGATTCCATTGATTTGTTTGATTTTAGCAAAGAGCTTTTGCAACCTCTGTCCGAAATAAGTCGCTTGGTTGATATTAGTCCCATTTTTTCAGTGAAGGAATAATCTGCTTTATCCTGTGCAACTAATGGCCAAATTTACAAACGTTACTTCATTATTTGATAGGATATTAAATGAAGTATCCGTCAATCTATACATAAATGTCGTTTTGATCAATGATTTAAGTTGAGTGGCTTTGGTGAATTTGGCCATAAACAGAAAGGTCAGAATTATAGAAAAATCTTTTCCGGAATATTGTGGACAACTCGGTGGTAATTCATCACATTGGATTTATTTATTTGGCGACTGAAATCTACAAAGCTAGTCTTAACCCTTGTATTCTTCTAAAACACATCACAAGCCAACTACAGAAGTTAAACTACATATTTCGTTTTTAATTATTAAGTATTGTTTTATTCTAAGTTTCGAAAATATCGGGCACATAAATGACACTGATTGCGCCTCGAAACACCCAACACTAGGTACCACCTACATAGTAAATGATTGATCGAGTGCCCTAGAGCGTAGTGCGTTCTATTAGCTGTTCGAAGCGATAAACATGAGAATTGATTGACCATCATCATACATCGACTGCCGGGCCCAGGCCATTTCTGATAGTGCATATAATCAGCCCCTATTTGACAAACGTAGAAACGCTCCTGACAATCCTACTAATATTGTATGTTTGTTACTCCTTCAAGCTTTAACAGCGGGACGGATTTGGATGGAATTCGAAATAGAGATAGATTGTTCCCTGGATTAAGACAGGCAAATTTTTATCCCAGAAAATTCCCTATAACCGAAATCCACGCGGATTAAGTCGCGGGCAGAAGCTAGTCTGACGTTAAAAGTCGACAAATGCCAGGTTGTAGCACGTTATCTATCTTCCTAGTAACTTCCTTGTTTGAGAAGACATCGCATCATCTTTAAAGAGAAGGATGAATGTATGAAAAGAATTATTCTAGAATAATCTTAGAATAAATCAATTACAGGTGATAAAAATTGATAAACTAAACAGAGCATTCTAATACGAAGCTCAAATCACACTTATAGTTGAGTTGTATTTATTGAGCACTTTTGTTTTTGGGATATTTCGAACCCAACTCACGTGTGTCTACTATCAGTAAAATGTTTCATCTCTGTCCTAATCTTAAGCAACCTTTAAAAGTTCATTGGCACAATATTATTATATTTTTATTGGACATTCATAAGCCGCTAGCAAACTCCGTTTCAATTACAAAACATCAAAACAGTTTTGTTGCGATGCTATTACTGTTATTACGCGGTTACCGTACTTCCAATTATTTGGGTCGATGACATTTTATAGAAATTGCTTGCGGTTTGTACAGTGAAGTTAAGTTTTACTGAAGTAGACAGCTAATTTAATAATTTTTATGGATACCAGATGAAGGTCCTTCAAGAACTTCTAAATATACAAGCGTTCTTGCTATAAATAGGTTATTTAACATTATAATATTTGTCAGCTCTCATACCCTTTGGAATCGACTGCCATTGAATAGTCGCAAAATTTAGTGTGTTTTGGAAAATTCCGTCGTTAATGTTTTAGGTGTCAGTTTAAATATAAATAATAAGTAGCAATTGTAGGTTCATCACAATATTTGTTTTTCACATAGGTACTGTCATCACATTATAATATTCATTGCGATATATGTCTCCCCTAACCTCCTCCGGCCCAAGCTAAAATATGCATTTTTTATTTTCCGCCCAGTGTGCAGGAAAAAGGACAACATATTTTTTGGCCTTGCGGCCCAGAACTTTCGACAAGCTTTTTTACATGATATAGTGAAGATGGAATTTTTATATTTTTTTGGGGATATATTGGTGCAATACCTTGACCTTTTGCACCACGTTGGATCTGATATTTTTGGTTCCCTAAAAAGGACATTGGGCTTGTAATGCATAATCAGCTGATTTATATTTGTGTATTAGAATAGACATTGGGTTGCTAATGCAATAATTAGCTGATTTATTTATCGCTGTAACGAGAGATATTAGAAGCTATAAATCACTGCAGCTTTATTATCATTTAGATAAATAAATAATAATGGCCAATTTATTTATAATCTAGTCATATTCACTATTTTAGGAACTTGAGAAACAATGAAATTACAAAAAAGAGATTTTAAAAATAACCGGTTCAAAATATGAACGCTGGAATAATTTTTCCAGGTAGTTTAACAGCAGTTCTGTTGCTATTGATAACAGTCATTTGAAATAAGTCGTCATTGATACATTGCTGGAAATAATCAATCCTTTTATATTCTCCTGTATCTGCATTCAAATAAGCAGGTTGTGTTATGGTAGGTACATTCAGCGGAAATTATTTTTCCATCCAAGTTGGGTTTCCTGGAGCTGCATCGATATTCCTTCTGTTCCTTGGTCAGAGCCTTGATTTCCGATCCCACGGCCTCATTCTTGGCCACGTCCCCAACCGCTATCTCTGCCCCGGTCTCTTCCGCAACCTCGTTCTCTACCCCGGCCCCTTCTTCAACCTCGCGTTGTTGCGTTCCTCTGCATTTGACTTGTGCGGCTCCAAGTCTTGAGTTGACTCTTGGAGGTATTCCTAGTATTCAGTTTTGGACTTCGTTTCTTGATATTGATTTGAATCAATCGATTCTGGATCACTTACCGCAAGATGTCGATATTGTGGAACCTCTTCCGGATCACCAATATCCTTATATGTAGGACCGAAGTCCGCAATGTCAGAATTTTCAAGTCATTGTTTAACATCCTTATCAGTGACCAGTGTAATTAAAATGCATCATACAGTAAGGGTTCAGCCCAATGTCCATTAAAATTGACATGAATTTTTGAAGTATCAAGACTACTCAGCTTTCACAATAATCCCAAAAATAATATTGTCATATACAAAAGACTTCCTTACTTTATGGCTACAAATAAGATTATTTTCCTTTAACAACAAGATTACTAACATAAATCACGATAAAAACTCACATCTCCTCCAGTGGGCGCTCATGATGACATGTGGCGGCGGAATGACGAGACACTATCAATCGGTTAAGAGTATGGCTGCTCACCTAGATTTCAATATCAATAACCAATAGGAATAAAGTAAACGAAAAACAATATGGCGCGTAATTTAAGTTTCAGACGCGTCAAACAAATATGTCTTTTATAAATGACACTGGGAGGAAAATTTATGTTCTTTACTATTATGCTTGGGCTGCAACGCCTAAAATAAATTGTCCTTTGTAAGTAACACTGGGCCGGACGAGGCTAAGCACAAAGTCAGACTTGTCTAGACGCAATTGTCATAATATAACTTCATGAAAGTAAATAAGCAATAACAAGAACGTAAGCCTATATAACCCTGAAAGAGCTTACTAGAACTGAAACACATTAGGTCTAGATTAAGTGAGGTTAAGTACTTCAGAAGGTCACTAGGTGCAACCTCAAGTAAAAATAAAGGCTACATTTGTTTTTTAATATACTTAACGTAATTTAAAAGCGATATTTGTGTACGATGATGAAGTTCATAAAGTTTTATAATCTTCATTATCACCTGAAAAAATCGGAGGGTTAGAAATAAACAAATTACTTATTGCTAATATCAACCAAGCGACTTATTTCGGACAGAGCTTGCAAAGCTATTTGCTATAATATCAAACAAGTCAAGTTTGTTAAACAATACTTAATAACATTATCAGTGTAAGTTGGTTATATTCGTTCACTTAAAACTACCCTACTACAAGTTTGTACTTAAGAACCGCAGCCGATCACTAAGATCATTTTAATAACTATTTTGCTTCTTGCTAAGTAAGTTGGTTACAAATAACAAATTTGATAAATACGCATTAAGAACTAACTTTGTAACTATAAATAACCCGCACGGCTGTTAACTGGCAACTTGCGATAACAAAATAACATACTTGTAAATAAATATCGGTTGTACGTAGCCGTAATATTTTTAGACAAGCCAAATTGGTACTTTGCCGTTAGCTTCGTTTTTTCAAGCCACAAGGAGACTTAACATTACATCCAACATGGGCACTGGGGACTGGGGACTTTACATATATCGTTTAATTTCTGCGCATAATAGTCAGTAGGTTTCCCTTCACTGTATTGCTCATGTTGAATATCAAATTTCTATTAGGGCTTGTAATCAATTTCAACTAGCATGCAAGTTGTTCGCGTCAGAAGGTATTCCAAGTCACAAGGTGTATCGTATACGTGCTAACCATAATTAAATAAACGCTTCTAAGACTTCGCTATGAATACTATCATTAACAGCTTCAATTTCACATGTCACATATGCCTGCACGTCGTTTCGTAAATACTTAATTACTATGAGTTCATGTAAAGGTAAAAACGACAAAATTATGCTGAGCGCACTTCAATATTGGCATAGGTTCTCTAGAAATTTACAAGTCTATTAAAGAAAAATGAGCTAAAATTATCTTCTAGGATTTATAGTGAACTGACACAAGCAATGAATTGAAAGTGACAAACATCACGAAAAGTGCTCTTGCCAGTAACTTTGTCTGGAGGGATTTGGAAGAATTAAATATCTTTCTTTACTGTTTCAAGAAATGTATCTTCAAACTAAAATATATCTTGTTTCTTTCGGTTTAACCTTTTATAGAAAGATCAGATTTTACACAGAAAGTAACTGAGTTTTTACATTTTTTCAACGTACAGATCAAAAATGATAATACATAGTACGAAACCACGTATATATCGATAAAATTTGCGGATTAGTCGCGTCAAGCTGATAAATCAACCTTATCGTGGTGAGATAGGACAAGATGTCGCATTATCTACACATTTTTATCGCAAGCATGAGTAGAATGAATTGGCAAATATATATAAAGACATTAAGAGAGATCTAGATTCTGTTCTGACTGACAACCTATCAAAAATTGGTCTAAATCGGTTAACATTTAACGGGTGGAAATCGTTATCGCCTTTTGTATGAAAAGGATGATTTTTGCCGTTGGTTCAGTCCTCTTAAAGGATTATTCAGCGCTTACGCCTTCTGAATACGTTATAGGGTTATTGATTATGAAAACATTACTTGTATCTCAAATACTTCAGACAAATAATCTCCCGAGTGACGTGAATCCATGCGCAGATATTGATTAGAATGATACAGATTAAATCAAGGTTGTAACAGTTCCACTTTATGAAAACAAGCTCAGTAATCTGACGGAGAACGCTGGGAGAGATCGTTCCTAATTGAAACGTCACTACTACTCAATACAATGAACAACATTATTCTTAATGTAAACGTAAGATTGCAAATGATTACTTAATAAGTATAATCTTCTTCCTTATTGTAATAGACAGGCAAACAGGCAGATGACGAACTTGCAGACCTAGCAAGGTCGACACGTGGATAAGTTATCTCCATCTTATCTGTCAGTGCATCTCTTTCTTCGATACTGGTATAATTGAGACGCACTTAGGGATAAGATAGGTATAAACACCAGAGGCGCGGCCAACGCGTTGCCGGTCTCGAAGATATATAATGAAACCCTTTTGAAAAAAACCCATAGTGGAGCGTAGGAAAATGTCAGTAGGAACTTCTATTCGAATCCGTATTATACGTAAACACGTAATGGAGAATCGGCATGGAGATGAGCGCAGTGACTCACGGAAATGGAAATGAACGGCCGACGACCAGTACCATTACCATGAGCTTATGCAAACCGTTCTCGTTATCAAATCTATCGGAAATACTACTTGATACCGATACAAGTAAAAGGGATCGAGCGATAGTTTTCTATTACGAGAACGGTTCGCATAACTCATGGTAATGGTAGAAATATGCCGCTGGCACCAGCCAGACTAAACAGTTCTGTGAAAATTATGCAAATATATGACTTAATGTTTTCTGAAGCAGCCATCAATTAAGATAATGAACGATTGTTGTAACGAGATCAATGACGTAATAATAGCCCCGAGATATGGCGAACTTGAAATTATTGACCTTGCTTGAAGCTTGCTTGTGATTCAGTACAATGACTCATGCACTGTGCCTCTTGAAATCATTTCCTTATGATTGGCGGATTGTTTGTGTATGGCAGACCACTTATTATACACAGTTCGGTGCATAAGTGTACCAATGGCAGGCAATTCTTTAAGGTAAGTTATTTTCCATTAAAGTGGGCATTTATTCCAAAACAATTCTGTATATTTTACGCACCTTCTGGACATATTTAGATTTAATAATAAAAGTATGAGTTTTTTATTCTTTGGTTTACTTTTGACCTATGCATCTAACTGTACACCTATGGTAGCTTGTAGATAAAACCAAATATAGGAAAAGATGTCTCTAAATTAATAAAAGTAAAACAGGTTTCTAAAATACACGACGGAACCGACACACTTTCATCGAGCGTAGCGAGGTGTAGCAAAACAAATGAGATTAAAACCCTAATGTTATGTATTTTTAGAATCTACTCTTTATTTTCTATACAACGATAATAACATAATATCACGCCCGAAATCCCTAATGGGGTGGGCAGAGCCACAAGACTACTTGTGGCCACGTTCGATTAATTAGTCCTAAGATGGTATGATGAACCGTATGGTGAGAGGTGATCAGCCCATCGCCCATACAGATAGTCCACCATGTGGGAGAGGATCCGTCCCTTAGTCGACTTTTACGACATGCCAGGATGATAAGCATCTGCACGCATTCTATGCTATTTCTTCACTCCCAGTGCAGCAGAGGAGTTTCTATACAATGATAGCAGTTATTATTATGATTTTATGATTTGAAAAAACCTATCTTACCCAAAAACGTAAGAATTCTAATATATTGGGATGTTATGGCATTAGTATGTTAGTTTGCTAATCAAGTTACAGACAAAAATTATAAGTCAAATTGTATCTATTTCTAGATATCCAGTTGTCTTACAATTTAGTATGTACGTGTAGTTCTGATCACCATGGAATATCATAAAACATGCGTGTTTGAGTTATTGAAAATCGATTTAAAACGCAATGCGAAAGGCCAAGGTTAGTCCAACAGCAGTTGTTGAGGATGGGTTCCATTTCAGAGGCAGCCGCGCATGACCAAAGCATAGACGCGGTTGTAATCATATACCGTGACATTCTCTACGTGCGTTTAACACAAGTTTAGCGGAAGGTAACGGCTATTATTTAAATTTGTAGTATAGGGAATATTTGTATAATTTTAAATGCGAAAGGTTTGAGAGTGTGCGAGTTAGTATTTTTTTTTTATTATTCACGCTGAAACGGCTCAACGAATTTGAGTGAAATTTGGAATGGTTATTATCTTACACCCTGGATTAACACTTAAGTCATAGGTAGGTCCAGGACCCGACTACAGGTGGGACGACGCTAAGGAGCCACGACTTTTCGTCCCCTAAATGATATTACTTTTAAGTTATTTTAATATGTATGTTAGTCTGTAAGGTATTTATGTATGGGCCACTGATGCCTGAAATAAATGGTTTATTATTATTATTATTATAGGTATCCCGGATAATTTAAATGTTCTCGACGGAATTCGACGCGAACGAAGTCGCGGTCAGAAGCTAGCGGTCGGTCAGAGGTAGCGATAAGTAACAAATAAACACAAACTTTCAACGCGCTCAATATTAATGCTCTATCTATACAGGAATCAATCAATTTAATCTAATCTTTTGCAGTGAAAGAAAACATTATTCATTGTTATTCTGAGGGGTTCGCACCAAACTATTAAAATGCTCTGAAGTATTTTTCGAAAACAAACAAAATTCTAAGTCTAAATGAATAAACAAAAGGATGTTTTGCTATAACTTACTTAGTGTGGTTCACATATGTGAACATATACTTATACACACACACACACACACAAATATAATCAATTATACATAGACGTGACTCAATAAATAAGTATGTGTGCACTTCACTGCTACAACTGAATTGAAAGGAAGGAAGGAATTGAAAAGCGAGATGCAACAGTCAGTAGATAAGATTTTCTCTTACAATACATCGTTAGCATGATACCAGTCAATAAAGTTTTAGTCAGGTGAAGCTATTAATCAAAAGTTCCATAAGTAAAGTGTAACCAGAGAAATTCTACACAGTGGGTATTTATTAATTTTACAGTTCAAAAAGCAATTTTAATGCTCTTCTGTTTGTTAACAGGAGTAATGAAAATAGAAAACCCTAGTAGGCTTGCGACCCCGGGATTGTCGTGACTGGTTTTGTATGAACAATCAGGGAAATCCCGGGACTGCCAAAAACAATGAGTACAGATTTGCAAGCCCTATTTTTCAACCTCCAAAATGCTAGAAAACCTCACTAAACGATCACTTCACAGGCGCGGTCACATGGGACATGACCCCCCCGCCCCAAAATCTTACACGTCAAATGGAAAAATAATCTAAAAATTTACAAAATAAAAACACTTTTAAGTGTTAAGTCTACTTTACTCGCCATAATATTTTATTATTAGTGACCCCCTCCAAAATTGCAGACTGCGACCGCACCTGTCAGTTCAAGCTTCACCAGCCATAGTACTCATAATGTGTAATATTGAATATTACGATATGGAAGTTATATATAACTTTATTATCTGCACTTAAAATTATCGAAATGGTGTTGTAAAGACCGTCAATGCACACTTAATTTACTTACATCCTGTTGAATCATGATAACACTGCCTTAGAATTGGTAAAAAAAAAATATATCACTCACCCATAAATTCTATTAATGCTAGCACACTCATGGTTCCCCCGTAATAAGAAGAAGTTCTCAGGATATTTGATCTTGTATGCTAGCAACAGGCAGATGGTCTCCAGGGACTGTTTGCCGCGATCCACATAATCTCCAAGGAACAAGTAGTTGGACTCAGGCGGGAAACCCCCATACTCAAACAGTCTCAGCAGGTCATAGTACTGGCCGTGGATGTCACCTGGAGGAAAATGAAATATTAAAAAGAAGAACTAATTTATTATTATTATTTATTATATTAATTTATTTTGGAAATAAAAATCTTTAAATTTATTATGACAAATCCTCATCTTTGTAAATATAAACCTAAAAATCTCATTGACATCTCTATTATGTTATAAATAGAACCAAATGAGAATAGCTGGGGAACATGCTCTGTTGCATGCATTAGGAGAGGTCTATGTCCAGCAGTGGACTGTTATTGACTCATGATGATGAATAATAATAAAAGTGGCAGTGATTAAGGTGATATTTTTCCATATAGGTAGCCTAGTTTAGGGTTAATATAAAGTTACGTATTGTTTTATGAGGAAGACATAACAATAATAATAAACATTTATTTACAGGCATGATCACCCATACCCAGGCATTATCACTTCCTATCAAACCGTGTGGTGAAAGTGTGGAACAGTTTGCCTGAGACAGTGATAAGTGCACCCTCAGTTAACTCTTTTAAAAATAGACTTGATAAACATTTTAAATTAAAAAACACAAGTGGACACTGATTATGCACGTATCAGCTATAAGCTGCCTGTGCATAAAATCTATAATAATAATAATAATAGATAAATCAAGAAATTATTCATAAGATGTGCTATGCCAATAAAGTGATAATCATTTATGATTTTGATTTCTATTACTATTAGATAATCAAATAGTTAGCTATAATGGTTTTGATCATGAAGTTTCAGCAAATAATTATACCTAAATGATAGAAAGCCCAATAATGAATCAAGGATTTTGTTTAACTTCTGGTATGCTGCACTACACTGCATATTAGAAATTTGGGTTGAAGTGTTTTTAATACCAGTAGATCTACATTCCAGCAAACTACGGTAAGAAAATTGGGCACACAGGTAAGCATTCTGGCATACAAGAGGTAATTAGTTATTAATATAGTACAGGTTGTGGCACGAAAGTAGCAGTGAACAAAATGTGGTGGGGAAACTGTGCATGGGTACGACTGCTCTCGCTACCGTCACTGTCCCGCTCACTCTCACACAATAACCAATTCTCGCTTTCTGCGCAATAACGGTCACCGCTAGACTGTCGTGCCGCTACCTGTATGTTTAGTAAATACAACAAAATAGTTAAAAGAATGTTGGCCAAATTCACAAAGGCCACTGATGACGTTTCTGTATAGGTTGACAACTTGAGGGCATTTTAACTAATTAATCTCTAATCAAATGCTTAACTGGTGTTTGTTAATGCGGCCATGTGTGAAGCAACAAGCAGTTATAAGGTCCAGGGTACAGAACTATGGCAGCAAATCTTACATATGATATACGTACTAGCTTTCTTCTTTAATATAAGAGGAATTTTCATGTTACTGACTTTTTTAGAATACTTTCCGTCAAATAATGGGGTAACATTGGTCATGCTCAAACTTCCCATTTACATATTTTCCAACTACTATTTACCCTTGTACGGATTCATTGTTTTACAAAAAAGTAGCCTATGTCCTTTATCAGGGTTCTATGTCAATTTGAAATTTCATCTGAATCAATTCAGCAGTTTAGCAGTGAAAATGTAACAAACAGATAGAGTTACTTTCGCAATATGATATTAACTATGGATAAGATCCCATAATAAACTAAAATTACCATTGATTTTGGTGCAACATCAATTGTAAAAACCAGTCTGCCATTTATATGAAAACATAGTGATGTTAAGAATGTAAAAGTGCATATCCTTTGATCGTAAGCAAGCCAATTCCCCTAGAATTCTGCTTAAGAAAGTTTTAAAATAAAATTCAATTACCAATCTTATAATTTTTACTGCATACTGTATTTGAAGAATATGCTCACATGCCAAAGAAATTGTTAGCTAGGTTCTTGATATGGTAATTTTCTATGGAGGAAATTGTGCTCCCTGGAGTGAAAGATGATTTTAGGGCTGGCAGTGAAAGTGTCAGACGAGAAAATTTGGAAAGAAAAGATAATTTCTCTTTGGAGAGCTTTAACTACAGCCAAATTGATGACAGCGAATTTGAGATCTTTGTAACGCAATAACTTATTTTTTTAAATCAAGAATTTAACTGCATTATTTAATTAATGCTAAGAACGTCGCTTTCACTTAAGCCTACAGATTTAAATTTTGTAACTGACAATTAATTTCAAGCAATACATGAACGGTACCCTCATATTAAGAAACGTATACAGCAAATTAAAATAACAATGCTTTCTATATTTGTCAAATACTGCCTTAAGAGTGTTATAAAACAGCCATTGGAAAAGTATCCATACATTCTAAAACTTGCATTTGAGTGCGGACTGTTCAGGACTTGTTTACGATTTACTTACCGCATATTTTTAAGGGCGCTTCCAATTCAAGTAGTATCGGTTGTGACAAGAATATTTCCCGCGATTTTAAGCATAGCCCTTTGATCTCAATTTCCGTTAACTGTACATTCATGCCAGGCTTCTCGCCCCGCACTGAAAACAATTACCATATATAAACACCGAACTATTTTTATGTATCACAATACACTGAACTTTAACACATGATTTTTAAAACAAATTCAATTTTTGTTTATCACAAATATTTACGTATAATACACTGGCGGTCATTTATGTCCTGGTATATCAACATTACCTTTTAGTAATTTTTTTATAACATTATCAATGTTTAACTCATCTGTGTCTCTGTCTGCCATTGGATAGAATGTTTGTGCACGGAATATGACTATATATTTTAAGTTAAGGAAAGATGATTGTAAAGATTTTTGCCGATTTTTGAAAGGTACAACCTATTTCAGTTCTCGGCTTAAATGATTTCCAATGGCGGAGATATCACTCACACAGGCAAACAAAAGAAACACATCACCAGTGTTCCCAGCAACAATATCGATGACTACCAAGTAAAACAACAATTTGTCAAATGCTGAAGATAGTTTTGCAAACAAATCATGATAAATGGTACTTTTACTATTTAATCAACAAATTTTAACTAATATTGCAAAGACTTAAATCAAAAGTTAAATTAAAATTTAAAGAAAGCTAACAATATTATTTTTTATTATTCGTTTTAATGGTTTTTTTTATTATGAAACGATAAAAATTAGTCAGTAATCAAATACTTTCGAGGTAAAATAAAAAGAACTGGATGCGTAATAAAACTCCCATAAAGTACATACATGATATGCTTATACTCTTACCCTAAATATGGGATGATTTATACAATGGTAACATTATGTCTGTTGCAGTACTGCCAATATACAGTCTAAAATTGTAGTGTTACTATCGATAAAAAATAAAGGCAGAGAAAAAACATTTTGCTTATGCTCTGTGCTTTTGCTATATTATATTGAAAATATAATAATTAAAAAAACAAAATAAAACACAGACTTCTAAGGAATAATACAATTTTAAATGATAGTTGTGTACGCAAATTTTATCTTAGGTATTCTTTAGCAATAGACAAAATAGTAGTAATTGAAAGGTAACATTGAAGAACGGGCGCTAATTTTAAAAACCTTATTTCTGTTTCGCTTTGCACGTATATGAGGATTGATTATAAGCTTTCACCTGCAACTTCGTCTGCGTGGAAACATATCTTCAAATTATTTTTAAGATATGTTTAACACAACTTAAACTAAAAAGATGAAAATAACAATTAAAAAAACCTGACTGCATAACCTCAGAAAAGAAAGAAACAAGTAATTGATTCTGCCGTGCTCGTGGGGTGACATCCAAATCCTTTAAGGATGTATACCACGTCAATTCCGCAGTAGATGTATTTTATTTTTTAAGTTTTGTTTAATTTGCACCAAATAACGGCAATGAGTAATTTTGTACGAATAATGATTTAAAATATACAAATTGTGTGATTATTAATAATTATTTAGTATGTGAAATAAAATTAGAACCTGATTTGACTACTCGAGTGCAACAGCGCTAGCGGCCTTTCCCTACCGTTTGACGTTTCGGTCCGGACACATGGAAATTCAATCAAGAATATTTCCGTGGGAACAACGGTAAAGACATTTTTTTTGTCATCAAAAAATCGACGAGAGTACAGAGTTATAGAAAATACATTTTCTGATTATAAAAGTACTATGGGACAGAAACATTTTTCGCTTTTCTTGTAATTTAATGAACTTCCGGTACAAATAACATAGGCACAGCACATAACACATGTAATCTTAAATGTCATTTATCTCCTTTAAAAGAACGGTAAAGTGGTTTTATTTTTTATTACACTTATGCGAAACGACTAATACTACCATACTATTAAATTTCAGCGAAAAATATACAAATCGATATATTGGGTACACATCCTTAATTACTCTTAGAAGTAACCGACTGCTATTTCCACATCGACCCCACGAGCACGGCAGCGGCCCTAACATGCATGGCACAAAGATAAATCACACTTAGAGATAAACGGTTCTCTTTAATCAATTTATCTTTGTGCCATGCATGTTAGCCGCGGAGTCAATTTATTGTTTCTTTCTTTTTGATTTTATGCAGTTTTATGCAGTTGGTGTTTATTATTATTTCATTTTTTTTTTTCATCTTGTTAGTTATGCTTTATATGGACAGTTCGGGTAGTGAGAAATAATTTCAAATTTAGGTAAAGCATTTCATCTAATTTGTTTATAGAAAGTACTTATAACTGTTATATACCAACATGCAATGCCAACATGGAGGTATATATATTGTTGAGACAGGATCCTCAAATAAAACTGTCTGTGTATAGGTACGTCACGTTTTTACCACCGCACCTCCCGCCAAAGGAACAAGGCTCATCCACACACACTGGACGCCTGGCGACCCAAAATCGTTCAGGCATCACGTTCTTTCTTTCCGCGAACGTGTAAGTTGTGGAATGACCTTCCTCCTGAGGTGTTTCCCTTGCGCTATAACATGGGGATCTTCAAAAAGCGAGGTGAATAGGGTCCTCAAAGGTCGGCAACGCATTGGCGACCCCTCTGGTGTTGCACATGTCCATGGGCGACGATGACTACCTCCCATCAAGTGGCTCGTCTGCACGTTTACCCCCTTTGTAATACAAAAAAAAAGTACTTAGACACTCTCCTCTGCTTGCGTCTCTGCGCACCTCTCCTCTTCTTAACAGTTACAATCTTGTGACAATACATTTTAGAAATGGTCTCGCCAGGCCCTTTGATTTGATACCAAGAATGCATGGTTTTTTATATAAATAAATAAATGGGTGGAAAAATATTAAGAAACGAAAGAAACAAAATGTCTTCTAGCATCTCCCATATTAGAATTCAGGTAACGTCATATGCCCTATTATATCTATATCACCCGGCGTCGGCCTAAATCGCAAACCTCGTAACTCAATCTGACCAAATTTTACAGGAGGCACAAATTAACTTCAATGCAAAAATTTTGCATGAAGACTTGCTTTGTCTTTTTTTTACATAATGTTTAATTAAATTTTGCCGTCAGATTGTTAAAACCATTTTTTTTTAAATCACCTCAATCTGGAAAATTACGGATTACCTGGAGAGTTACGAGTTTTTCTTGAAAAGTTTAGAAAGCTAATCGGGAGTTAAGAGTTTTGCTATAAAAATCCGTACATTTTTTTAAAGCAAAATTCTTAACTCCCGATTAGCTTTCTAAAATTTTCAAGAAAAACTCGTAACTCAATTTTGAAGGGAGTGGCGGGGGGAGATACGAGGTATTCCTTTTACAAAATAGCGGTCGGGAGTTGAGAGGTTTTCTCTTTTGCTTTTTAAACGTAAACAGTTTATTTTTGGTATTTAAGAGATTTGCCGTTAGATGCGTTCAGAATAGTACTATCTAAAAGTGTCGAAACATGATTTTCAAAAAAAATGGAGTTACGAGGTTTGCGATTTAGGCCGACGCCGGGCATTTTGCCTAAGGCTCGTCACACACATTCGTTTTCCTGATTCGATTTCCGAATTCGTTTTCCGTATTCGGAGACCCCGAACGCAGCCATTTCATATAAATAGTTCAACATGGCACACACATTCGAACAAATTCCGTTCGGAATTCCGTACGGAAAAATTACGAACGTGTGTGCCATGTAGAACTATTTATATGAAATGTTTGCGTTCCGGGTGTCCGCATACGGAAAACGAATTCGGAAATAGAATCAGGAAAACGAATGTATGTGACGGGCCTAAATCGCCTGACAACCCATTTTTTTAAACCGGTTCGGAACTTTTAGCTCTAGGTGGTTGGTAACCACTGACCATGCCTACTTTTGAGGTGTCAGAACGCGAATCTGACACCATTGCACGGTCAGTCGCATGGCAACCATGGTCCTTGACACCCGTTTAAGTGACACTATTATAATTAAGTATCCAGTACAAGTTCACAACCTATGAGACCGTACCACACAACCCACCCTCCACAATGATATAATAGCGTGTGAATCAAGCAATATTAGACTTTTGTATGTATGTCGTAAGAACTAAGACATCAGCAATAGGGTGTGGGTAAGCCATGGCGCTGGCGTTTGATAACTTTCTATGAGACTTGTTACACGAAATTGTACTGATAGGCATAGCCTTCTTTTGAGATCTTTGATATATTCAATATATAAGATATTATGGTCATTGGTGGTAACTAATGAAGTGATTACACACATAAATACATAATCGCTTAGGTACTATACATACTTATGTACTCGAGATAAACATTACTCTCCTTTATGCTTCGCTGCAGTCGGGTAATAAAAATAGGATTCCTAAGGAAGATATTAAAACATACTGTATGAAATTTAAGTATAATGTATTTGTTTGTTATTTTATGTTATAAAGGCACTTTTCAGTAACAAGGCTTATCAAGCTTGTTTTGCAGTTTTCTTTAATGCAAAAAATATTAAGTAGCTAAGTAACATTAGCTTTAAGAGGAGTGTTAACCTACGGCTTTTGATACAAAAGGCGATACAGATATAGTGAATAATATGTTTCCATCGGTAAAACTCGGATCTCAATCGGAAGACGACGGGACCCGAAGTGTCAATTAATTATTGTTTTCAATGAGTGACATGTTTATATTCATTCATATGAAACTTTATTATTTACTGTCAAATGTCAAAATGAAAAATGACGGCATGGTATGATGGATACTGGCCCCCAATTCTCGATTCATTCGGGATAATGTCGATTGCTAGATTAAACGTCAGATTCATACAGTTGTGTCAAATGACTATGCACTGACGTTTAATCTCGCTTGTGAGATTATCTCGAATGCACCGAGAATTGGGGGTCTGCTGAAGCTAATTGAGAGAGCACGATAATACGAACTTTTCCGATAAAAGACGATGGAAACTAATTATGCACTACATCTGTAACGATTTCCACCTCTTAAATGCTAACCGATTATGACCAATTTTTGATAGGATGTCATTCAGAACAAAATCTAGGTCTATACGTTTTGGTTTTTTCACTATAATTAATAAATTCGGTTTTATTGCTGTTTCAGTATTCTCATACCAAACTAATTTCGGCGATTATTTGACTTTGTAGATTCAAAATTCAAAAACGTATAGACCTAGATTTTGTTCCGTCTGCCAACCTATCTAAAATTGATCAAAATCGGTTAACATTTAAGGGGTGGAAATCGTTATCGCCTGTTATATGAAAAGGGTGATTTTTGCCGCTGGTTCACAGTCCTCTTAACAATGCAGATTAACCGAAGCGGCGTCAAATGGAATGCTAATCTTTCTTCGGCCCTCTGTATGGATGACGTTTCCTGAAAGAGAAAAAAAATAGAGGGTCATAGTAGGTAGGTACAATAATTACCCTCAACTATTGTACTAATAAAAAGTTGAACACTAAAACCCGACTGGCGACCTAAAAGCATGAGTTATTCCCACTATTACTACCACGAATTCGTACCAGTAGGAATACTGTTTTCTTTTCCAGCTGTCCTACTAGTAGTAAAAATGGGAAATGCATTTCTCATCTTTGCCCTACTATAGTCATTTTGCGAGGTAGGTATTGAAGTATGGACCCTACGTGACATTTGACATCCTGCCTCAGAAATTGACGTCTGTTCATTATAAACTATATTCCAGACTGTATATGCCATAGAACAATAGCTGGTAGAAATACCTACTAGGAGTAAGACCGATAAAATATATAGTAATAATGGGAAGGTAATTCCCAGTAATTTTGTCTGTCAAAATTGTTAGTTGTTTAAATTGTTTAGTTAATACATTTTTTGTTCTGTCCAACTGTTGTGCGTCGCTCTGAATTGGTTCCCGCTGAAAATCAGCGTTGTGGCTGACAAGGCACAACAATATGCTGAGGGGCACAATGTGTTCTGAATTATTATCGAATAAATATTATCTATCTATCTATCAGTATTCTTACCGGTAAGAATTCATGGTAGTAATAGTGGGAATACGAATCATTATGATACCAAATTTATTAAAATCGGGCCAGTAGTAAAGGAGCTAAAGTGGACATCCGAGTTTTTGGTCACATTCATATATAAGTATATAAACTGTTAAATTCTAAGGAATTAAGGATTCCTTTTGGCTTGTCGCAGTCGGGAAAATTGGTTTGTTATGGTTCCTTTATTTTGGAAACGGATCTGTGATCCGAAGCCTGAATCCGCTCTTGGCCCGTACGATGAAAGTACAAAAGACATATACTAACGCAGGAATGGTAAGCGTATATATCCCGAACTTGGTGTTGACATCTTCCAGGTGGAATACGCCCTCAACGTACTCTCGGTCCGCTCGGATCGCAGGCGTCTCGAACACTAGATTCATGATGTAGTCTTCTACGCAACTGTGAATAATTATTATATTATATATAACTTATTCGTTTAGTTAACAGTACCTAGCAAGGTTGATACGAGGGTAAGCTTTCTCCATCTTGTACCTCAGTGCGTCTCTCATACTAAGATTCTCCCCGGGTGCGAACGCATAAAATCGTAGGCATCAATATTCATATTGCAATGGAAAGATAGTTGAAACGCTTCCGAGGGCCTAGCACACTTTTTTTATGCCGTACATATAGCAGTCGTCCCTTTATTAGTTAAAAAGTGAGAGATGCTTTGTGTCCGATAAAAGCTAGGCCTGAATACTGGTGCACCGGTATTGAGGCCTCCTGCTGAGCATGCTCAGTGACTGTGTCCCCCCTCAGCCCAACCGGGTCAGGGGTGCGGACTTAACGGATGGACGGGAGAGAGCGGCAGACGGCCAATGCCTCTCTTGCCCACGTTGGGGTCAAGCGGCGGGGGATTTGGGGATCCTTCGTCCGCCTTGCACGGCCTCACATAGCTGGGGGGAATGCCAGGCGTTCCTGGCTTTCCCCTCCTTCGGGGTGAGGGTCCCCGACTTCAGGGGTCGGGCGGCCGTGGGCTTTGTTTTGGTGACATCCTCAGGATCCCACAGCGTCTGCATAAGGCCGTAGAAGGAACGCCGAGGGGTTTTGGTGGGTATGCCTCCCTTGGGGTAAGTCCCACATACCTTCTGCGCCTCCCCTGGCGCCGGAGGATGCGTAATGCATTTCCCCACGTAAAAATAAGGCCCTCTAAGCCTTACCCATCTGACGTAAGCGTGACGTTGTGTAGGCAAAAGGCTTATTATACCTTTCTAAATAAATTAGTCACTTACGAGAGGGACGCCGCAATACGTTAGATACGTATGGAGATATCTCCATTTCATTCCAACGTATTGCGGCGTCCCTCTTTTAAGTGACTAATTTAGGAAGGTGTAATAACTGTAATAAGCCATTGGGTCCAATTCGAAACGGTGTCCGCTAAATTTAAGATTGCCTAAATTTAAAATAACAATGGTCAGACCTCATTTTGTGCTCCAAGGTTCAAAACCGAGTCGAACGTTTCTTATTTCAAATTAAGCGACTTCTAAATTTAGCGAAAACACTTTCGATATATTGGGTATACATCCTTAAGTAATTATACTCACTAAGCGCAGGGCAGATACGGCACAAGCTTCTCGATCCGGTTCGGCTTGAGGGCTTCGACATAAGGGTCGGCGACAAGCTTGACCGACACCGTCGTCGGTCCCTTTCGGCCCTTCGGCGTCGGCGCAGGAGGCTGGAAGATAGACATCATTCGTACGTAAGATTTAAGAATATACTCTGTTTTACCATAGTTAAATATGTTCCTAACAGGAATAAAAAAAGTATTTCGTTGAAAACCTAACCTTTCCAAGGAGGTTTCAGTTCATACTCAATGTTGCTTATAATGAGGATATGATAGTTCGCAAAAAATTTATAATTGACGCTGGTGAATCTGAAGATTTTTTTCAATTTGGCGTTGATTAAATGCTTACTCGATTAACGACTAACTTTTTACATAGGCTAGCTGAGACACTATGAAATGGTACTAAAACCTATCAATACATATAAAACAGTACCGTGACTCAATTATAGACAACGCACAGCCTAAACGAGCGGTTCTAAAGGTTTGAAATTTGTTGGAGACATTCTTCGTGTACCCTAGACGTGTACTAAGGAGGGATTTTTTGAAATTCCATCCCTAAAGGAGTGAAAAGGGGTGATAAAGTTTGAATGGAAAATCCCGCGGGCGAAGCTGTGCCGGGTCCACTACTCGTTTATAAGCGCTTAGTGACTTATTGAGCGATAAATATATGTTCTATCTTCTTCTTTCTTTCATAAATCCTCACGTATTATATTTAGTGTAATGGGATAACACATATTTGTACCTTAACAGCTCCGTAGCAAACTTCAATGAGACTCTTGACCTCTGCCTCCAGAATTCTGAGGAACTTGTTCACGTTCCACTTGGTCACCTCTTTGTGGTTACCCAGGAGCGACAGTAGAGGGGTGACATCGCATCTAGCTATTCTGAAGTAGAGAAAATTATGCGCGATTGCAAAAAAACATGATTTAAACTAGCTACTTACTAGACTAATCATGTTCGCACTAAATAAAAATATGTCTGCACTATATGGATAGACAGAGGATATCATTTAAATATTCAGGTGGACCGACGACCTGGTAAAGGTTAAGGGAATCCACTGGATGCGAGCAGCGGAAGATTAGGCATTGAAGAGATCTTTGGGGGAGGCCAGAAGACGTGTTAAGTTGTAATTGTAATCTCATATATTTCTAAATAAACAGGGTAATTCCGATACTTTAACGCAACGCAACTCTAAATCCAATTTTATCTTTCTTTCTTCTGCGTGTTGTGATGTAATGTCGTCAAATAATTATATGTTTTGAGTCTCGATTGAAAATCACTCAAGATCAAATTACCTGACCAGATCATCGATTCCCTTCAGCACCTTGAGGACCATGTTATCAGCGGCGGTGTTCAGGTCCCGCTTGGCCTGCGCCTTCCCCATATAATAGTCGAGGGACAGCTTCATCTCGGCGAGACGTTTGTCTTGCTTCTCTTCGCGTGCCTCATTTATGTCGCGCTGATCCACTGGTTATTAAGGAATAATGTAGCATCGAACCAAATAAACCCAGTAGTTCGTTGGACTTGGAACTTTGAGCTGGTGGGTTTTATTCCTAACAAATTCAGAATGGATCATAACTTCGGTACATGTTTCTGTCTAGGGTCTGGAAGTTAGTCGACATTTTTTACAGACAAGATACAGGCTATGCTGGTTTGGGCTGTTTAGGGTGACGTTATTAGAAAGGTAAAGGCAATGTTTATAATAATATGCTCCTAACTATACAAGTACCAAAATATTAAGGTCCGTAGTCAGACGCTATTACCCCAGCGAGAGTAGGTATCATAACTAAAGGGTGGAAGTTACTCTTCTGTTTATATTATTAACACAAGCGTGGATCCATTGTCGGTGTTGAACAACTTAAAGACGATAGAACAAGGGTGACTCACGTATTCTTTGTCGCATCAGGTCCAAATCCCGCCTCAGGATGATGGACTCTTGCAGAACTTCACACAGCAGGACGAAGCAGGAGAAGTTCTCGATCTCAGTCACGTAGAACTTGTTCACGATACCTAATACCCGGTCCATTCCTGCGTATTTCTGCAAAGTCGTGGTCAAATTACTCCATTATACTGTTTCTGCGGCGAAAAGAGGAGTCACCAAGAAAAACAGACTTGCTTTTGGTGGGTTAAGTACGCGTACATGACTTAAAAATCACAAAGGTCGGAAATCTAAAGAGCACTAAAAGACTGCAGAAAGACCTGCTTATAGACCGGGAGATGGTGACATAAATTTTTAAATGTACCGGTATTGCATTTGGATTTTTGGAAAGTATTAGATAAAATGTGATCGATGTACAAAAATATTACTTTGCCATATATGGTGGCCATTTGGAACCGTCGGAAAAGTATGGCATGGTGATTTTCGTGAATGGCTACTCGACGATGATTAGCTGTGCAAAAATTAGCCTGGTACAAATGGTTGTTTTTTTTTTAATTAATGTGTTCGCGGCTGTATGGCGGGCTGTCGGTAAGTCGCATCGAAGAAGTATGGCATTCTTTACCACGTACTTCTTTTTTTATCGACTATCGGAAAATACAAGAATTTTGGTGGAACATATCGTTCGACACTCGTAATTTATCCGACACGTTCGATTAACGCCCACGCGATTGGGCCACCGGTACCAGCGCTATGACCATTTCCTTTCCTGTTTGTCATTACGTATTTAGACCCCTATAGGACCGCAGTACTGGTACAAATGACCTGGTAAATTGTGTCACCATCTCCCGGTCTATTACCCATGATTCAATAAAACATGGTCTTCTTTTCAATCACGACCCTTTCCTACGTCACCAATTGTAATTTGGCGATGTCACAAAGCCACTGACTACTGACGTCACCACTGTTTCCGAGAAGATAACAGGCGCATAATATAATTGTAGTTATAAAAACAAGTAGCTGCAGACAAAAGTATACAGAAGGAACTAACAAAGATCTGATCCAACAACGCATCATGCCAGGCGATCTGCTGCTCGCACCGCTGGATCTCCTCCTGTCTTTTCATCTCTTCCTTTTCATCAGCCTCGCAGATACGCCGGGAGCCCTTCACGCGGAGGAACTCTTCCAGTTTCGCCAGGTGGTTCAGCTCGCCTTCGTAGGATTGCATCTCCTGAAAACAGAACGAAGACATATACATAGACATATTATGTATTAATATGGCAGGATGAAGGTGTTATGTATATAGGGCAATTGATTCTTGAAATTAATGATATATTTTGAGAAGAATAAAAGAAATGTATATGCCTCGAGCGAAAATCAGAACCGCGTCTTTAAAGTAGTCCAATAGTTGAATCACTGATTTAAGAATGTTGATGGAGTGTTCAGAAAAGTGTTTAAAAAATATACTATAAAAGAAACACGACGACACACCCTGACATCATATTCACCCTGAACTTCGCGATCATTTGTTAACTATTTTGTTCCATCACCTCACCTCCTCTGGCTTATTCGAAACTTTATTAATAATAAATATATCATTTATTTTAGTTTAGTACCCATAAAGTTATGAATAAATCTAAAATCTATTATGGACTAAAATCCAATAAAGCCATACCGAGATATCCCTATTGAGTTGGAACAGCCCCTTCCACTTCAGAGCCTCAAGCATCCTGCAGCACTCGTCCCTGTCCCCGAAGGCAATGGCGGCGATTTCGAAGATGTCCATCAGGTATTCCTTCCCCTTCACCAGCTTTCCGATGGTGCGGTTCCATTGGATATTGAAGTCATTTCTGCACAATTATATTGTTATAAAAATACAATGTAAATCTTAATTTCGTAGAGTCTAGATGATTAGGAACGCTAAACTTTAACCGATATTGTTCATAAATATTTTTGACGAAGACATGAAAGAAATATTGCGACTGATAGGTACTTCGCTATCTCATTTTGCCTATAATTATCCAAGTTGCGTTGGACGAATAAGGAATAAAACGCACTCTAACTACGTCTGGCCTATAGGTCTTCTTCTGCAGATAACGTAATTTTAAAGACGATAGAAAACCACCTCCTTAGATCACGTGCTTTGTTCTCAGCGCTGGCCCTAGGCTAGAGCGAGAGGAGCGGTCGCTCTAGGCACCAGATAGCAAGGGCACAGTTCATATGATTGTTAAACTGTGGCAAGGACTCCAAAAAGTCAAATGCAAAAACAATTTCCACCGCAAAACCGAAGTAGAATTTACGTGAAGTGTCGATCATAGGGCGCCGAAAGACAATCTCGCTCTACCTTGATCAAGGGATAGGGCCGGAGCTGTTTCTTCTTCGTTTACCGATGTCTTCTATGAAGGATATCAAGAACAAGCTACCTTTCGACCAGCAGGCGATGTATCTCCTCGCGCACGTGTTTGTTGTCGGCGTTGACGACACAGAACCGCTTCGTGGCTAGATCGAGGCGGTTCTCCATGCGCCGGAGACGGTTGCCGGCGTTCTCGATCATAGCCAGTTCCTAGTCAATAGTGAGAGCGAGGCGTGTTATGATACGATAACCATGTTTGTTTTTAAGAGCATCCCCTACGGCTTTTCATTCAAATGCGATGATTTTCACCCCTTAAATATTAACCGATGTTCACCAATTTTTGATATGTTGCCCGTCAGAACAAAATCTAGGCCTATACGTTTTATAAATATTGAAAGAATATCAAAAACGTCAAATAATCGCCGAAATTAGTTTGGTTTGAAAATACTAAAACAGCAATCAAACTGAATTTATTGATTATAGTGAAAGAAAAAAAAAAACGTATAGACGTAGATTTTGTTCCGAATGACAATCTATCAAAAATTGGTCAACATCGGTTAACATTTAAAGGGTTGGAAATCGTTATCGCCTTTTGTATGAAAACTGAAGGTTCACACTCCTCTTAACCTATTTTGTGCATTATTTTCTCTATTGTGGTTGTCTGGAAGAAATCGCTATTCAGCGATAAGACCGCCTATGGTTCCCTAACCTCATTTTCTTAGTGTATGTTTTTCTGTTCTTTCTGTGGCGTTCAATAAAGAATATTGTATTGTAGGACACTCACATCGGCCTCAGTGGGTACCCTTTTCAGCAGTTCCACCAGTTGCTTCTGCGCGAGGTAGTTGAGACAGTTCAGCTCGGCCTGCTGGGCGCGCTCGTCTCGCAGCTCTGCTTCCAGATGTTCGTACTCCACGATGGACTTGCAAGTGCCGGTTTTAACCATGTTGTCGCGGACAGCATGCTGGCCCTTTTTGGCTAGCTGTAAAAAAAAAGGATTGACGTTATGATAAAGGTAGGATTTGTTAGATGGGTTCTGCAAACGCATTGTTTTCGTGTAGCGTTTTTCTAAGTCGTATTTTTCCGCGATCGATTAATTTCTTCATTGAAATTTTACTGGTAGCCTTTCTCCCAAGTCGCATTTTTTCGCGACCGAAAAATTTATTCATGGGTATTCTATCTACTCGTTGCTTTTTTTAATGAGTCATTTACTTTCACTTTCAAAATGTTTTATGCGGAAATAACATTAAAGATGGAAGTTATTCACGAATGTATCATACCTATACCAAATTTTTGTCAACATGTCCAGCATTTTGTCTGACTTTTGATAAAGTAACCACCGTTTTTTTTCCTTTCCACGATTAGAATGCTGATGAAAAAACTAACTGGACGCGGAAAAGTACGACTTGGAAAAAAGCTACGAGTAAAATTCCGATGAAGAAATTAATCGATCGCGGAAAAATGCGACTCGAGAAAAACTACACGGAGACAATGCGTTTGCGGAACCCATTTAACAAATCAAAACAGATGACTTAGGAGCACACTTAAGTACACGTACGTTGCGTATATGATAACAGTTTCTAAGTAATCTGTTTTCAGGCAAATTCAAGTCTTAGTTGAGTCTATCTTATTGCATTGCATCATTGCATACGTGGTATACGGGGGCTCAGTTGGTCCCTACCTTAATAATATTAAGATATAACTTATTTTTTTTTTATTATGTGCGCGACAAAGAGGCATGGCTGCTTAACCTTGTCACTCCAGTGGCCCTAAGCATGCCAGATACGTGGATAATTTAAACCCGTTTATCTCTCTATCTCTTTCGTCGGCACTATTGTGAGAGAGACGCACTTAGAGATAAGACGGTTTAACTTATCCTTGTGTCAATCTTGCTAGGGCCGCAGTCGTGCCTTGGACAGAAAAGCTGCCCTGGAAGCAGGGGTGGCCTTAGGTATTGCGAGGCTCCGGGCTGGTAGATCTTTGCGCGATAAATACCACGCCAGAGATCGCGAGTGGCATGTCGTGAACTTTATAATGCGCGGCGTAAGGTGCGAAATTCAAATAAACATTAGTACTACATATTATTAGTACCTAATATTTTTCTATTAGGGTTGTTGCATGAGTGCGCGAGGCCCCTGCAAGAGCGAGGCCCCGGACGGTTGCTCTGCTCGCCATCCCCAAAGGCCGCCCCTGCCTGGAAGCGCCTGAATACGACTCGCTTCGGTCAGAAGTCCGGACACGCGATGGTGATGAAGATTGATCTACCGTTGCCAAGTTGTAAAAGCAAAAGGTGCTTACGCCGATACAGAGCAGAGTTTCCTTCAGCTCGTTCGCAAGGATACCGAGCTGCTTCTCTTGGGGAGCCAATTGTGGTACGCCGCCAGCGCGCTTCTCGACGCTGCACATCGGCGCCAACTTCTTGAACTGAAAGATAGATTGTGTTAGTTAAATCAAAAAAAATATTACCCACACCTTTTATTAATATACATTAATATACACCACACCGCACCACTTAGCCTCACTTTTACTATACTTCGTTTTATGTAGCATGAGAAAGATCTTGACAGAAGTAAGCGTAAAGCTTCTTATTGAACACGTTTTACGGTAGTATGACGGAATAAGTGGAAATATATGTTTGATAGTTTACCATTTTAACCGAAATATTCCCGTAAAACGTGTTCAATAAGAGGCTTTAAGCTTACTTCTGTCAAGATCTTTCTCATGCTAAATAAAACGAAGTATGAATGCAGTGTCAAACTTGCGGAGACTTTTATTATATTTCATACTGTTTTTATTTTAGAGTCCTGTGATTGGTGCGTTCGAGGTTATGCGCTCTTGCGACCGCCTCTAGCCCCGCCGCTTATGGCTTTTTGCTTCTAATGATGGCAGCGAGCATCGCCCGGCTATGCGAAGTCTATTGGATATAATGGTTTGTGATTTTACGACTCAATCTACCCTTGGTTTGAACGGTGACATCTGGTGAGAAGTTCCGCAAGAAACTCCAGCATGAAGTACTTTTAAATCATAACAATTTAAATTATACAAAAAGACTACACTTATAAGAAAACTACAACCGACAAAACCTAATTAAGTTACATACACTGCAAGAAATTGATTGGGGATATCCATGTCGAGCAGTGGACGTCTTTAGGCTGAAATGATGATGATGGGAGTGTTTTTGGACGACCTATAGCTGCCTCCGCGAGGGGTTGGTTACAATTAGGGGGACAGCTCAATTATTTATTTGGAATCGGTCGTTTTTAGGGTTCCGTACCTCAAAAGGAAAAAAGGAACCCTTATAGGATCACTCGGTTGTCCGTTTGTCTGTCTGTCTGTCTGTCAAGACCTTTTTCTTAGAAACGCGTAAAGATATCAAGTTGAAATTAATATCAAATACTCAAGTCTGTAATCTCTTAAAGCTGTGAAAAAAATCAACTTTCTAAGTCACCGCAATCAAAAGATACGGCCGTTTATGTCACATAATTTGTTACTTTCAAGGGAATCCAAAGGGAATCAACACCTACAGGGTACTTCCCGTTGGCCTAGAATCATGAAATTTGGCAAAAAGCAGTGTCTTACAGCACAAGTAAAGGAAAAAGTCCGAAAACTGTAAATTTGTAATTACATCACATGAAAAAAAAATTGTAAAACGGAATAACCTTTGCAAAGTCATATCACACTCGGCAATTGCACGGAGGTAAGAGCTTGCGAAAGTTATTTTTTGTCTTATTTCATTAGTAGGTTGTAAATGGTTACCCGGTTGTTAAAATCTATTTTTTTTCATTTTTAGGTTTTCGTACCTACAAGGTACTGTGTATTTTTCATAGGTAAGTACGGGACCCTCGGCGCGCGAGTCAGACTCGCACTTGACCGGTTTTTTTTATAGAATGGAAACTTTTTAGGATTGTGCTGGACACATGACAACACAACGAATTTATGGACGCTCGCCCACGGCGACTTTTTGCAGCGATACAGTCGCAAAACGGCCGCGGTGCTGTCGCTCGCCGTGTTCCTAGTAGCATTTGGCATCCATTGGCCAATAGTAGGGAATGCGTAGGTACATAAGTACTTAGAAGTTTGCCCACATAAAACTAAGTTCATCACCACATAAGACCAATAACAATAAATTGTCACTACGCCCAACCAATTACCAACGTTGGACCTTAGTGAATACCGCTACCTTTGTTTAATAACGGTTGGCATTTCTGCATTGTATATAACGAACGCGCTATTAAATATTAAGTTATGTTGGCCCAATGCAGTAAAATATTATTATTATTACGCCCATCCACTTACCAACGTTGGGCCAATGCGACTTCTGCTATCGTTGGTTTAAAACTGTTGCCATTTCTGCATTATATTGTTTCAGTAGGAAATTCTACAATGGCCCTTGGTTGTAGGCCTTACCTCAAAACGACGCCCAAATCTAACCATTGTCCAACTAACGAGACCCACGTGGCCCGACCAAATGCCAACACTAAATGCTAATAGGGGTACCATGCAGACCACGATTCTGCACCGCTACTAACGCGATACAGTCGCGATTCAGTATCGCTACAGACGTGATTTTAGCATCGCTACCGTCGCGATCGTTTCCTAAAGAATGTCACAATCCTGTAAGGAACCTATCTTCCAGCTCAACTTGAATTTAACAGTTTTTATATTTCTTGACATTTCGTGATTAGTTAGCGAATGTATTTTGCTTTTATCGACCGCGCGAACGAAGCGTCTCCATTTCAGCTTGGGCAAAAAGCTTTCGTATGTCCAGCGGATGTCCGTCGGCTGTCCATTAGTTCTCGTCTACAGCGCCTGTATTCGGGAACGCTAAGTGATTCTGTAGCGACGCGTAAGCCAGATTTCTCATCTCGCTCTTACGCATTACGCCTCGTGCGGAAGAGTGAGATGAAAAATCAGGCTTACGAGTCGCTACAGAATCACTTAGCGTTCCCGAATAGAGGCGCAGGTCGCAGTTCTGAACCGATTCTCGTGAAATTTTGTGAGCAGCTTCGATAATTATATAGTTTTTTTTTTTATGACTCAGTTTTTCGAAATTTTTCAAAATTGCGAAGATTTTTTGCAATTACAAACTAATTTGCGGTGTTGGTAAAGTGACCCGACCTATGTCGATGTATGGGAATATCAGTATTCCAACTGCAACGTTAAGTTTGTCGCCAGGTCTACAGCTCACGGAGCCACTAGTATATATACTTTATTATTATTATTATAGCCTTCATTCGAACACGTCTGTAGTTCGCTGTTATTCGTATATTTTCTTTTTATTCCATTTTTGAGTGTCCGTTTGCCAGGTGGCAAAGGCCTCCTCCAATCTTCTCCATTCTGTCCTTTCTATGGCCACTCTACCCCATGTTATTCCTGCGACTTGTCTAATGTCGTCATCCCACCTTCTATGTGGTCTGCCTCTCTTTCTTTTTCCATCCCTTGGGTACCATTGTGTGATTATTTTACTCCATTTATCCTTTCCTCTGATCATATGGCCTGCCCATTTCCACTTTTGTCTCTTTATTTTCAAAATTATGTCCTGGACCTTGGTTTTGCTTCTGATGCTGCTATTCCTTACTTTGTCTTTTCTTTTGATCCCTGTCATACTCCTTTCTACTACTACTACTTACTAGTATATAATTACTTAAAGATTCATTCTAAGTACTTACCATCCGCTGCACATTGCTGAACTCGGCCTCAGGGTCGATGGTCTTCTGTTCCACTTGCTGTGGCATTTTTATTGAAAAATACTCGTACTACTCCAGAATAAAAATAAATTGAATGAAAAAAAAAACCGTTACCACGAACGTACAAAAATAGTTATCGGTACGGACTGACAGAACAATTTGACTTTGAAGGGGTATTTACTTTTTATTCAGACTGGACATTTTACGAAGAAGATAGTTAATTTTCAGGAAGTCTGAATATCTGTTTGGTTCAATAGGCTAGTTTCCTGAAAAAATCTAATTAGTCCATCATTTACATTATAAAATAAATATTGGACACATTTATTTATTTTGTCAATTAAACAAAAAAATTACGAAAATATAGTACGTTGAAGTTCCGCGTGACGTCACGACTTTGTACACTTTTTAGCATTAAGTGACGTCGTTAGCCCCTGCCCTCCCGAAATTTGATGCGCGTTATCTTTGTCAATTTTGATTGATTTGATAAAGCAACAAATACGTGTTCAATCTTTTTTGATAATCTAACTGACGGACTAATTAGAATTAATATTTTTTTACCCAGGAAACATCCCTATTAATTACTATGAGGTAGATTTTTCATAAAAAATTTAGTTTCATTCCATTTTCAAACGATATTACGATTTAGATGAAACTTCGCCGAGGAGATGACGTAAATAGTGTTTGAAATTGGTTTTGGATGCGAAAATTAAACAAAAAAAAAACAGCAACGAAGTAGCATAGCTTCGTTTCGACGGTAACCATCCATTAGGCGGAGCATATTTATGTAAAAGGAAAGAAGAAGAAAATAGTAGTTTATGCAACGGTTGCATAATGATAGACCTTAAAACACTAGTGCGGTTTTCATGAAACGAGCCGACAGGCGAGTTTCATAATAAGATCGCACGAGTGTTTTAAGGCCAAATTATGCAGAGTTGCATACATAACTTTATCTACACACATATTATAAATCCTCCATGATGGGTTCAGAAACAATATTTTCTGGCAACAAGTTATTTGTTGCAATCGTGGCTGCATATTTCCGATATCCAGTGCATTTTCTCATCACACACATTCCGAGAAGACTAGACTATTCATATTTTCAACTAAAATGTAAATTACAAACAACTTTTTCTATTCAATTCAACAACAATTTTACTTTCGTTCAGCAAAACACCAACATAATGGCGCCAATTCGATCCTCTGTCAAGACCATTTTTTTTTAAATCATAGACAAACGAATCAAGTCTTTATTCTCATGTCACTCGAGATCAAATGTTGTGCAGTTTATATTAAAAAAACATACTGAATTGACGTTTCGTATCAATAACTGTTTAATATCTATGGATACCAGAATAGAGACCCACTTGAGTTTTGACAGTTGTTCCAAATTTAATCTCATTTCTTTACTAAAAACGATAAAGAAATAACATTGCAGCACTGGTTTTTCCTAATTGGTTGTCAAAATGGTGGTCATTTCCTACGGTTTTTGATTAAACAATGGAGGTTTTATGATATGGGTGTAGATAAAATATTTATCCATAACGGAGGAGCACAGCAAAACATCATAATGTAGGTATAATCTTTATGCCAACAGTTAAATATATTAAATATCCATTTATTCAATTATTCTTTCAGGACCTACGTGCATGTCTGACTTACTGCTGTGAGCCAAAACGACAGACATGGCACCATAATCTTACAACAAATGTATACAAAAAAATGGTAAGAATTACAAAACACAACTGAAAGGCCGTACCAGGCCAGGATAAGATATTCTGCCCCCATCGAGTTTGGGCTTGTAGTTTTTATGGATGGTGTGGCTCTACATTAGTAATAAGTAGGAAAAATTTCAGCCCCCTAATCTTAATAGTTTTTTTGTAAAACAAAAGAAAAAGAATTATGATTTTTCTACAATATTTTTTTCTTGCCAGCCGATTTTAGCGTGCGTCACAAATATTGTACATTCACTAAAGATGATTATAGTAATGATATGATGTACATTTTCATTATGTCAGAAAAAAATTAAAAAACATGCTGATTGAACTTTTCAGATATTTTTTTTATTTACTTTAATGTTGGAGACCGCTCCAATTTTTTCACCGGTGATACACCCACCTATGAGCTATAAGATATAGGTTTTTTTTTTCAAAATTATAGCAGTCAGAGAGCGTGGAGATAGTATCTATAGAGAGAGTATCTTTGCGTAAAATACTTTACAATTACCTACGTACTGTATGAAGGCCGCTATAACGGTGATGCATTATCAGAAAAAGCCGAAAGGTAAAAAAATTCTACACAGGTAAAAATATAAAAAAAATGCTATTTAAAATTTCATGCTTTATTTAAATCCACAAACAAATGAAGGTATTAAGTACTAGTCATAGAGCCTAAGGTTACGATACAGTGCTCACATTAAGTACAAATTGATCTGATTCTGATGGATTATGATTATGAATTATATAGATTGCCTGATACATTCGTGGTTCTCACACATATTAATATAAAAAAACAGGATATAATTGCGTAAATAAAAAAAAAACTATTTCTTTAGGGAAAACAGTGTGCCAGTTACATGATTGCTATGTTAATAAAGCCAAACTTTGATAAAAAAAAACATTTATTTACGCCATTAGGTCTCGTTTTAATCACTTACTTGAATCAGGAGTCATATTTATTATTACAGAGATAATATTATACTAATAAATTTAGGCTAGATATTTAATAATCAGCTTTGTTAAATAAATAGGACTCCTTATTATAATGCTGTTTTAAAACCATGGAATGACTACAAGATTATACTCACTATTTTTATCCTTAAGAAATGAAATATAAAACTTTTGTTAAAATTCACGGTAGTTTTGCAAACATATAGATATTTAAATCACTTGTAGTACCTAAAGAATCTGTTAATGTTTTCAATTTCATTTGACTGCAGGTAAATAAATTAGAAAAACATACAAACATAGAGGGAATTTTTGAATTTCAGAAATGCAATGTGTTTGATACATGGTAAGTATTTTATAACTTCGGTATTTTTTATGGAGTTGGTATTTTTTTATTGTATTTCTTATTACTGTAATTTTCGAACAATAGAGACTCTCTCATAGTAAAATGTAATGAAATCGCATTAATATGCTTTATTTTACAATTCAATTCAGTCTTAACAATAAATTAATAAAAAGTATATATAGACGTGTTTTTTTCATCTAATTTAATGTTTAAAATTTCTTACTTATTTTATTAAAGTTTACTGTGTGCCATTCAATTATTTTTAACTTGGGATATTTTTTTAAATATACCCAAATATTTTAGTAGCGAACGCAGAGCATTTTTTTTAAATTGCTTTGGTTTATGAAAAAGAAACACAAGCAAAATATTTATGTAGGTTATTTAAGTAAGACTTTATATAAGCGTCGTTTATCTGGATAAAAAATATGTCTTATGCTTAACTTTAACCATCCTACATACTTTTCTACCGAAAAAGCGTAAAAATTACCAACACATCAACACTCGGTGGTAACTTAAAATCATTATGACAATTTATTTTTGCGTAACAAATCGCTGGCTTACTATAACAAAGTTGTATGTTATATTTAAGCGTATTAGAAATTTTACCGCAGAACTATTAAAACAAGGTTCAATTTTGAATACACTAAAAGAGAAACAGAACCTTGTAATAGTGAGCCCGAGAAGTACCAAAAGAGATGTCGGTCTCAAGAACAATTATTTTTAAGAATCCAAATTTACCAGTAGTGGCAAGATTGGAGATCAAATAATTGCTAATTTTATTGAGAGACATTATAAAGTTTTTAGTGCCTGAGATCTTAAAATTTACAGTCAAATTATAATAACCTGTATGACAGATGATAATTTTCCATTTTATTTTACAACTAGTGGACCCGCCACAGCTTCGCCCGCGGTATTTTCCATACAAACATTATCTTCTTTGTTTTGTCACGGCATTCCGAATAAAGTTTTTTCTTTATTCTTTTTTTCTTTCTATTATGGACTTTATTCATAAGTAAGTTGTAAATAACAAAAATAAAATGAAAATTATCATCTGTCATGGGATCGGTTATTATAATAATTTCTACTTCGTGTTTTGTCGAAGCGCAAACCAAAATTAAATAATCAATGTCATTTCATTTTAAAAAATGATTCTGAGGTACATTCTAAGGTTTTACGTACAGACACAATAAGATTAATTTTACTTTATGATTGGGAAGTGAAACTAAAATGTTACTCAAATTTATTGAATAGGCTGCCATTTTGAAACTTATCATGATCATTTGAATGTGAGTCGTTGGTTGTTCGTTTTTTGTATTTTTTTTTATTATAATAATATCAAGACTTTTTAGGCGCAGGTAGGCGTAGTAAAGTTGCTTAATAAGTATAATTTTAAATCAGTTATTTCGCTTAAAAGGCACTTTTCAAAGGCCAAGTACTTCTTAAGGCACAGTACTAAATATAGGTACATACTTCATCTGTATTGCAAAACAACTTTTTAATGTAGGTATCACTTAAATACGTGTACATGATTAAAATACTCGTGAATATTTCCTATTTTAAATTCATTATTTATTTTTTAATACTTACTTATCTATTTAAATTATGTTATTCTATAATTGCAGCAGATCATGTTAATTCGTATTCTGTATCGTTTCGGTAAATAATATGGCTAATCGACATTATAGTTTTGACGCGGGTGAGCGGCCGTTCTTTTTTTATTCATAATCAAATTACATGTTTATTAAAAGGGGGGAAATGCTAACGCCTTTCTCCCATAAAATTAAATTCAATTGATACGTATTTATTTTTCAGATAGACAAACGTTTGAAAGGTAACTGTTCCAAATTTACTGATTTTTAAATTTTCGTAGTTAAATTAAACAAGATAGACAAACGTTTAAAAGGTAACTGTTCCAAATTTTGTGATTTTTTTAATTTTCGTAGTTAAATTAAACATTTTTACTGTTTTAGAATGTTTCTAAGTTCTTGTGGTGTAAAGTCGATTCATTCTTACTTGTCTTATTTGGTAAACAACTTTATAACCTCAAAATGTGCTTTTTTTTGGGTGATACTGCTTAAAATAAGGTCGTAAGTGAAAAATTGGCATAGTGATATTACAACTATTATCTCCGGTTGATTATTTTCGAATTAATAGCTGTAAAACAGCTATTAATTCGAAAATAATCAAGCCAAAACAGGTTCATTTTGAGGTTAGAAACCTGTTTACCAAATATGACGAGTAAGGATGAATCGATTTTACAGTGACATTCTGGGAAATTGCCTATGTCTGATTTGTGTTCCATAAATTAGGCAGATAATTGAATCATTTTATTACGTTTTAAATGCCACTTTTAACGGCCGCTCACATTTCTCACATTATTATTTATTTTCAACATTTCTATGTTTATGGGTGCACCATTTTTCACTTAAAGTGAACTCTTAACTCTATACGTAGGTATTTTACGTACAATCTCAAATTATTAAAATTGCAAAGTTATTTTTCAGGTGATCATTCTTAATAATATTCTTAAGGCTTGTTCACAACAAAAAGTAGCGATGCAAGACGATTGGTCTTAGCAATATTATTAAAAAAATAAATGAAATAGGAAAGTTTTTTGTTTTAAATAATGGACGAATGTAATAAAAGATTAATTATTGACTTATGAAAAGATGCATATATTCCTTAAAAAACCAGCCCGTAAAATTTTCTTGAAAATGATCACCTCAAATAGTTATACGATAAATACCATTAATAACTTAAACGTATTATTAAAACTCAGTTATATACACACATTAAAAATAATTAATGGAAAGGTTAGTTTAGGAATGGAATGCAAAATATCGTTAATTATTGTAGACCTTCATACAATAATGTAACTCAAATAACAGGTTTACCATAAAGTAAAATTAGATTAAATAAATTAAAAAAAAAACAGCTTGCGTTGGATATCGCCACATGATTTTCTTACATCAGGTTATCATGCTAGGACAACCCGGGAAAGAGAAATATTTGACCTGATCACTATGCTAGCCCACAATAATTACAACGGAACGAGGTTAATTTGAAAACATGTTAAAAAGGGCTTATGTACGTTAAAATTTGATACGATTATACTACATTAATTTATAATACAGACATAAAGATGTCAGTTCCCTTGGTTAGGTCTGCAGTGTAATCTGTTGTACTGTATCCGCCTAAACCATTCCAAAACCTACTTCCAAAATTTTACTAAGTACGAAATTACAGGATGTCTTTTATAAATAAAAATATTGCATTAGTGCGCAAATCTATTCGTATTCTAAGAATTTCAGCAAATTAATAATAAAGTGTACACTTACAATTAAAAATCTAATTAAGACACTAACTATCACTGCCATAGTGTACACATCACACGGTTTAAAAAATAAACCGTGAACGCACCCCAACAACTTCAAGATCGCGAACGCGTCCCGTTCAAAGAAGATGGCGGCCACGCTGACAGCTGATGTCAATTGATTTTTATTTAAAATTGTAAAACTAGACGCTGCTATGAAACTGAATGGGTCGTATTGTTTTATTGTTATTAATAATGTGATAGTTGATATGGTAGTTTTGTCTATGGCTTTAAGGGGCACCAAGAGCGTGCAACAGATCACCGTTGAAAAAATCCGAGGAGGCGAGAAGCGCGGGTGGGGGCCGGCGGCGCGGGCAGCTTGCGGCGCTTCTCCTGGCTCGTCAGCTTGTGCTTCATCTGCTCGTCGATCAGCTCCTGCATGTCCATCTGATGATCAAATAGATTTATGTTTAGACACCAAGCTGCAGCGACAATATAAAGGTTATCAGTGATGATTGAGGGGTAAGCGGAATGTGGCGTTAGTCTGATCTGATGTAGGTAGCAATTTGAAAAAAACGGAACCCTTATAGGATCACTCATTGTGTCTGTCTATCTGTGTGTTTGTCTGTCTGTCCGTCTGTCACAGCCAATTTACTCCGAAACTACTGGACCGATTGAGTTGTAATTTGGTACATATATGTAAGTCGGTGACCGCAATATGGACGTGTAACGTTAATAAATGGATTTTTAGCATAGAGGCAGCCTTTGGGGGGTAAAATAGATAATTAAAAAAAAGTTTTGCAAACTATGGCGTGTGACATATTAAATGAAAGGACTTGTTCTGGGGATCTTAAATCTATATTTTTTATAATTTTAAGACAAATAGTTTTGAAGTTATTTAAGAAAATAGACGTTACCTTACCTCCGAAACGAATGGGTCTAAAATTTTAGAAAAAATAATAATACAGAAAATAGTTACCTAGATATAGATTCCAGGAAAATCTATAAGAAGTCTATGGTATTTAAAGTAACAGGAAATTTCATGTCATCACGGAAACCTCTCCACGCGAGTTTAACTCGCACTTGTCCGTTTTTTTTGTTTTTAAGATAAGTTGGAAACAAAGATTGTTGATAAAACATCCCTCTCATCCGTCAGGTTGTATATTCTGGGGTAAGAAGTCATATTGCCTAGAGATGTAGCGTCCCCTTCCTACTATTCTTCTACTCTATCTAAACAAAGCAGATTACCAAGTATAATCATACAATTGGTAAACTGCTTTGCTCAGGGTGGTCTTTGATTACTGACCTGCCACTGCTCCAGCTGTTGCCCAAGGTCCACCTTCTGCCGCACTGCCTCGTAAAGCTGGCTATTGGCCTGCATGAGCTCAACTCGGGTCTTAGCCAGCGACACCTGAAATCATCGATGTAAAGGCTAATGAGGTATATGCTATTGTTACAATTACACGAAATGGTTCGTGCTTTTATCCCAAACCAAATGCCAAAAACGCACTACAAGACTTTCGGCAGTTTTATTTCAAGAGGAAATATTGCAGCCAGTGGGCAGATTCGGTTGCATCGCGGTCTCGCGCGTATTAAAAGTGCTGTTTAGTAATTTAAATTTCTTAATAATGCGGTCGTTTCAAAGTGATGATACGGGAAGATGAAAGAGTATATCATCTTGATAACTTACCTCCACAGTCTTCTTCCTTTCAATAGCTTCGTCTCTCTCCTGCCTGGCGCGGGTCACTGCCTCGTCGTTCTGCAGACTGCTATAGTTGGCATCGTTCAGGAGTTTGTCTCTCTCATCAGCAGCTGCTCGTAGCTCTACATCGGCCACGGAAAGCTGGAAAAAGATGGTGGAGGTTTATTGATGATTGTCTTGTTATTTGTTCAGGATATAATGCCAAAATTTCGAGGGAAACTGGTGAGAGCGTAAGTGTCTATATTGTGTATGTAAGGGACAAATGTCAAAGTGTTTTTATGATTCAACTTATAATGCATAATAACTATTAAATAACAACTAGGTTAACAAAAGACATCCAACGAAATAGACCTGGTCTGGTCAGGACTTTATACCTTAGAGTCACTTTATACTTTATACCTTGACTCAAATTCCCTAGTACTCTAAAGATACTATGAGTAGTAGCTTTGAATTCTCTCGCACCTCATTTTACGATTCACTTAACGACAGAAGCGACAGACTTGTCATCTATGTAAATGAAAATATATATTCTAAAGACTACATTTACAAGATGATATCTGCATTTTCATTTTGGCTTTCAACTGCATGACAATTACAAGTTTCGCATGCGAGAAACACGCATTCAATTAGAGCAAAAAGCGCATGCAATTTGCGACGCCACAAGTCTCACGCGAAGAAATTGAATGTCTAATCTACTTGTCATCGTACATTGAAACAAAGGTATTCCGCATGCTTCTAATTCTTGTGACCCAATTCTTACAAGGCAGGCCGCATATTTTGTTAGATGCGATTGTTCTACGATTTATAGTAGCTAATTAATGCTTGAGTGTTTTATGCATGTACTCAAATGATTCGCTAATTTAATATTAAAATCAAGCGCGGTGGAATGAGATAGACAGGATCGTCGCGTTGGAGCCCAAAAAGAAACTAGAATCTGCAGTCAGCAATAGAGACCTCTGTGCCTTGTTGCAACAATTCTGAATAAATGTATCGGATATGACATAAGTTTTAACCTGTATTTATAAAACAGGACCCTTAAAAATAATGATGATGTCGATAGAAGAATAAATTTTCTGAACCTGGGAGATTTGCCATTCCATTTCACTTGCATTTGCGTCTGAATAACTTGCATTTCCAAGTTAGACAATTATTTAAAGTTTTCGGGTTCCTATGGATACGCCAGTTTTAAGTGGCAATTTAAAAATGTCTACAGAAAACTCTACTGGTCGGGTACCCTTCCCTTTTGGACCGGAAGGTATTATAAAAGAAACATTTTCAATCTCTACCCTTTGGGGTTTTATAAAAGGGTCTCATTAAAGATCTTCAAGACCGGAGGGTCTTTAGTGTTCCAAATGTCCATAGGCGGCGGTTCCTTTCCATCCGGTATTCCGTCTGCCTGGTTGCCTGTCTATGCGGCAATGAAAAAATCCTTATTTACCAAAAAATTCAAAATGTAGCGCTACAGATAAATATCTTTCCATACGGCCATTCTGATTAGTAAAGCGTCCTCATTGTTCAAAATACTTTCATTTCCTTCTGTAATCAGTAGAGATCGTGGGAAATTATAAAAAGCTATTGTCCGTGATAATTAATAAGCAGTTTGTATAACGTGCGAGATCCGCTCTTTTATTTGAATGTTGCTATGTGCAGTTTTATTGTCTTAAGAACTGTCTTTAATAATAGAGATAGTGGTAAGTGCATTTATACATTCTATGCTTATAATTAACTTCATAACTTAACCACGCCACTTAGCCGTGACAATAAGATATTTCAAGATAGTTTTTTTTAGTTCTCTGAAAAATTTGTTTCTTGATCATATTTTCACTTATGAAAAAGTGTTTCAAACGAACTTATGTTTGTCGCCGAGTTACCAACTATCAAGCCCAATAAAAATATATTGACATATACGTAAGTATGAACCTATGCATACCTCATGCATGTCATAATTTTTTATATATTGTAGACCGATTTTATTATATACAATATTCTGTGGTCTCAAGAAACTGTGGTCAAAGGTCTCATTCCTAATCATTATCTGACAATTTCTCTGCACGCAAACCTTGTGACCTTTCACATGCAACAATCAGTCGGATCAGTGCTCAGTCTCGGAATAAAAAAGAAAGTAGAGCGTCGCGTGCTCTATGGTCGTTCGGAGAACACTGCAAACGTCTAATGTGAGAACTCGACTATGCTCGATTATAGATCTACCAACTTTACCGACAAAATTCTTACCTAAGCAAAACAGTACTTTATTCCAAATAAATAAGAGCTTTGACACTCCATTGGATATTCCACAGAAAGTTTGGTAAATCTTACTCGATTAAGATAAACTTGTGTTAAGATTTTTTATTTCGTTTTATGAATTGTCATTGTCAACAAATTTCAACAAATATACAATGTATGCAAAAAATCTGTCACTACGAAAAACATCTCGAACAGGAAATCTTGTGAATGGGCAAACAGCAAAGTTAGATTTATGTGTAAGAACCGAAATTTATTATACAGTATTTGGAAAAAGGAACCTACGAATTTAGTTAATAGAATAATATATAACAAATATCGAAACAACACTAATAAATACATAAATCACGTAAAGAATAGATATTATAAGAATAAAATAAAGAACAATTTTAAGGACACGAAAAGTATATGGAAAATTGTAAATTCATTATGCGGACACGTAAGTAAAACTATTGAGGAAATTGTATTGCACGCCTTCAAACGAAATGAAAAGGAACTAGCCTGCAATTTTGCAAACGAATTTCAGCAAAACGTAGATTCCATTACACAAGCATGTAGCACGCCCATTTTGGTTGAATCCACCTACTGTAATAATAATATGGTAAGTATGAGACTTGGCAAAATAACGACCGACAAAACATTAAAAATAATAAACAAACTTAATAAAAATAAAAGTCCAGGCTATGACGGAATACGAGCATGCGATCTAAGGTACATTAGTAAGGAAATCACTCCAGCTATCTCACATCTACTAAATACATCTATGGCCACATGCACGTATCCCGACATCTTAAAAATAGGTACTGCTCGCCCAGGTCACAAAAAGGGTTCAAAATCTGATTATAACAACTACAGACCGATTACAATTCTATCATGCATAGACAAAATAGTTGAGCGTTATATAGGTGATGAAATTAATAAATTCTTAAACAACAACATAATAATAAATCAAAACCAATTTGGTTTCCAACATAACAAAAGTACCGCTCAACTATTATGTCAATTTACAAATGAAATAAATGGCCATATTAATGAAAAGAAGCATGTGCTCGTAATATTCATAGATTTTAGTAAGGCATTTGACACCTTACGTTATAATACCTTATATAAAAAATTAGATCAAAACGGTATACGTGGCCCCCTCCTAAAGTGGTTCACCAGCTACCACAGTAATAGGTTCACCGCAGTCAGACTGGGAAACTCCTACAGCGACATGATAGCAACAACAAAAGGAACGGCGCAAGGATCCATAATCGGGCCGACCGAATATCTTCTATATGTCAACGACATGTGTAATACTATAGGGAATAACTCTGTTTACCAGTTTGCGGATGACACGTGTATTGTGGTTGCAGACAAAGACCTTGCAATTGCTGAACATAAAATGCAGAACAAATTTGACTTTCTGTGTAAATGGTCTCATGACGTTGGTTTAGTTATGAATACAGAAAAAACCAAGGTAATGCACATACATTCCTCGCATAACAACTCTCTATACGTACCTGTGATCAAAGCGCATGCTCACAGCTGCCTGCACTCCGATTACAGCAATGTCAATTGTAACTGTTCTACTATAGACTTAGTATTGGAGCATATGTACATTGGAGTTAAAATAGATTCTAAATTCAATTGGAGCCCCCATATAGAGTATGTGTGTAATAAGTTAAGGTCAATACTAAGCAGATTCGCAATCCTCAAACATAAACTACCCTACAGTACGTTGCGAATGTTATACCTAGCGCTCGCTGATTCCGTGATACGTTATGGTCTCAGTAGTTACGGCAGATCATACAAAACTAGGCTAGATAATATTTACAATCTGCAGATACGATTACTAAAAACCATCGTTCCTAGAAACATCAAAGCAAAACACAGAGAAGACTATTCCCTTTTGTTTCAATACTGTGGTATACTTCCCGTGCAAAACATGATAAAACTGTCTATTCTTAAAGATGAATTTAAGAACATTGTAAACCTACAAAAAAATCATCGTAACAGTAAATTAAGAACGCTAAATAGCATGAATTTATTTGTACTTCCCAAATGTAACAATGCATATGGCAAGAGAATGTATCATTATATTTTACCTAAATTGATAAATAGCCTTCCAAAAGACAAACAAGACCTATATCTGTGTAACATTAAAGCAATAAAAAATATCAAGAAATATTTCTTGTCCTGTAAAGACATAGAATATATATTGTAAATCCTTACCTCTATATGTATAACGTTCACTAGTTAATCTAAGTTAAATTTATGTATAAACTGTAACAACCAGGAACTCTCTGACTGCGCTTAAGCCACCCTGGCTTCTGCAGTCATAAATGCACTTAAAATATGCAAATAATGTAAAATAAATCTTTAAAATAAAAAAAAATAAAAAAAAGAATTGCCACAGTAAGTTTTTTACTTACATACTAATAATTATGTCAATTAACTGACAATCAGGCAGACGGCCCACCTGATTGAAAGTGGTCACCGCCGCCTATGAACATCTGCAACACCAGAGGTGCTGCCAATGCGTTGCCAGTCTAGGGAGCAGTGGCGATGCGTGAAATATTTCCTGAGGGAAGCCGGAAGAATTGGAACCGTACGTGCGAGTCTGACATTTAGTTAGAGTAACATGGACTTCACTGGCAGAGCTAGTCGTAGCTTTCTACCTTGGTAAAGCCTTTAGGAATCGGCTTGTAGGTAGGCTGTGCCACTGCTAGGGAGGATGGGGAATGGGGATGGGATGGAGATGAGGGAATAGGCCTCCGGATCTCGTCACTCACCGTACGAAACGCAAATAGCAAGCTATTACTTTACGCCGATATTGTGTGTGAATAATTGATGAAAACTACTTTCGGAAAAGTTATTTATAAGAAGAACTATAGAATGCAGATCTACCCACAAGTACCAAAAGTACATAGCAACTAAATTAGATTCGGGTTAATTTTCTTATTCAACACACGAAGTTAACGGTTAGAAATTACTTTTAATGTTTCCTTTATTACTTCTTGCAACATTAAGCGGGAAATAGTGCTATGACGTCAATGAATGATGTATGTTGTATTTTCATCGTTACGACGCCGCATAGCTGTTTAGTAGGTAACTACAGGGCGTATATTCGGGAACGTCTAAGTGATACTGCAGCGACCCGCGAGCGAGACTCGCATCTCGCATTACGCGTCGTGCGGAAGAGTGGGATGATAAATCTCGCTCGCGAGTCGCTACATCACTTAGCGTTCCCGAATAGAGCGCAGTATGTCCGTAAATCGTTTATCGCTCAATTCGCTTTTTTTCTCTAGACCAGTTAGAGGGACACCCGCGTTAGTTAAAATGGAATTAAAATGTTGTCCATTTTGTCCACTGCTGGACACGAAATTGACCTCCCTAAATGATCGCTACAACGACCAATCCTGTGCTGCTCGCATCCATCGATCTTGCAATTTTCACCAGGTCGTCTGTCCAACATACACTTTGAAAGTGGCTCTGTGTAAAAATAGCCCTTACTTGAACTACTTTTTTAATTTAGTCCATTCGTTAGACTTATTTTTTTCCAGCCGCAGCCATTAACCTTGTCGACGGTTTTAAAATACCACATCACAAGGTTAAAGCTTTCAAGCAACATAAACGCTGGCCAAATTATAAGATGCTTAGAAAAAAAAAATGCTATAAAATAGCTGCGTTTTAGGCCTTGGTACTGAATTTTTTTCAGTTTTATGGCTGCACTTCACATTGGGCCAAAATGGGCCAATAAATGTCTGAATGCCGGGCGATTGTGTGGGCACGCGTACCATCATCGGCACGAATTCCTTTGATGTATCGACAACTGACTTTACTTTACGCATATAGGCCATGTTGGCCACACACGGACGAATTCCGAATATGAAAAGGAGCCATTAATATTATCAGAATCCGAATTCGATTTTCGAATGATTTTTGAAACAGAAGCCGTTAGGAAATGCTGATTTTTAAAATTGGTAAAAGGACGTTTATTCTTAATTTTATAAATACTAAATGACGTTTCAAAGTGAATCTATTCATAGCGGCCAGCAAGATATTTAAGCTGTTATTTTTTTATTTTTGGAGATCCATAGTCAAGCTATCTCTGAAATCAGAGACGTGGAATAACTATCGATTAATACAACAATCGATGCAGATGAATCGGATTTTCGCTCTGGTTGGTAACCTCACGGGTCGTCGGCTATTCAGGGTGAAAGCGGATGTGACCTCAAGATTATGTCACGGGGACCGCTTTTGTTCCTTGTATTTATTACAAGCTTTCTTTGTTTCCACGCGACTACAATGTCGACGTCATTGTTTTGAACCTTGAATATATTTATTCAGATATATAAATACTTTAGCGTGCCTTTGAACTGTTGAACTGATTTGAGTGGGGGGTTTTCCGCTTATGGTCAAACGTGCGATGCGTCATAATAGCCAAAGGAGCCAAATTTTGTCAAAGGATCGTTTGGTCAAAGATGTCGTTTGCCAAAGTCGCGATTCATCAAAACATTTTTGCCAAAGGTGCGTTTGGTCAAAGATGTCGTTTGCCAAAGTCGCAATTCGTTAAACCATTTGCGTTTGGTTTTTGTTTTTGACGACCGACAAACCAAACTCGACAAAAAGAGTATTTTGACGAATCACACTTTTGACAAACACAATTTGACCAAATGAGCCTTTGACAAATGAAATGAAATTATTTATTAATAACAATGTTACATCCATTATCTATTGATATTTATACCTATGATATTTTATTATTATATGATGTACGATTTAAAGTAGTGGTAGATTATAAAATTCTGTATAATCGTAAAAGATATTTTCTTAGAGCCACTATTTAGTTTAAGTTTAAACACGAAACACGAAAAAGAGTATGTTGACGAATCGCACTTTTGACAAACACAATTTGACCAAACGCGCCTTTGACAAAAAGAGTATATTGACGAATCGCAGGTTTGACCATAGGCGGAAAATCCAGGAAATAAAATGCAAAATTTACGCGATACAACTTTCGACTCCCCTATTATAAATATGACGTACAATGATATTTTTTAGATACTTAAGCTAGACTTAAAATTAATTTAAGGCATGTAAATAACAAAACGTATGTCCGCCGGTAAATTAAAATGACATGAATCATGAACCCAATCAACATACAAATTGTGTGTACTTTATCTTTGTGCACGTCATAGATATACCTACTTATACAGCATGACCTGCGTGACGTCACGAGGTCAAATACCTACAAGGATGAACGACCTGAACTAAACGTGCACTATTATTGGCATGTAGACTTTTTTAAATATTTGGTTTCAATGTTTAGTGGGATTATCAGATAAGAAACACGGGGTGAAGCTGGGGTAAGGTTTGTTAATCATATTGAAGAATATCATGTTTAACTTCAGTGATGTGATTCTCCTACGCTGCGGCTGATCAGCGGATGAACGAAACTATTAATTTAGACTGTAAATACATAGTTATTCGGTCTAAATTTGAATGTGTCCCTCATCGCTAATCAGCCGCTGCGCACGTCAGAGAATGACATGGCTGAAGCTTCATCGTCTCCTTTTGGCTCAACTGTCTAGCGTCTTTCCGTGGCTGGACAGTTGAGTCAGTACTACACCACTTGAATTTCTGTCTTACAATTTTTAATTTAAAGTCCAAATTCGTTCGAAGCTAAATCAATCGACTCAATTGTAACATTTAAAAAAAACAGGGACTTTTAAGGGCCATTTACACGATGCCAGTTTCTTGCCCGCTGCATACAATTAAATTGAAGCAATAAATGACTTGCATGGTCTAAATAACACGTAAATTTTTTGATCTATTGGACAAGTTTCGTTTCAAAACTTATCTGGGTGTAAACATCACGTAGGTACAATTGTTTTATAAAGTTCAACACTTGAATGGAAAATTCGCCAACGCAAATACGTGCAATAATTGAAGCAATCCGCCGCCAGGAAATGGTACACGCACATACAACCTGTGTTTAGACTTGAAAGCAATAATCTCCTTACCATAATTGTATTGGTTTAAACAAAATACATTTGCAATTATTTCTGGTCCAGACTTGCATTCAATAATTGCATTTATCTACACCCATAACATAAAACCTCCATAATGTAATCAAAAACCGTAGGAAATGACCAGCATTATGACAACCAATTAGATAAAACCAGTTCTGTAATGTTATTACAGTATCGATTTTAGTATCGTAATGCGATTAAATTTGGAACAGCTGTCAAAACTCAAGTGGGTCTCTATTCTAGTATCCATAGATATTAAAACAGTTATTGATACAAAACATCAATTCAGTATGTTTTTTTAATATAAACTGCACGACATTTGATCTCGAGTGACACGAGAATAGAGACTTCATTCGTTTGTCTATGATTTAACAAAAAAAGGGGCCTTGACGGAGGATCGAATTGCCGCCATTATTGCTTTCATCATTCATGTTGGTTTTTTGCTGAACGAAAGTAGAATTGTAAAAAGTTGTTTGAAATTTACATTTTAGTTCAAAATATGAATAGTAGCCTTCTCGGAGTACCTGTGTGATGTGAAAATGCGCCGGATATCGTAAATGCAGCCACGATTGCAACAAATAACTTGTTGCCAGATAATATTGTTTCTGAACACATCATGGAGGATTTATAATATGTGTGTAGATAAAGTTATGTATGCAACTCTGCATAATTTGGCCATAAAACACACGTGCGATCTTACTATGAAACTCGCTAAAAGCTCGTTTCATAAAACCACACTAGTGTTTTAAGGCCTATCATTATGCAACCGTTGCATAAACTACTATTATTTTACTATATCCGCGTATCAGTTGCTTACCATTCTTGAAGGTCAATAATTAAGCTAATTTATTGCTCTTTTATGTACAAGAAAATGGCATCATGTAAATGTCCTCTTACTATTGTAGATATTGTTTAAATTGAACGCAACTCTCACCGACCTTCTATTGTTTAAAAGGCCATGCCATAGACTATGATCGTTCCAAATAAAGCCGCGGTCAATGGTTTTTGTCCATGCTGGCCAGGACCTGGGGGTGGCGTGGGTGTTTGACCATAGTTTAGGCTCTGACTCATTTATTTTTTAGATTTAAGTAAGGCATACGTAAAAGGAGTTTGTTTACGGATGTCTTTATTATTTTTAAAATCGCCACAGGCAGCGATATTACTGGTTTAAGGTGTTTTTTTAATCCTTTAAGTGTTTTTTAATCTATGTCCTGAAGATCTAGGAGAGTTCGCGTTTTAGCATTAAGTCTCCGTATCCGTGTCCACATCATTAGACTCGTTACTTCATTTATCGAAGTTATTTTCAATGGTGTCTAGTAAAGGGTGATATCTCGGAAACATGCAAGAAATTGCATTCTACATTTGACGTTGAGCTTTGACAAAATCCGATGTATATTTGAGATCTCACGTTTTATATGTATGTTTTCTGAACAATTAAAGAAATCTAATGTTACTTCAAGCCTGTCAAAGTACTTGCTTAGGTAATAATAGATACTTTTCTCCGAAGTTCCACTCATTCATATTACTATTTTACGGGCAAAATGCGAAGCAAAATGTTATCACAACCCACAATTTCCTTTGATACCATCAGCAATTTTGTTAATGCATGGGTAAATATGTATAAAGCGAACCTATACCTATGTATTTGTTTATATAATACATACATAACGGTTATGCAATACACGTCAAAACTATAATCCAAGATAGTTCCTTCGCCAGATTCGCTCACTAAAGGTGTTTTGGGGACCGGAACTCCTCCCCAAAGTCTAGATCTTGTGACGATACCACTGACTGAACTCCCCCCTCATCATCATGAGTGAAAATGAAAATGAATGAAAATGAAAATATTTATTTTGCAAGTAGGCCACCTGGGCTCTTTGACATGTCTGAATCTATCAGCGCTTCGAAAGGTGACATCTGCTGAGAAGAAACGCCGCACGAAATGCAGCAGTAAGTCTTTTTTCAACTTTGGCAGAACAGTTTTATCTAAAAACTAACACAAAATGTGCAACATAAAAACCTAACGGGTACAAATTAATTCTAATAAATAACTAATAAGAGAGATGTATAGTCTCCGCGTCTGGACAAGTTAAGTAACTTAGAGATGTATAAAGTCTCTAAAGGTCATAATAATAAAAATTAAAATTTGAACAAAGAAACGTCTAAATCGATTAATCTAGGTTAAATGGAGGTGTACACAGTCTCCACGGTCAAGTATAAAGATGGAGATGTAAGGTCTCCAAATATCAAAAGAAACAATTTGAAATATAACATTTCATGTCCTAATAATATAAATATACGAATATGAAAAACTATCAACAAGTAAGTAGAATCCCCCTGGGTCCCTTGGAAACCTGGCTACTGGCCAGCTTCGCTTGCGTTTTGTCCATCTCCTCACTGGAACTATTTATATCATATCCGCGTAATAAGTATGATTTTCTTTATTGATTTGCCTGATTGATGGCCACGCCACAATTTCCAACAGGGTTGAATTTCGAAAAGTGTTTTCTTAGTGAGCGCTTACACCCTAAAAGAGACCCAGGTTTTTGCCAAATTAAGTAGGTACTTAGTTTTGGACATTCGTAAATACGTGAGTCAGTGGGTAGTATTTTCCATTTATATACACCTAGGTATATGGATAAATAAGTTTTCTTGTTCCTATATTAATATTGAAAGAATATATTTATAGGTTATACGGGATCATTTATAAGATCGAGTTGTTCATCGATTTTACAAAACCTCACATGTCTCAGCCACATGTCACCATACTTGCCTAATACGGATTGTCCACATGAGAAGTTTAACAAAGATTAACTTACGTACGTAATCACTCTGTGGATCACGTTTTGCGAATACCAGTTCACCTTGTGCACCGAATCAGAAGTGAGATTACATTGTCGACAAAGACAAATTGTCGGAAGACATAAAATATGAGCAACCTTAACATTATTAACGTGTCCTCATATCGGCACAAGTTACAATTTCACAAGCAAAAAACGGACAGCACTGAAAGTCAGATGTATGGGATCTGACATGGGTGTCGCTAGTTTCTACTTGTAAAATTGCAACTGGTACCTTTGTGACACGGGCTATAGGGCCTATATTCAGGGTGATTTGTAAAATGGGTGTCAAGTCGCAATAATAATAAATCAGGGGACAATCTTTACACAAATCGATCTAGTCCCAAAGTAAGCTCTAAAGGCTTGTGTTATGGGTACTAGACGACGATATACATACTTATATAGAGAAATAAATACTTGGATATATAGGAAACATCCAAGACTCAGGAATAAACATTCGTGCTTATCACACAAATATTTGCCCTTATCGGGGATCGAACCCAGGACGCTAGCTTCGGAGGTAGGGTCACTCCCAACTAGGCTAACCGCGTCGTCAAAACAATGTCCGCGATCGATTAATTTCTTCGGGAGTGATAATATGTATGTATGTATGTATGTATGTATGTATGTTACTTTCACTTTCAAAATGTTGTATACGCAAATAATGTTAAACTTTTACGAATGTATCATACCTACACTTAATCTTTGTAAACGTGTCCAGCATTTTGTCTGCGTCTTTTGATAAAGTAACCACCATTCTGTTTTGTTTCCACGAGTAGAATGCTGATGAGTAAACTAATCGTTTGCGGAAAAATGTGACATCGGAAAAACCTACGAGTAAAATTCCGATGAAGAAATTAATCGATCGCGGAAAAATGCGACTCGGAAGAAAGCTACATGAAAATAATGCGTTCGCGGAGCCCATGTAACAAATGTGGTGGCGCTGCTGGTCTCTGAAAATGGCCCAGTTCAGGTTCAGTGCCGGCACGGGTACTGCTATCGATGGAGTGATTGTCATGTGAAGCAACAAAAGAAAACATCGATAATCGATTTCGATGGTTTACGCACGTCCCAGTCGATTCGTATACCGTTTAGGTCGAGCCGAGCACGATCGATTTTATACCGGTACGATAAGACGGCCTTTGTCTACCTATTTTGTTACGAAGTATACTGACGTCACGAGTTACATAGTTATATACTTAGCTCTTTGTTAATAAACATTGTAAATAAAAAAATAAAATTTGTACTTAGAACGCGTACGACTCGTAATTGGTTGATTTTAGAAACTCACCTTAGACGATAAATCTGCAATAATCTCGTTCTTCTCATCAATCTGTCTTTCCCTCTCCAAAGCGCGTCGCGCATGCGCGGCGATGGAGTCACGGACCCTTGAGCCTTCGAGTGCCGCGTACGCAGCGACTGCGTCTGCGCAGGCCGCCGCGAGCGCGCCGCGGCGTAAGACCTCGCCGTCGTCTCCGTCGAGCGAAGAGATGGACAGGTCGGAATGGAGGCCTGGGGAAAAATAAAGACATTATTTTACATTATAATTGGCGCAGTCGGTAGGATGAGAGAAAACAGGCGACAGTATTCAATATTTCTGATATTATTGAAAGTGAAATAAGACACATTTAGCAAAAGAGATGTGACAATATGGTCATAACAAACCTAAGACCTAGACTGTTGATTTATTCATTTGACATTATATTATTATAATATTTTTATCTCATTATTATTGTTATCATTGTAGTACCTAATTTATGTTTTGAAACGACGATTCTTTACGGAGATACCTTTTCATTTGTAATTCTGACATTTAATATTAGTACATTTTAATTTCGAATTATAACTTTCTATTTGTATTTAATTACTGACGATATCAATTTAAATTCATATATCTTGACATGTGTGCAATTTATAGTGTAATCTTATATTTAGAAATAAATAAATCTAATCTATTCTGATGTAACATATTCCGGATTTCACTAATGAATTACATTCGATTAAATCTTAAGAAATTATTAGCGGCTGCCTAAATATAGGTACATTTGACTGGTGCTAATTAAGTTTTAACACGTAATCGACTGTTATTTGTTTGTTTTTCGAACTTAGCAGTTGAAGTACTGCATACCATTTTACCAGCGCGCACGCACCATGATAAAGGGTTATGTTTGACTCTCCGTTTCGCCATAGTGATTAGCTTTGAACATGGGAACGTTGTCGACACAATGAACAATTAACATTGCAGCCTTACGCTGACCGACTTGCGTTAATGAGGCTATGGTCCTCTAATAGTTAGGGAGCTGGGTGCCATTTTGGTATATGATTTTTTCATATTGATAGGGACTTATGTCAATACAAATCCATTTGGTCGCGTAAATGAAAGTCGTATGACCCTGCATTTTTGAATTACAACTTTAAAAAATTGTTCATAAAAAAATCAGCGACCTACACGTCTGCCAACTTTTTTTTTCTATTCTGGGAGTCCTAATGAATCGAATGGACGCAACGAGAACTACGAACAAATGATTTAGGATAGCTTTTTTTCATTTATATTTTTGCAACTTCATCCCGTTATCCCTGCCTCTTCGATGTTCATCATTTTGAGAATGATTCTGACCATCAGTCCAAGACGCGTTCAGAGTATTCCTTACACGCACAAATGATTTAACACACCTTTTTAAAAATAAATAATTAAACGCTGTCAATTGAAAACGCAGCGCTACCATGGCAGACTATTTTTCTGTGGTTCTTTACATTGTCATTAATCGAACAATTCAGGTCTGCCAGGCGAACAAATCATATAGAAATGCTGGCACCCAGCTCCCTAGCTATAAAGGCCTAACATGCAGTTGAAAAAACAGTCTGATAATTTTTGGCTATTGTATGTAGGTTACGGTAAGTTTATTCGTTAATCTGCGACAAGGATCACAGGAAATTGCTCATTAATAGACGCACTAAAGTCGATTCATCCTGACTCGTCTTATTTGGTAAACAAGTTTATAACCTAAAAATGTACCTTGATCTAAAATGCCAAATGCCCACAGAATAAAATATAACTATCACAGAGCACAATGGATCGTAAAACCCACCGTAAACGAGCATATACACATTAGGGAGCCCATAGACGGAGTTACTCAATACCTGTAGGATGTGGGATGCGGGCAAATTATGGGAACGCAGCGGATTTGTGGTCAGGCGCTTTTGAATTTGAGATGCAAGAATTAAGGGAAATGAAGAAAAAAGTGCAGAGCGCAGGTTGCTTCGAACGCGACTGCACTTAACCCCTAAAGAAACCGCGGTCGCGATCAAAGCAACCTGCGCACTTAAACCCTGAAGAAGGACTCCATAAGAGTCCGAAACATGTCGGACTATTTCCGTCAATAAATCGTGAGTAAAGCCGTGTTTATTTCAAGTGTTCATAATTTGAGATATATAATAATAATATGTTAATTTGACTAAAATAGTGCATGTTTGTTATGTCATATCATCGCCTTACTAAATAGTTTCTAGAGAAAGACAATGCGTAGTAACAGCTTCGTTTTAATGGCCATATGTGCACAATGTCACATCATCTGAAAATATTTTGACTTTACACTTATTTGTCAAGTTCAAACTCATTATGGGTGATAACGCGTTGATGTCTATTTCATTGTAATAAGTGATTTCATCCAGGATTATATGGCATACAAGAAAAAAAGGGGATCAAATCTATTACATACTAATGTCAATCCATTACGATCCTTATCAAAGACAGATCTAAGGTTACATAGCCCCGGTTACGGCTCAGCTGTGTCACGATTGTATGACTTTGCAACAAGGTTGCCAACCGTACAGATATAGTGAATAATATGTTTCCATCGGTAAAACTCGGATCTCAGTCGGAAGACGACGGGACCCGAAATGTCAATTAATTATTGTATTAAGTGAGTGACATGTTTATATTCATTAATATGAAACTTTATTATTTACTGTCAAATGTCAAAATGAAAAATGAAAGCATGGTATGATGGGTACTGGTGCCCAATTCTCGATGCATTCGAGATAATGTCAATTGCGAGATTAAACGTCAGATTCATACAGTTGTGTCAAATGACTGTATGCACTGACGTTTAATTTCGATTGTGACATTATCTCGAATGCGCCGAGAATTAGGGGCCTGCTGAAGCTAATTGAAAGAGCACGATAAATACGAACTTTTCCCATAAAACACGATGGAAACTATTTATGCACTACATCTGTACGAAGTTACTCGTACAAAAACGAGATTTTTAGTCTTCCGTATGAGGTATAAGCCTCGTACAATTATCTACTAGATTTTGATATAGAGAAATTAATAACATGATTATTCATTGTAGGCAGCATTTTGTCACATAAATCTGTAAGTAATCCAAGCCGTTAAGAAAACAGTCTAGTTATGTTCATAGACCACGAGATCTTTCTCTTTAAAAAGCCCCACACATTAGACACCGCCAGACATCCGATAAGTTGCTGCAACCAGGACATGTGACGTAATCGTTTGAGGTCACTGAGGGTTTCAGATTAATCATTGCGCACTCCCTGCGCCTGCGCCTACTTTCCTATTCCCTTCGCGCGCGCTTCTCAACTTCCTGCTTGCAGTTACATTCGAATGTTTATTTCGCAACAGGGATAGCGAGACTGCACGTCTAGCACGACCCGCCCGCGAGTCTTTTGTCGCTCAGAGTATTCCTTACATATTTGACTAGTTATGCGGGTATGTCGTGCTAGCCGCCCTGGTCAGCTACATCCCTGTCGGGCCTTTAAGAGACATCACAGCACCCATATAATATTTAGCATTTGCATTGCGCCTACGAGGTTTAAAATCTAAAATACCAGATTTTTAGCTGCTTTTGTACGAGGAAAAAATTAACGGTTGGCAACCCTGCTTTACAAGCAGGTAGTTCGTGTCAATGACATTAGTCTACCCATAAGACATCCGTTCCGCTTTGGATCTTCAATCAGTTTCATTGTAGATCAAAGGCGTTTTTCGCTTGCAAGAGGCATGTTTCTTTTTCTCACTAGATTATGTGAAACGCAAGGCAGAATCTGTGATATGCCGAGCCGAGCCGCAGCAGAACACTTTGTTGCTGTAGAACTAAGCTTCGCTTCATTTAATGACAAATTTTAATTCCGATCGTCAAATACGTCAATTTGATAACAATTAAAGCGTAAGGTTGCCATCAGACAAGTAATAGCAGATAAAAATACTACACTAATGTCAGAGAAAAACTTGTACAAATCCTCTCCAAGTAAGTTATATATTGAATCATATTATTATTTTGCAAAATTACAGTGGGACCAATTCGTAAGTGTATTCGCTAAAAAAAGTCATAAACTTAAAATAAGAAACGTCAATCTTGATTTTGACAGCTCTGTGTAATAAAAGCGAGTTTGACCTTTCTTGATTTAAGTTCAGGTAATTTTAAATTAATGAAGACACCGTATCGAATTAGACCCATAGATCAACACGTAATTAGAAACTAGGCTGACTTTACAACTACAAGGTGCCTGTCTTGTTCTCTCTCCTAACACTCTCTTCCATTTAATTACCAGTACAATTACCATGAGTTTATGCAAACCGTTCTCGTTATAGAAATCTATCGAAAATACTGCTCGTTGCCGATACAAGTAAAAGGGATCGAGCGATCGTTTTCTATTACGAGAACGGTCTACATAAACTGATGGTAATGGTACAGGAGTGCTAGCATGACATGCCCGCGATTCGGTGGTCGCTCAGTGCGTCACTGTTACACTAGCCAAATATGTAAGGGAAGCACTTAACGAAAATGACATGCGGGCAGATCATGCTAGCCATGCAGTCTCGCTAACCCTGTCGCAAAATACACATTCGGATGTGACGGCAAGCAGGAAGTTGAGAAGCGCGCGCGCGGAGAATGGGAGAATGCAGGCGCAGGCGCAGGGAGTGCGCAATCATTCATCTGAAACCCTCAGTGACCTCAAACGATTACGTCACATATCCTGGTTGCAACATCGTATCGGATGTCTCGTATGAAAGAAACTGCGTTGCGCAACATGCGCGAGTGCGCCCTTGCGGTCGATATTCGGTTTCATCTCGGAGGATGTGCATCGAAGAGGTTATCTCACGTTTCACATTAAAGCAGTAGCGAGTGAATAATAATAATATTGATACACCATATTGAGCTAGTTCCAACCTAGGATTCCCTGTAGGTACTAAGGTTACTAGACGATATGAATACTTATATCGGTCGAGCCATTTCGGAGGTGTGCGACCATAAACACCATGGCAAGAGATTTGTATATATATAGATAGTTATACTCATACACGCACACACACACACACACACATACACACACACACGCACGGGTTTTTAGGCTCCCCTTGGCTACCTGTGCCCCCGTCGCTTATGACCTTTTGTTTCTAATACTGGCTAGATACTGTGGTCCGGCTATGCGAAGTCTATTGAATATACGCGCCTCTGATCGGGAACGCTAAGTGATTCTGTAGCGATTCGCGAGCGAGATTTCTCATCTCGCTCTTACGCATTACGCGTCGTGCGGAAGAGTGGGATGAGAAATCTCGCTTACGAGTCGCTACAACATCACTTGGCGTTCCCGAATAGGTAGTGAACAACCGATACGCCGTCGAGTTATCAAAAAAATAAAATTAATATTAATTTCACTATATATTGATAGCTTATTGTCATAACATTAAAGAAGCCACTTAATGTCACTATCATCAGTATGATACGCACGCTCTCACTTGTAATGCAAGTTGCAACACGGATAGTCTTACGCAAACGCAACTGTAATGCACACATTGTAAGTGTGCGATGACCAACGTTGAAGGCCTAGTCCAAAAATGTTTAATTTAACATTATGTTATAAGGACAGTAAGGAAGCAATAGGCTAGTAGTTTCCTGAAAAATTCTAAGTCCTTACATTTTTGTTTTGTAAATTAAACAAAAAATTACGAAGGTATAGTGCGTTGAAGTTCCGCGTGAAGTCGCAACTTTGTACACTTTTTACCATTAAGTGACGTCATTAGCCGCCACTCCCGAACTTTGATGCGCGTTATCTTTGTCAATTTTGATTGATTTGATAAAGCAAAAAATTCGTGTTCAATATTTTTTGATAATCTAACTGACAGATTATTTAGAATTACATTTTTTTTACCCAGGAAACATCCCTATTACAGACGAAGGGACGTGTTACCCTTTCAACGCTATGATGATAACATGAAGAGTGCCAGTAGTCATTTACATGGCATAATTTAAAGAAAGAAAAACATTTATTCATAACAGAGCACAAACATCATAAGACGAAAATCTAGCAAAAGTGGAACATTGTGCCAACTGTTATAAAAAGGTCCCAACTCAGCATAATCTCTCACATTTAATTTTAAGCTATGAGTGTCTGAACGCCCTAGTTAATTATTGAATTTATTACATTGCGAGGCAATAAAAGAGCATACATTTACATCTATAATATAATAATTTAATACAAAGTTTTTAGTTACGGATGTTGACGCGTTGTCTTTTTCATTCTTATTAGTGACGCTGGAAAAAACAAGGCGCAAATTCATAACGCCCTCTTATAACAGCCATGTTTAATGCCGGCCGTACACACTCGTCAAGAGCCTCTCGCCGAGAGTCACGTGCGAGAGGCTCTCGCGAGAGCACACCATGTACGCACTTGTTGTGTCATTTGAACCGCGGATACCCGCCACGATGGACTTGGAAACTGCTGCTGTTGTTAGCTACACTGAGAAAAAATTACTGTACTGACATACGTAATTCTGGATGCCACGTACGTAATTCGGGAGAAAAACGTACCTGACGTAAGAAGAGACTCGGCTACATGGATAATGTTGCGGGCTACATAGATAATGTTGCGGACTACAAATGCCTGTATATGTTTTTACATTACCACGTAACAATCAACATTATTTCGGATGCTTCGACATTATTTGGACTTGGCTGCGAATACATTACGGTAATGCAGGTATAGCATCAAAAAAATTCTCAGTGTACCTATAATTTATTACGATTATATCATTAAAAAGATACTACTTAAACCACGATGAAGAAGAATGCGGTGGATGGTTAGTATTCACTGCAAAAGAACACAGTAAGTAATTAAATTTTTGATAAGTACATGCTGGGATCGATTACGTCGCGAGAGCAACGAGACCCTTTGACTCGGCACCAAAAAACCGAAATCCCGATTGGGACAAGGAGATACGAGACGAGAAAGAACGAGACAAGACGAAAGTACTATGTACACACTCACACTCGGCCTGTCTCGGGGTGTGTCGACGAGTGTATACAGCCGCCATAATATATTGACAATGTGTTTTTCCTGAATGTACCTAATGTGAATCCAACAATATGCATTAATTAAATGATTGAGATGAAACGTTGTAAAAATTAGCGCTGATTATTGTAAAGATTATTGCTAAGATGTATAATTAAGCACTTTCATATAAACATATACCTATCTTATCTATTATTATGTTACACAAATTTATTTCAATTGCAATTGCACTAATTATTTATCAGTTAGTTATATAAAACCGGCAAATACTTCAGACTTCTATCCAAAGACAAATAAATATGTAAAAGAATAATTAATGTTTTGTGACTCCATAAAGTATTTTTTTATTTTAAAGGTTTGAATACTCTTTTGAAAGTCGAATATTCTCCTCAATATGTGAGATAATTATAAAAAAATGTGGTATCAATTATTGACTTTTACCACTTTTTGGTGACGCCGTAAAAGGTATTGAGGGTCAGAGTCACAAAATGTGGGGCAATACAGTCATACGCAAATAAAAACGATAAACTCCTTAAGAGGATGTGCTTGACCTCCTTCGAAACGTTCCAAGCTACCTAAAGATTTCTTTTCCCAATTCCAAGCTATTGTGTTCACACATTAATTACTATTCTGGCCTTGGTTATTCAGATGTAATTTTTGTTAAAAATAATTACGATTCGAACACAAACTCATATTCGTTAGAGGTCGGAGAAAATTTCAAAAATACCGCTACTAAGTTCAGAAATCTGTGTTGTTTGAACCTACGACCCCGTCTTTCTCGTTTCCTTACCGTTAGATAAAGGATGGCTATCCAAAAGAGATGGATATGTGAGCAGCCAGAAAAAACACTAATAATATCGGTCTATTCAGCGTCGGACCGGAGATATGGTCGAGATGGCGTTTGCCAAGCAGGCCCCGCACGGCTTAAGGGGCTTAATAAATATCGTTGATAATTAATAATTTGTATACTTCATTATTTTTCGATAGTATCCCATCTACCATTAACCCGTCCCGGGCCCCGGGTTTGTAGGGGGCCACCCGGGTCCTTCCGGCCTACTCATTTCGCATCGCAATAAAATGACACGATTACAAATAAATTAATTTGATTCGATTTTATCGAATATTATAAAATGTATGTGATTTTATTTGGTGACGTAATTTTTCGCTGCTCGTGTTACTCGAATTGAATACTAAAGTAATGTATGTATGTCGCAAATTGCAACAATATCACCGGGACTAAACCCAAATACCAAATTATGTATTTAAATCAGGAAAATTACCTACTTCTTCTAAAAGTTGTAGTGCTTTTTTTAGCCTTTTGTTGTGTTTTTAATTTTGTTTTTGTTGTTATTGTTGTTTGTGATTCTTTTATCCTAATTATGTATCTGTATGTGACCCTTGATTCAGCCATCTTGCGAGTCTCTTGTGTTTGGTCGAGATTCTTTCTTCGCTATGAAACCGTTCGCAGAAACAACTATCGGGACAATGATCGGCGAATCAACATCCCACATGGCGGTTACCTCGTGAGCTGTCTAATTATTATTGTTATATTTATTAAATTATATCATTAGGTTATTATCATTTGTTTGAAAAAGACTTACCGTCGAGTTTCTTGCGGCGCTTCTCAACAAATGTCACCTTTAGAAGCGCCGGTAGATTCAGATACAAGAAAGAACCCGTGTGGCCTACTTGCAAAATAAATATTTTCATTTTTATATGTTTACACAAGTTATTGATATTTGACCCCGTGCCACCCCGTATCGTCTCCACATTGCATGCCGCATTTACTTCCATGTTCTTTTGAAATGTAAGCCCTAAACTTAACTTATAAGAAAAACAAAATTTTGCAATTTTTGTTATGTTAATTATTAATTTGGACCAAGTATTTCGCGGATGCGTAGTGTTACGTTTTATAAACAATATTGATGGAAGCGCATTCTCATGCCGCTAAATATTTCAGGAAGTATACTGAACCAATGTTTTTACAGCAGGTATAAATATTTAGAAAATATTTGCGGTGATATCAAGACATTAAGACAAGTCGCTCTCTCGCGTTTTATTGCTAAATCGCAAGGCTCAACTAATTTCCAGTTCCAACCTTCCTTGTTTAGCAGAATCAGCATTAGTTCTTACGGCATAAAGGCTCGTGTTCTTTGAATCTTATAGCTTAATATTACGTTCTATATCTCTTCGATTAGTTAACCTAGTATCTAATTGAATACATTCGTCACTGTTACGCAGACGTTAGATCACCGCTGCCGTGTCCAACCACACTCTGTCTTGTTCTCCAGTGGTACTGAGAAGGTCGAAGCCATGTAGATCACGTTATAACTTCGGTTTAGCGCCCTACAAACGGTCACGCAAGCTGTAAGATACAACGGAACAGTAGATACGTACGATACGGTACGCTTCAACATTTATTTGACGAACGGCTGAGGAGTGTAATTCCCTGCCTGCAGACTTGTTCCCAGAACGCTACAACTTTGGTCTTCAAGGAGAGAGTGAATAGGCATTATCTAGGTGTGCATGCTCCGTCGTCGACTTCATCATCACTTTCCATCAGGTGGGATATAGATCAAACGCACATCTATCATCTACTTCTATAAAAAAATACTAATTGTACCAATTTTTAAGAAAAGTAATCCTTCGTCACCAATTTGAGTCGTAATCATTTTGTTTGAGAAAGGTTTGTAAGAAAACATCTACAATCACATCAGTTTATTTGTTGCAAGAAACATAATTGTAACTTGTTTTTAGGGTCTCGTATCCCAAAAAGAAAAACGGAACCCTTATTCGTGGTCCGTCTGTCTGTCTGTCAAGACCCTTTTTCTCAGGAACGCATACTAAAGTCTGCAATCCCTTGAAGCTGGTCTAGGTCAACACAATCAACAGATACGGCCATTTATGCCGCATATTTTGACACTCGCAAGCTAAAATCGGGTACTTCCCGTTGACCTAGAATCATGAAATTTGGCAAGAAGCAATGTCATAAGGCACAAGTAAAGGGAAAAATCTAAACATAGATTTGTAACTACATCAGAGAAAATACTTTTATACGATTATAAACTTTTTTGCAGTTGGTAAACTGACCGCGACCTATGTCAATGTATAAGGACAACAGTTTTCCAACGGCAAAGTTAAGTATTTCCCTCAACCCACTTTATCTGTTCGTTAGAGCAATGTTCGGTGCTTTCATAGTTTATGAACTTCAGTAATGTTACCTAATTCGGTATGCGGGTCCAACTCGAACTTCGCTAGTTTTTTTAGGATACTGCTCATCTTCTGCTTTTATCTCTGGTTAATTATTCTATTCCTATTGGAAATGGCGTCGATGTTTCACACTGTTGGTGAAACGAAAGACCCATGCAATTAATTCGACGGCTCTATTTCGAGATCAAAACGGGCAGGATATAGTTTGCGGTGAAACTTCAGATCATATTACAAGTTTTGCGCGGCCTGTTAGGTACTATAATTCACAGAAATCTTTGTGTTCGTTACTTTGTTAAATACGTTCTCAATTGCGATTGCATTAACTTCCTACTCGATTTATAGCCACTAAAGATTTAATCAACGTGCGAGCCCACTGCGTGTCTGTCTACACTGTGCTATAAGGTACTACGTAAGTTCGTTATTCTACGGATAGTTATGGAGGAAGTTGATTTGGTGGTATTTGCTGAGTGTAACCCGGTTTTTTCGAAACAATCGATTTTGGGCGAGAAACATGGTCCGTTCGCATGCAAATTGCTTGGGTATTTCGTTAAACTGTTTTGAATACTAAGCCTCTATTCCAAATTGCCTAAGCGATAGATAGCGCGATGGTCAAGTTAGAAAGAGCTACCATAACGTAGCAAAATATTTTGCGATATCGTTCAGGCAATATCGAATACAGGTCCTGATCTCTGTCGATATTTTTCGAGATTGCGTGTTTTATATGGCGGTGTTTCCCTGTAAAAGGACATAGTTATTTGACTTTTCAATTAAACGATGAAGACTTTTTCATTGTACTTTTTAGTGCCTTATTTGGCTTTGGATATTGTAGGGTAATTCGCAGTTATTTTAAGCTTTATTAAAATGCTTCGGTACTGCATAGTTCTCAAAAGGCGTTTATGTTATCTCTGTTATGACGTGCGAGCAGGCGTGGATACGGGGATGACGACGAAGACGACAATGGAGGGCTGTGCTAAAGGTAATAATCACACAAAATTCCTCCCCCCCCTGCTAAAAATAAATCCTGTATCCGTGCCTGCGTGCGAGAAGGACAAATAGCCTGTCACAATTATAATATTAGAAAAGAAAGGCTTGTTTTCAATACTTGACTTCATTGCATTCGACATTGGTAGGTAAGTGAAACGGATCGTGACCATGGTAACGAAATGTTGCTTTGTTTTATCACTTTCTTTTCAATGTAAACATCCTAAAGTGAGATAAAAACAATGCAAAGCGATATGATGTACCATATCGCTTAGACATGTTGAATAATACAAACGCGTTACGTACATAAACAACTAACAATGAACCAACTGTTCAAATTCACTGGGTACGTCATTGTTGCCGAGAAAACATACGGCAGACGAGCAAATAGGATAGCTGGGTATTTAGTGCAAGCGAAACGATGCAAAATAGCGAAAGTTAGGGCCTCCATAGACGGACCAATTCAAGCGGTCGCTGTTGGGCGATCTGCAGTTACAATACAATCTGAAAAGGTAGGGTTTGGTGATTCGATATTTTTTGTGCAATTGACCTTGACTTGACCTAAATTGCTAACACAATAAATGATTTGATTTGATTTGAATACATTGGCGTTCGCAGTACACGGACCACTCCAGCAGTTTGCTTGCGGTCGCAAACCAGATATGCAGACAGCTTGCAGTCGAGTTTCAGTTTCAGCAGAGAGCTGCCCGACCCGCCGTACACGGACCGCTTCAAGCAGTTCGTTTATATTTTCTCGCCCACATACACCCCACATTCGCCCGGCCTGCTCCTGAATGAGCAGCACAGTCGTGTTGCGGTCGAACCCGACTGCAGAAGGAATGCTTGGAGCGGTCGCGTTGCGGTTGACTCTGTCCGCAACACGACAGGTCTCGTGCAGTTGGTCTTTACTCAAAGCGATCCGTCTATGGAGGCCCTTGGATTCTCGTTATTGAATTACACCTCAACGACTGAATAGATTTCAAAACTGCCGTACAGTTAGTATATTCCGCAATAACAAATACTTAGGATGCTTTTTCAAAAGAAAAGTTACTAGCAATTAAATTCGTAGGTCGTTTGTGATCAGTTCTGTCCTTTGCATGTTCCTTTATTCTTGGTAATGGTAAACTTTACAACGCAATCATACAATTACAAAATCAGAACACTATAATTGTAGCACGTAACATTGTTAACGTGTTAAAAGCGTGTTACCGTGTTCGATCCATGGCGTGATGGGCGAAAACTATTGGGGCTACGGCCCAAATTTATTCATCGAGGTCGGATCAGTCATCTTTTTATTCAAAGCGGGCATTTGTTAGTTTGTTGTAGAAGATTGTACCTACTTAGTCCTTCAACTATTATATTATTAACAGAGGGGTGGAGACCCCCGGTCTGGATCATACCTAATCCAAAAAACATCCTTAGCTATACAGCGGGGTAATGCCAATAGTATTTATGAAACTTTCTAGTCAGATATTGTATAGAGCTGAGGTTCAATTTTAAAATGTGAAATGCTATGTAACAAATTGAATTCCGCAGATAAGCGCCGCGAGGAAATGCTGGCAGCATTTTAGGAAAGAACAATTTTAAGTTTTAGGTTAGTTTTATTTAATACTCGTATGTTTAAAGATTGATGCTATTTAGTGTATTTACATGTTATGTCGCTGGTTAAATACATTCTGGCTGATGATTATGAAATTCTAGATTTACCTGAGTCATCATCATGCCCCGTGTTCAGCTGCAACGCCAGCGTCCTCAGCTGCTTGTAGACCTGCACCGCTTCGCTCCTCAGCCAGCCCTCCTCCTCCGGTTCGGTCTCCATCTCCGCATGCAGCGACCTGGCGGGATCCGCCACATCGGTGACATCTGGCGTCCCAATCCGCTCGGCTAGTGTGTCGTGGGATCTTTGGAGACGCTCGAGTTCTTTGAGCGTATTATGGTAGAGATGTTCCTGGTAAAGGGTTAATAAGTTAGTTTATTATCATGTTATAGTTATGCACATGTTGCATAATAAGGGTTAATAAAACACGAGTGGGTCTTTATGAAACGAACCGCAGGTGAGTATGCAAAGTTGTAGGTATACATTTCACAACAGTCATACAAGTTTTTAGTAAACCACAAAAATATAATTAAACAAGCTTCTGCCCGCGACTTCGTTCGCGTGGATTCCGTTATAAATATTCGCTCGGGAACTTTTAAATTTTCCGGGATAAAAGTAGCCTATTACAGACAATAATCTATCTCGGTGCCATATGACATTCAGGTCTGTTCAGCTGGTCTGACGTGATTGAGTAACAAACATACATCCATCCAAACTTTTGTATTTATAATATTAGTCGGATATAGCGGGTAGCATCCACCATTTTGAAGATGCGGCGCGCTCTTCAGAGCAGACAGCGCGGGGTCAAGGTAATATTTTTTTTAAATACGACGCCGGTTCAACGACGCGTTTAATAAATTTCATACATCTTAATTCACGGGTTGAGTTATAATGAATTAATGACATGAGTACACTAATGAGTTAAAGTTTATTTTAAGGATTCATTAATGTTATCCGCAACCAGTTGAGCAACTACGTGGAAGTGATCACACAAGTCGCGGACGCATACTTGACTATACGGAATGATCAAAAGTCGATCAAGTATACTGAGCTTTGAAGAGGTGTTAACGACGGGCTCATTGTTCTCAACCTTTTTATATGATTTTTATATATCAATGTCATATGAAAATATTCGTCTTCTGTTTTCTGCCTAACCTGTAACTGTAATCGTTATTCGTGTCCATTCGCCGCATTTACCTTCGATAGGTGTACAAAGTACGACTATAGGTTTAGAAAGGGGTTTAAATTAATGAACACTGATTCTACTACTATTTTCGATTACGATTCATCACTATTTTATAGTTTCAATAGTATATGCCCAAGGCAATGCAGGCGCAAACAATTCATACTAACTTGCGATTTGAAGAGCCATGATACAAAAATTCGGTCAAGGCAACTACGGTTTCTGCTGGAAACTGATCAGATGTAACAGAGAAAAATAGACTGCGCGTAATTATTATAGAGTTATTTTCTTGAATAATAAAGACTATACGCGCTAATATTTAATTTTTTATAACGCATTTTTTACTGAAAATCGAATTATAAAATGTTAATATCTCTAACAAATAATACCTATATATAAATTGCCTAGACAAATAACCCGCCCCGCGTCATTCCAGGCGCTGAATCGCAATAGAAAACCTTTGCACAAGGAATGACCCGGGCCGGGGGTCAAGACTCCTCTCTCGTAAACGGCGCCCCAATTCCCTCACAATTTTTTTTGCCTCTAGCAACCGGTCGTCTCCACCGCAAGTAATTCCCGAGACTAGAATACTTTTTCCGCTTCCTAAGAGCCTCCTTAGCTGCTGCTCCTGCCGTCCTTATGGTGCGACCTAGGTGCCAAGCGGCAAAAGTGCTGACGCACTTAGCATCCCAGAGCAGGCACTTTCCTCTCTGGCAAGGCACCAAGGTCAAACCATCAGGCCTTTTGCCATCCGACCGGCTGAGACCTAGAGGCTTCAGCACACACGCTTGCTTATAATTATGTGATTGGATAATAAATCATTAAAGTGGTGAAACTGTAATTGGCACTATGAGGCCATTAACTATATATACCAGAACAAGCAGTCAATTAGTGGATGACGTCATTGCTTAATATACTACAACGTTGAGATTAGGTTTTAATTACATGCACGCACTGAATGCTTGGTTGTTAAGAATTTCTTTGATCAAAGGTTGTAGATACGATTTCTTTTTTGGTGGAGGAAACAGAACTGAAGTTTGCAAATTGAAAGTGAGATTTTACGACCATGAATCTTCATGCTCATTAAAAGAATATGAGAACGTATTTTGACAAGCTTTTAAGAAGGGTTTTACAAAGCTGAGCTGCACAATTACATGCCTCATCATGATAACATATCATATTGCATTACACTTAATAAATACACCAGATGGAGAATGTTAATTGAGAACAGCGAGAAAAGTGTGACGTTGCCAGTTCAACTTTATAATCAGCAGTTTTAAAGAACCTTAATATTCTATGTAACTAAGATATATTTCAAATACAAATTTAATTTCGTAATAACACTGAAGTGTATCTTATCATGCTAATCTACAGCTGACAGCAAGAATACATAGCTGTCTGCTGCAAGAGATCCAATCGTCAAGATAAACTTTATCAGATCATGCGCTACAAATCTCGATGCACGTAATATAATTCACCTCACTTGAACGGATATTAGCACACTTGACAGTCTTTCCATGTACAATAACTATGATAAGATATAAAATCGAGATGAACCTAAATATGTGCTGAAAAATATAAATAACACAGGTCAGGTAACCAGTCTGCTTCTCATGATCGAAGTAATTTTATAAGTGTTCCGATAAATCCTTCCATTATAACACAGCGAAAAACATGTTTCACTTAAGAATTACATCATCCATGTTCCTAAGATCAGACCAAATAAATTAATGACACAAAGCAATTGGGTAATCTTATTTCTACGCCAATTATTAACTTTTGACGAAGCCAACATTTGAATTATTTCATGCACTATTGGTAGCTTTAAAGGCTTTTAAGGACATTCCCAAACGTTAATTCCTTCCTCCTTCTTTCTTTCCTTGCAGTTCTTTCCTCACCTGTTCCTTAAGCTGCCGCTCTATCGCCACGATCCTGTCGTTAGCCTCCTCCAATTGTTGTGCAAGGTTCTCTTTGTCATGCAGAGAGCTGGTCAGTCTCCGCTCAAGGTCTGCCTTCTTATCGCTCACCAGTGCCAGTTCCGCTTTGAGTGACGACAGGCTGTGGACATGGTCCTGTCGGGGAAAGATTTCCAACATAATTTGAGGAAGAATATAACAGTTTTTTTTATATCAAATGTGAAATTTGAAAGCCCATTAAATTATTTTACATTGAGCTAAAAATATACCGATAAAAAGCACGATGTAATTGAAACACATCATGAAGTTAATATTGTTGGTAAAAAAATTGCATAAACTTAATATTTTACGATAACTAACTCAACCGCCTGCACTAAGTACACGTACTCTTGGTAGTTTTGATTATGATGATATTGGGGTTCAACAAATAAATTGTTAATATAGCAGGATTTCTCATTTTTAATTTCGCAGCAATTTGCATTCAGAAGTATCAGTAATATAACTTTAGAACAAATTTTGATCTCATTGAGCAGTTTACCTGTAAACTAGTCTTCCTCATAGAGCACTGGTCTTTCAGCCCCTCAAGCTGTGCCATTAACTGGGCCTCGATTGCCGAAGACTCCTTCAGTTGAGCTGTGAGCCGTGAGTTTTGTGCCGTCAGCTCCGCTATCAGGCTGGCCTTTTCTTCATCACGCTGTTGAAAAAAACGGAGTTAGTTAACTTCTTTCTAAATGACTAATGTTACATTTTATAAATGCTCAAAATATTTACATATTAAACTATGAAAAGATCAGATTTTTCATGTCAAAGTCAAGGCGTTAAATTAAGATTTTGGCAACGTCCAACGTCGTCATTAAATCGACATTATAATTTAATGATGTCTATAATAACACGTTGCCTTAATTCGTGACTAAAATAGGCAAGTCACATTATTAGTCTGTTTACTTTCATAAATACTAGTTATAGGACGGTTCCTTATTTTTCTTATATGCTAATCTTAGTCTCGTTTGGGGTCATCCATAAAGTACGTCACACTAATTTCGTGATTTTTTGACCCCTCCCCCGTCCTTGTCACATTTGTGAGACCCCCCTCCCTAGTGCGACCTCACATGTTTTGCAATTTTACATCTAGAATTTCCATTTAAATTATGTTTTAATATAATCAACATCAAATGAAACATTTGTAAAAACGGGACCCGCGCGTTACACTAGTAGAGCGTGTGTGAACTCGCCAACAAAACAATTTAAACCTTATATCGGTACAGATAGAGTTGGAAATATTTTCAAGTTTTTCGTTAATAGTTCAATTTTGTCATTTTAGCACTTAGATGTATTAGAATTTGAAATGTGACGTCACAAAACTTATGACCCCTCCCACCCCTTGTCACACAATGTCACACTTCGTCGACCCCCTCCCCCCATAAGGTGTGACGTACTTTATGGATGACCCCTTTACAGTGTTTATAAATACAGATTTTTGTATCAGGCAAAGGTTATAACTGCGCAGGAAAATACTAATAACTGTACAATTGCATAGAAAAAGTTGTTGAGTACATATTATATCAATTTAGTGCGGGAAGAATAATTTGGGTAATAAATACGCCAAGGAACCAAATTTGTCCATCCTGTGGCCAAACGTTATTGAAAACTAAGGGTTAAATTCAAGATTTCTTTATAGTAGCTAAAACTATGCCTGATGAGAAACTCAGACATCAAGGTCCTAAAGTTATGGGAACAGGAGGGAAAATTCTGATCCTAAAGATGTGTATGATCAATTTGGGAAAAACTAGAATCTCTGCTTCTTACAAGGTGTCTTCATATGTCTTTAATTTGGATCGAAATAACAACAATTAAGTAATGCATTCATACAAAAAATTGCATTGGCTCGTTTCAGACAAAGTTTTTGTGAACATCCGGACCAAATCTTCAATCTGCGAGATCTAAACATCAAGCATGGTTAATCGTATTAATGGGTGTAACTAATAACATCACTTCAGCCACACCAATATGATCTATTCCACCTTTGTTATAAGGCTGGTTTTCCTATGATTTTGTTTTATGAAATAGTTTTTCAACAAGATCTGGAGGACGTCGCAAGCCGTGACGAGTTGCGACATTCAGTACAAGATACAGACTAGTTGCATAATGAAGTAAACAAAAATATTGACAATATAACTTAGATATGAATTTATTTAATGTCAGTGAACTTCCAAGCCTGTTCCAAGAAAAAAAGAAAGAAAAATGGAAGTTATAGTTAGAATCTACTCATCCCGGATGAAAGTTATCGAAAATTTTATGAAAATATATCTTTAGTTGAGGAAATGAGACTCATGAGGCTCGCAATACAAAACAAAATCAGACGTATTGCAAAGGTCCCTAATAGAGGCCATGGCGCAGTCCTTCCGCTCATTCGTAACTGTAGATTCCCATCTAAGATTTATTGAATATTTTGAATATTTTTTGATGATGTAATTCCTGCTCATAAGTAATCCAATCGTGTCCATATCAGAGAATAGATCCTTAGATTTGTCATGACACCGAAAATCTTGTTAATATGTTATGATCATATCGATCATAAATCTATGCGTTGATAGACCGCCAACATTTGTTTCGCATTTGTGCATGGAAAATTGAGCCGTTACCAGTACGTTCAGTCAGATTCGCAGTAATTGCTAATGAGCGAATTCACTCGCTTTTTAACAAACTTTTTTGTCTCTAATGTTGGCAGCGGTGATCGCTTGGCTATGCGGACTCTATAGGATATATGGTCTGTTCTGCTGTGTATTGCATTGATTTAAATCCTTGGCAGTGCCGCAGGGGAGCGATTCTATAACTTGTTGAGCGATGGCTGCACGACGAGTGCCATACTGACACTCTCACTAACCAGTGTTCTATGCCGCAGGAGAGTCATCGTTGCAGGGCGAAGCACTTTGCACGCTTTAGAATCACGGCTTATACTGATGCTGGCGAATAGAGTGTTTCAACACTCATTACTTTTATTAAGATCCAGGTGGAAACCAAATACGCTAACATCCTCCGCCAATTATCATTTTTCAAACCGGATAAGTCTGACAGTTATTTCACAACTGCCACCATGTCGTGTTTTGATATTCCTTATTGTAATAATACCTTTGTTAAATCAGCCTCGCCCGTAGCGACTATTATATTTTGAACGTTTGTAAATATCACTTGTGAATGGTAAATATGATGGTGTCAGATTGGCTTGTGGATGAACAACCCTATGCTCCGAAATATGAATTTTGATCTTCTTGTGGTGTCTTCTCACTCTTGAGATATGTCACACTTGACAAAAAGGACCGGGAAGGGTTTCTGAAATTAGAAGTTCTAAGTAAACCCTGAAACAGGCACAAGACGTAGCTATTTTAAACAGCTCCAATCACATCCTTGCAGGTTTGAAACCCTGTCGGACCTCGGCATGCTTTGCTTTGTTACCTGCTTCAGCTTTAAATATGATGTGACAGGAATAAGTAGTAAGTAAGTTGAGTAGCTAAGTTGAATTGGTATTAAATTGCAAGTTCTATAACAAATGTCCCGATGTCATACCAACTTCAGGATACTAGATATAGTAATTCAATTTTCATTTGATGATTCAATATGATTTCCCAGAACAAAACATTCACACCGCGCCCAATAGCCTTTCAAACAAAGCCATTAACGAGAAAAAGCTAATTGAGTAGGTGTGTAACTTTGACCATGAAACGCTTCGGGGACCACAAAATTAATACATTGTTGTACGGTGTTTGCGTGTCCTTGACTGTAATATTAATGTCACCTTGAAATGGAACATCCATGAACTTGTACACAGTAAGTACCCTTCCTATCGTTGATAATAAGTAAAAAATGATACACACGGAGTGTGTAACTGGAGGCAAATAACCGTCCGACTTGAAAGATAATCGAGGATCATCCCAGACGAAGAAAGAAAAGAAGGAATGAAACAAAATAAAACAAATAAAAATAACGAACAAATTTAAAAATATCATAAAACCTTTGTGCCGAATAGCGCCAATATAATGAGTGATGATGATGATAAAGACACATCCAAGGTTAACTGTATTCCAGAAATTTTCGTTTAATCATAGAGAAGCAGAGATGCATTAGAGGTATTTTGATTTTGAGCATCAATTTGAGATATATCTTTAAAATAAAAAACAGCATCATTAGAATTTCATATCACGCTTTTTAGATTTCTGTATAACCACGTTGTTAGAAACGTGTACGAATCGTAACAACGGCTTTTACAAATCCTTTCAAATGCTACAAATAGGATTACACTCAGCTCCGAAAATGCTAATTAAGCGTACAAGTGGGCTCATTGGAAAGGTTTCTCGAAGGAGTACGATATTATTGACCGAGCGAAGCGTCTCCGTTTCAGCTTGGGCAAAAATGCTTTCGTATGTCCAGATGTCCGGATGTCCGGCTGTTCTTCACTACAGGTTTCATTTCTCAACCGATTCTCTTGAAATTTTGTGAGAAGGTTCGATAATTATTTGGAGTTTTTTTGTCGATTCCGTTTTTCGAAAATTTTCAAAATAGTCGAGATAAGAGGCTGAAAATGTAAAAGAAACGGATTTACTCGTGAGGTCTACGTTCGTTTAATTGTTTGACGGCCTTTTAAATATCAAAGAAATCATTTTCATGAAGTGTTTTGTGATTGCCACATGTGTATTGTATTGGTTGACAATTTTTTGTGATTCAATTGTAAGGTGACGCCGGTAAATTAGAAAAAGAAATGAAGTCAAAGTTTATTGGTTATTAGTAAGTGATCATTAGTAAAAATAATTTCAACACAAAAGAATAAGTAGAGCTGACTCGAGACACATCGATAACTTGATAAGACAAAGAAAATAGGCCGGAAATAAGACCTTTGAAATACCTCAGCTCGGCAGGCAATAAAGGCTAAACGAAAATGTTTAATTTTTATACATTATAAATCCCCTAATCACAATCTAAATTTGAATTCGGCGAACGCCCAACAATGACTAGTGCTGGCCTTGGCTTGGTTCGGCGATATTGTCTGAGGTTCAATGCTACCACCATCACACTCGAATCCGTTTTTTTTGACAACACAAGGGCCAAGGATTTTGTATTGTTTTAGTTCATACTCGGTTCAGCTCGTTGATTTGGCCAAGATTTTTTTCATTGATAACATTTATAGCAGCATTTTAAACCTCGAAACTTTTGTGGCTAAATCTAATTTCAAGTAGGTAGGGAGTATATTAATAAATATCTAATACTTATCTCCTTAATTAGTAATCGCACCAGGTTTTGTTTGTATCTTTATTATAAGAATTTTAATTTAAAAAAAAATAAGATTCTGAAAATGAGCTCTTTCGTTTGATATGTCACAATATGTTTTTTAATTTCTAATTTGCCCCCCAAAAGTTACCCTCATGTCTAAAATACATTTATTTACTTACACGTCCGTGTTACGGTCACCGATTTACATATGTGTAACAAATTTCAACTCAATCGGTCCAGTAGCTTCCGAGCAAATTGACTGTGACAGACGGACAGACAGATAGACACACGAGTGATCCTAGAAGGGTTCCGCTTTTCCCTTTTGAGGTGCGGAACCCTAAAACCTAAATAATATTGATTATATCATTAATTATGTATTAAAATAACTTCAATAACATCCAAGGTAACATAAAAAAGGCGTCTTATCAGTCTGGACCTATATACCTATACCTATAGCGATCTTATTGTATTTGACTAAACAAACCAAAAGAGAAAACAATATTATAATGTACTTAGGATAACGGTAATATCGTTTAATAAGTTGCAAAAAAGAGAGAAGGGTATATGAAGGTTGTTCTTCAAGGCTCGGTCACATTATGCGCGTAGCAGAAGCGCTGCGCGACCGCGAGTTCACGCCATTGCGCCTCTATTCGGGAATGCTCAACTCGAGAGCGAGATTTCTCATCCCACTCTTCCGCACGACGCGTAATGCGTAAGATGAGATGCGAGTCTCGCTTGTGGTTCGCTGCAGTAGCACGTAGACGTTCCCGAATAGACGCCCTGTTGTCTTGTATTGGAAGTTGTAACAGTGCGTCAGTGACAAACTAATCAAATGTGTATGGGCAGGTCATATGATAGAAGTGCAGACGTCACACGTATCACCCACGCGCCGCGCTCGGCTTGACTTGGCGTGGCGCGGCGTGATATATCTGTTACGATTTCCAATAACTGCAAGACAACTGATAGCGTCACGCTGCGCTTTTTTCGCGCCCGCAATGTGAGCGGGCCTTCAGACAGGTGTTAAGAGTTTCAATGATCCTTGGATCAGTAATTGGATCAATAATTGGTGTTCATTAAATATTTAAGTACAGGCGAATGTGGTAGAACCATTTAATGCTAATTATATATGCTAAACTGTGGTGTGATCCTCTAAAATAACACATCCTCGCTGAACTCACTGGCGAGCCTAACTTGACCCATCAGTGCGTATAAACTACATGTTCGTGTCTTCGATCTTGGTCATACATCAACGCAACCAGCCACGGACGTAGGTACCTAATTCCGCATAAAACCTACGAGCGCGCAGGTCAATTTATGATTGTCGTTCGAAATAGAGGCGAAACTTCGTCACCGAACTCCCCTGCGAGCCTTCTTGAACCGTCAGTGCGTAGGTACCTGAAGGATAATTTCCCCTAAACGGCCCGCATCGCATCGGATGGGAAAGGCTACGAACGGATGACAGCCGATCGCATCCGGCAGGATGTCGACGCGTACGATCGGCTCCGTACCGACGCTTGCAAACGTATCCGTTCCAGTGTTGCCAATTTAGCTACTTTCCAGTTGATTAAGCTACTTTTTCCATTTATGATCAGCAACTTTTGTTTTGAGCGTTTTGTTTAAATAATATATTAAGTCGAATATTACAGTTCAATATTTTGTTGTTCGAGGCACTAAAATGACAGGAAATTAATGACATAAGTACGTATTCACACGTTACATGTGTCAGTAATGCTTTCCAGGCAAACATCTTCATGTGTATGTTGGCTAACCTTATAACTGTATCTGTATAGAACTACAAAAAATTCTGCGGACTCGTGCAGTGGACTGTCAAAGTTCTTATATCATTGAAATAAAGTATCATTTTGCTTGGGTAAAAACTTTGACAGTTCACAGAAAAGTTGTTAAATCTGCTCCAACAATTAAATATCTCAAAAAAGAGACCTATTGTTAACTTAAAACTATAACTCAATCATACATTTTCTAGCTAGGCATAACACTAGTTAAATTGGCAACATTTAGAACGAGTGGTGCCGCCCGGCCATGGCTTCGAGCGCACGCGAAGACAGCCGAAAGGATCCGATCGGATACGACAACGCGAACGGAGCCGATCGCGCGTCGCAGCAAACTTTCGGCTACAATCGCGTGTCACGGAAGACGCCCGCGGTCAAGCTGCTGTACGCGGCTAGGTAATATAGACTTTAAATACTGTGTACATGATTTAATATCGATTATAGCTTGTAAAATCCGTTCAGATCCGACGCGATGCGGGCCGTTTGGTGCAGATTATGCTTAACTCTGCATAATGCCTACTCAATTTATGATTGTGACAATTTAAAAAGACGTTCAACGTTCTATTTGACTTTAAGGTAATATTACCGTTACTAATTAAACAAGCGTGCAATATTTACAACACCAATAGATGTCACACTGAAAGTTACAAATCGCGTCTCCGATCCATTTCGACACGGCCCTTCGAAGTGGCCATTTTGGTAAATCACCGTCAATAATTTCTAGAATTGCTTTAACTTTGTACACAATCATTAATATTTTAAATGAATTGGTAACATGGTGGGCTCTGCCGAGTAATGGGACGTATGACGATGAAGGACTATGAAAATGAAAATATTTAAATAAGGGAGATGTATAGTCTCCGATAGTGTATAAATCCTCTAAGGGTCAAAATAATAATTAATAATAAAGAAATGAAAAAAACATCTAAATTGATTACCTAATCTAGGTTAAATGGAGATGAAGACAGTCTCCGCGGTCAAGTATAAAGATGGAGATGTACTCCAAATATCAAAATAATAATAATAAATTGAAATAAAATCATTTCATGTCCTAATAATACAAATAACGAATATGAAACACTATAGAATATAGTATATAGAACACTATGAAGTCTCTCTAGTCACTGGGCAGTTACCTGTTTGACGGAGGTGTCCCGCGACCCAATTTTGGTGGTGAGCTCGCGGATGTCATTCTGCAGCTCCAAGATGCGGGACTCATATTCGCCCTGCGTCGTGTCCAGCCGCCGGCGCAGCAAGTGCTTTTCTTGCTCCAACTCCTGCGCAGAAAGATAGGGAATATTAGATTGGATTTATGAAAACTTATCGTAGAAACGGCACGAAGAAACACAAAATCTGTTGAGGACAGTGGACTCAGCGGGAAGCTAAGCGTGATAAAAAACAGTAAAAAACGTTCACTAAGTGCATTATTTCACCTATTACCATTAATTAACACCATCAGGGCAAAAAGAGAGCTAAAAATGCAACAGGTAAAGACAAAGGAGCAAAACCATAGACAACAAAGTTTCTTTTTATGTTTAGGTCGGTCACAAAATGCATTGAATACTTTTATAGAAAAAGATTATCCGTGTGAGATTTTAACGAACGAAAGACAATGGCCGATCAAAATAACGGTAGTTTTTTACAGGGCCCGCTATTCACTGGTAATTGAAATTGATTGTAATAAAATAAGGCATAAAAAGCGCATTAAAACTGCGTTTAATCTCAGATTGATGGAAAGTGAAAACTTGTCGGTTAGTCAGACCTGAAAGTTGAATGAAAGAACAAAGGGCCTATCGATTTTGCCTGGGGGATTCGCGTGTGGTTTCCTTTACAATGAGGCCGTTTTACTTAAAAGTTAATAAGACATTAAGTAGTAAAATAATCTGCCATATCGCTACCAGACCAGGGGCGTATTTACCCTATGGCCAAGGGAGCGGCAGGCTATGAGGGGTAGCGAAGTCTCCGGACCTTCATTGGGCGCCTTTTATTGTCAAGCTTACCTGTAATATTTTTTATTGCTTAAGAGGCCACATATGCTAAGGTTGCGACGTTTGTCGATCTAGATTTCAATACTGACAGGGAGTACGTGTTTGTTCTTTGAACATATTAAACTTGAACATTTGCTCGTGAAATGCTTAAACGTGAAAACACGGTTAGTAATAAAAACCTGGATACTTTTATTTTTCAAACATAACGCTTTTTTAACATATTTTTGGTTGAATCTTCGAAACCCTATGGTCTTTAACGATGATTTTTGGTTAAATAGTTCAGTAACAACAACTTCTCAATTCGCTAAAAAGGATTTTTTAATAGATGTTATGCTTCTCTAATAAACAGCAAATAACTCAGATTTTCGTGAACGCGTGCGCGCGCGGTGGTTGTAACAGCCGCGGCTGAGAGCGAGCTATTTTAAAATGAAACCCAACGTCATAGAGTTCAGTTCTGATTGATGCAAAATGAGGTGCTTAATCTAGTCATATGTGGGTTCTTAACGGAGCGGCAAAGCTAACTGGCCCGGGGCGCCTAATCTTTAAATCCGCCTCTGTGCCAGACCCCTTAGCACACTATTTTTTATCGCGCACATAAAGCATTCGTCCCTTTCGCACCCACATATAAGGCGCTGACAAGACATAAAAAATCGTGAAGTTACGTCTGAAATCGTCCTTAAACAATTCTATGTCTTAATTTTTTTAACTTATGGGTCTCTAATTAACAACACTATTACATCACGCCATTACTAAAAAAAAAACTAATTTATATTTTACGTGTTTACTTATAGGTATAATTCATCCGTTCTTGATTTTCTCCATACAAAACACCGCACAGTGCTTCTCGTTCACTCCGGTGCAAACAGACAGTGACTGATCGCTCAAGGTCATTGGGCTCTTGACAGAGTTTTAATTAAACAGTAACAGATGCCTTGTGTGCGCGTTAAAAGCTAGTGTGCTAGTGCTAGGCCTCCAAAATAAATGCTCATCAAATCAAATTGGCAAGTCATAAAAAACCTGGTTCCGCAACGGAAGTGAACGACACTTTTTTAACTTTGTGCATTTCCCGTCTATTGTCTATGGTATGTGGAAACTAGAAAGGGTTTTTACTGATTACGATGTTCCGTAATTAGAAGTAACAATATTGTGGTTGACGCATGCGTCCATTAAATTGATACCTGCGGCCCTAACATGCAAGACACAAGGATAAGTTAAACCGACTTATCTCTACGTGCGTCTCTCTCACACTAGTGCCGACGAAAGAGATAGTCAGAGAGATAAACGGGTTTAACTTATCTTTGTGTCTTACATGTTAAGGCCGCAGGTATCAATTTAATGGACGCATGCGTCAACCACAATATTGTTACTTCTAATTACGGAACATCGTAATCAGTAAAAACCCTTTCTAGTTTCCACATACCATAGACAATAGACGGGAAATGCACAAAGTTAAAAAAGTGTCGTTCACTTCCGTTGCGGAACCAGGTTTTTTATGATTTGCCAATTTGATTTGATGAGCATTTGTTTTATGAGGAAGACAAATACCAAGGTTTATTTATAATTAGTTATTCTTTTTACTCTTCAAGAATTTAGAGGAATGTAAAGTAGGGGAACTATTCAATAAAAAAATGCATGTTTTATTCTGTAGACCATGGCCATTTGTGAAAAACTTTTGTAGTTTATTCTGTGTCTCAAGTCTGAACCGAAAATGCTATATGAAATCTAATTATTTGCAAAGGCATGACAATATACCGAAAGAAAGACGAACAATGGAAAATTAATCTTAAATTACCCGGCAAATTAAATAACAAAACGTCATAAACCCTAATGAACTATACGTGCAATTTTCCTACTGCAATTATCTTGCAATCCAGTTAGATTAGATCATTTATTACTATGTCACAAGTAAACAGTTAAATATTAGACTATCGTGGTAATTACTAACTAACGACAAGGCAAGACAAGTATTGATGGGGCTTTCTAAGCAATAGCACAATTTAAAGCACAAGGAATTATAATATTTATTACACTCGTAGGTATCGCTCAAAGGTAGGTAGACGTCACGGCTTGGAACACTCCATCGACATCGTTTAACAAAAACAGAGAATCTCTTGCATTAGGTTCGAAAAAAAGATCTCTAAAGAAGGATATGCCTATCAGTACAATTTCATGTAACAAGTCTCATACAAGGTTGTCAAACGCCAGCGCCATGGCTTAACCTACCCACACCCTATTGCTGATGTCGTAGTTCTTACGACATACATACAAAAGTCTAATATTGCTTGATTCACACGCTATCATTATCATTGTGGAGGGTGGGTTCGATGGTGCGGTCACAGGTTGTGGAATTGTACTAGATACTTAATTATAATAGTGTCACTTAAACGGGTGTCAAACTGTCAAGGACCATAATTGCCGTGCGACTGAACGTGCGATGATGGTTCGCGTTCTGACACCTGAAAAGTAAGCATCGCGAGAATTGCTTTGAACAGTTTCTTACTATTTGTTTCAATGGTTCGAAAATATTAATCTCTGGACTATACTGACGCAGACTGCACACCCCGGCGGGGTTAAGATAACGCTAAATCTAAAATAATTTTTAGTCCTAACGGTTTACTTGACTATAAGGTTGATGATATGTTATTAAATCGGTATTTGACTTGATTTTAATCCCATTTACTTTTAGATTATGATTAATTGTATAAATAATTTTGTGACGATGTATGAACATACTCAATAAAGAATACGAATATGAATATGTTAGGATTTATTTGAAGCCTTGCATTATAATTAATCTGTAGAAACGACTGTCTGTGCAGTAAAGATATGAACAGAAAGTTATGCAAACATAATCCGAAAGAGGCGTTTTTAAATTTAGGTATTTATTTTGTTTGTTTTTCTGTTTTTTTTTTAAACAGGCGCCTCATTCGGGAACGCTAAGTGATTCTGTAGCGACTCGTAAGCCAGATTTCTCATCTCGCTCTTACGCATTACGCGTCGTGCGGAAGAGTGGGATGAGAAATCTGGCTTATGAGTCACTACAGAATCACTTAGCGTTCCCGAATGAGGCGCCAGGTATCATAGTAAAATGACTTCTTTCATCTTCTTTATTTCACTGTTATCTACATATTACAGAAAACACATCATCAAGGGCGGAAGTAAAGGTTAAAACGAAGAACGCATGGAAAACTCGCAGTTGCTCTAGTATTTCGTTTCAAATTAAACTTAATATTTGTTTATATATGTAAATATACGCATAATCATCATAATTCAGAATAACGTACCGTACGCACGTAGGTATGTGTGTATTTTTTATGAATGCTTGAAAATTTCAAGCAGACTACGTAAACAGCCTTTACAATTTAAAACAAAGGAACGATACGTCATCGTCTGTGTTTGTAGCTGTGCATTTGTGTAAACCAATAATAAATAAATAATGATAGCATTTTATTCCTTGGTATATAAAAAAGAGCACTTTGTACGCATATATTTAATGGCTACTCAAATTTTATACCATTACGATTCCGTTACGTTTTCTGATTTATATTAGTCGTAGTAAAAATCGTAGGCGCGCAGATGCAGACATTTCGACTCAGAATTTTACATAATTTTCTAATTCGAATCCTCTCACAAACGCCTTTAGTAGTCTGTTTAAATCCAGTATAGCGCAATAATGTAAACAAAAATGATTGATGACAAACGTCAGTGTCATACTGCTTACATTATACTTATCTAAACTGGATCGAAACAGACCACGATGTAGGTCCTATGCATCACAAAACAGTCATCATACCATAGCAATGTAATAAAAAAAAGTCACGTCATTATTAATAATAATACGTATATGAAAGAGAACAACATAACAATAGTTAATGAAACAATTAGAAAATAGAAAATTTTAGACTGGCAACCTTCCTATCATGTCACGGCAACTCTTGAGAGGTGGCCTACTTGCCATTCATCTTACCACATTATCAACTTATGTGAACACTCGAACCATAGACTCACAGAGTAACTGGGGCGTTTTCACAACCTCTGTCTTATCTGTGGTACGTCACTTTTACCGCCAACAATAACTTTTTTCTCGAATTTAAATGTCAACTCTTCCGGTACGAGCGATGGGAATGACTGACAATGTGATCTCTCTTTGGGAAATTGCAACTTGTTTGATTCATAACATAATTGTTATTGTTAGCTGTGAACTTTGATATGCAACCTTACTCTGCTTTGGTGTAACAAGATTTACTGTGCAGCCGTCAGTGATCAGCATTTAACAAGTTAAAATCCTTATGATCATGACGTTATGAGCATTAACCTTTTGACCACCAGGCATGTCTGAGAAGTAACACGAATTTCAACTTTAAGTCATGGTTTTGAAGGACTTTTTTACCCTGTATCTGCTGATGGCTGCAGCCGACTGTGGCGGTCAAAAGGTTAAATACATAAAGCCATAAGCAGTGGGGCTATAGGCTGTCGCAGAGAGCGCATAACCCCGAACGCGCCAATCACAGCGCTACAAACCCCGCACGTGTCAGTTTGGCAGCTTTATTCGCTAATAAAAGTTAGGGTAAGGGGTCTTTAGGATATTTGGTCTGTGTGCTCACGTCATATCGTATGCTGCTAGAAAAACAAACGGAATATAATATGGTCTGAGCGTCTATCCGCTGAATTCGAATCAGAAACATCAGTGGCCCGTTTCACGTAGCTAGGTACAAGTTAAGTACAATTTTACTGGCAAAACCTGGCAACACTGCACGGCAGTTGTATGGGTTCTGACATCGGTGTTGCCATTTTTTGCCTGTACAATTGTAACATGTACCTTTGGGCCACTGATGAATGTATTTAATGGCGTAGAGGGTAGACTTAATTCGATAAACTTTAAATATAGTTATTATCTGTTTTTACAAAACCTTGTTCTGCGGTTAACCACTTCTATAGCCATACAAAGACTGTTTAAAATCAATAGGAACTGTTGTTTTGCGTTAAATTTATCGGCTCAGTTGATATAATTATAGTTTGCAAAAAACTAAAAACACGCTTTACAAAAGACCCTCGTCACCAAGGTAATGTATTGGACTCGTCAAAACAAACCAAATGAGCCTAAACTCGAGGGGTTGACTAGTAGTCATTGAAGAGTTCCACTGAAAGTGGAAGCCACAGGAGGTGGCTCCTTGCTCCATAGTCAGATCACCTCGGTGGTACCAAATTATTGTATTGTCACCCGAACTGCATGCACTCGCAAAGTTTTAAATCGCTACGACAATTAGAAGTAGGATACAATTTATTTCTTTTATATTTTATTACATTATTTTTTATTTAGCTACAAGTGAAGCTAATTAATACATGTTAAAAAGAAATACTACACTTATATTAAATAACTCGCGCATTACATTTTCTCCTTAATCCTCATAAAATTTTCGACATTCAAATAAGCTGAATTACTCTTAAAAAATTCGACCAATTTCGAAAGTAAATCGTAATTAGAGCCAGCTCATGAAGGTTAAATTCGTGATGACAGTTTATTATAGAGAGGACACTCGCAACTTCCTCGAAGCATTCTCTTCCATTAGCATCCTTAAAGCACTTGGATATTAGGCCACATAATTACACTAGGCAAAGTGTAGCGTATATTGTGATAGGGTTGCCTCTAGTTTATTTTATTAATACGGGGCGGACCTTTTTTCATTCTGTCTTGCGAAATCTATCCTAATTGTTAAAAGACAGAAATTCACGTTCATGATTGATTAATGAGTAAATCCTATGCTACTATTATTCTATACTAGCTGTGCCTGCGACTTTGTCCGTGAATTATCCCACAGGTAAAATATTATCGGGATAAAAGTTATTCTATATTTGATATGATCTATCTGACTGCCTTTCAGCTAAATCCCTTTAGCCGTTTGCGAATGATTGAGAAAAAACATCCAAACAACAAACATACTTTCACATTTATAATATTACTAGCTGTGCCCGCGACTTCATCCTCGTACAGTTTGATTATCGTTATTCCCTCGGGAACTTTTCAATTTTCCGGGATAAAAAGTAGGCTATGTGTTAATCCAGGGTATAGGCTATCTCCATCCGTCGAGCTGTTTTAACGGGAAGAGGTAACAAACACACACACACACACACACACACACACACAAACTTTCGCATTTATAATATTAGTAGGATTGAGTAGGATAGGATACAATAGGATCCACTATAGGTACAATACAATACAAATACTCTTTATTGACTACCACATAAAAAATATTGAAAAAAGACAAAGGCATAAGTAACAAGGTAGACAATAGGCGGTCTTATCGCTAAGTAGCGATCTCTTCCAGACAACCTTCTAAAGAAGAGATGCACAAAACCCTACAAAGCATCCTTGGACGAAATTAGGGACTAATGCCCCTACCTCTCATTATGGGACGTCTATAGGCTCATGACGAAGATCTCAAAAGAAGGATATGTCTATCAGTACAATTTCGTGTAACGAGTCTCATAGAAGTTTGTTAAACGCCAGCGCCATGGCTTACCCACGCACCCTATTGCTGATGTCTTAATTCTTAAGCCACACATACAAAGGTCTAATATTGCTTGATTCGTACGCTATCATATAATTGTGGGCGGTGGGGTCGGTGGTGTTGCGGTCTCATAACGCACGATGAGGAAGGACACACTTCCAATTATAACAGTGTCACTTAAACGGGTGTCGAAGACCGTCGTTGCCGTGCGACTGAACGTGCGATGGTGTCAGATTCGCCTTCTGACACCTGACAAGTAAGCATCGCGAGAATTGCTTAGAGTAGTTCCTTACTATATATTTCAATAGCCGATGATGATAATGATGGACAAATAGGATATAAAAGAAAGCATCTGCATAAAATTATACAATCTGGCAGCCCTGATTATGATCGATTAGGATGCGCACAATGCGCAAGAGTCTGTCACGACGATTGCGATACGCCTGCGACTAATGCGCGCAGGAGCGGACTTGGAACATGTCATTAGATTCACATCAAGCTTCAACACAAAATAAAATGAAATATACCGAGTTAGTTAATTATGTATTACGTTTGACGTAAAACATGATCCCTATTTTAATATTCAAATGAATACTAAATCAGATAATTTTAAGTGCAGTAAAAGTCAAAGTCAAACTATCTTGATTGAATTTAGGCTTTTACAAGCTCTTATGAAGGTCAAGGAATTAATCTACCACTGGTTCTGAAAAATCCTCTACTGAGAAAAGCCGGCGAAAGATTCGATATGAATCGATCGATACTTAAAACAATTGCGTTGTTGGAAGCATCGAATAGTTGGGTGAGATAGTTTAAAGCACAAATCAGTTTCTGATTGCTTGCCAAAAAAAAAAGATTAAAAAGTCTAAGAAATACGTTAATCATCATTCATCCATATTTGTCTTATTTGGTAAACAAGTTTCTAACGTTTTGGCTAAAACAAAAACTGCTGTTTCCTTGCAAATAAAGGAAGCAGAGACAATATTTTAGACGTCACTTTGCCAATTTTTAGCTTAAGTTTGCTTTATTTAGGATAAACAGCTGTTTAACCCAAAAATCGATCATTTTTAGGTTAGAAACTTGTTTACCAAATAAGACAAGTATGGATGAATCTACTGTTATGCTAGTCTAGGACTTTAAATCGAATAGATTCCTATTTTGATTTGCGTAATTTTAATTTCTGTGTTGTTTCCATGAATACTTGATCAGAGTCCGCGCCTGCGCTCGCGGTGCTCTTTACATATTAATGCGTCTACGGCACACATAGGCGATGGAGTATCCCGTACTTTCACTGCTTTACCGACTCAAGCATAGAGATCAAGTCTGAGGTTAAGGAAAGGGCATAGGGCTTGATAATACTAGTCGAGCAACGAGGGAGTATTGATCGCGATAATATATGTTGGTTTTAAATATTTGGGACTTGAATTCCCTCTGACATGGGTAACAGACGAAGATAAGAAATACCTCGATAAATATGTAAACATCCATGACTCGAATAGAAACATTCGTGCTCATCACACCAAGTTCTTGTAGTGAAATTCAAATCTGTGACATCAGGCACGGAAGACAGGTGTACTACCACTATGCCAACGATCAAGATCTTAAGGAACTACAGACAGTACAGAATACTTGGCGTTCAATAAGGGGGAAAAAACTTGCATACAAAACTTGAAATAAAATACAAAGAAACTGGGATTTCGGTCAATAATAGAATACTTATATCAATCAGCCGGCGGACGGATAGATCAAAATTATGCGCAACATAGTGATCTGCATAAATTATTGATAAAATGTAAGTTACACTAAGTTTAAGAAATCGTCCATGTAGAGAACCCATTTTCGGAGTATTTTAATGAAAAAACATTCAAGAAAGTAATGTTAGTCAGCTGTACATTGACCTAAAGCCTTCATGCTAGAAACAACATCACAATTGCAAAAATAAGCTGATGAAATAGGCTATGCTGAAAATGCAAAACTTATTAAGATTACACAAAAAGATGACATTAAACTAGCAACTTGCTGTGACAATGACATAATCGTTTTATTGTTTGCTAATGCTGCAATCACGAACTTGAGCATCTTGTTAGCATGCAAGTTAGATCTCTCATCTTCGTGAGTCCACTTTTTATAAAACGTCTTTATCGTTGTAAAAACTAAACCAAAGTGGCAGATTCAACGCCTAGAAGCAGTCGACCATAACTGAAACCGACAGAATACGTCGAGCTAAGAGTTAAAATAGGAAGAAACGCAATTGTGTAAAAGTAAGACTTGTGCAGGATAACGAATGTGATAAAATGCAGTTGTTTAGAATTCATATTGTGCAGAATCGCGAATAGGAAGAAACGCGATTGTAAAAAATAATGACTATGAAGAATAGCGAATGTGGTTCAATGCAGATGTATAGAATTCACATTGTGCAGAATTAAGAATAGGAAGAAACAATACTGCCATAACCGTCGAATAATCCTGTTTTTGTGCTGAGCACACACAATTAATAATCATTATTATTTTAAGATGCGGTTTCGAAATTTGGGGATATTCTTTTTCTATAATAGTATGTTTATTTACTTCCGCAATGGGTCATGACATGATAGTACTCGAAAAACGCTGCTGCCCTGCCCATACATCGGTTGCTTCCTCTGTCTAATGCGGTCGACAACTCGTCTGCCAAGCGTGGCGACTATGGCAAATCCCCCATTTTTGGGGGAGGCCTATGTCCTGCAGTGGACCTTTTACGGCTGATGATGAAGTTTATTACCATCACCAACGCACAGGCTCAGGCTAGTTTGGGTTCCGCCGGATATAAGAGTTAAGGAAATTTTTTAACTTTTTTGTTAATATTCCTTTCTTATCTCATTGAGCGTATCATTATGGATGCCATACTGTTTTTTTCATTTAACACAGATTTTCCAGTATTTTAAGGAGTAACTATTTGTCCCCAGGTTTTAATTACCCCGCCGGACTCTCCGACATATTAATAAACATTTCTACTATTTATTTATTATATTATTATTTATTATATTTCAACTATTAAGGAAATCAAAGCTCACTATCATATTGAACGGAAACCGATCACTAACTGAGTACGATTTCGAAATGTGTTTAGCATAGCATCGAGCCCAATGCGACAGGAAAACAAATGGCGCTGTATAGCTGTATTAGTCCTAGCACACCGGTTTCCTTTCCTTACCCTTGACCAAATTACCAGGCATAAGGTTTCCTAAAAAAAACGCAAATTAATTAATTCAATTTGAACTACTAGTAGAAGCATACAACAAAACACCTGTTTGTTACAAGTACGTACCTATAGTTTTGTTTTACTTGTTCAAGCTGCTGCATACGTCAAGCCGCTTGCTTGACCAAGCTGATCGCGAAAACTATCAAAATATCGCGTCAAGCCGTCCCCGTCCAGCAAAAACAGAAATTCGATCAAACATTTAAGTGCTTGATTGAAGAAGCTGGACCGTCTCGGCGCCCTCTTAAGAAATCTATTAGGGAATCAGATAACTAAGTTTGATAAATAAGAAGATGGACTGTCTTCCTATCTCAAAAAAATAAACAGAATAACAACATATGCTATCTGGAATTTATAATAAACTTTATACGTAGATGACATTTTTCATTCAACAGAATTCAAGATATGCAAATGAAGCAACCATTATCATAGTCCTTAAGTTGACATTTAAATGGATTCAGAAATGATAGAAATGGAAATGAAAAGAAAATATTACATTTAAGACTATATTCATCACTATTATCATCATCATTTCAGCCGAAAGACGTCCACTGCTGGACATAGGCCTCCCTCAATGATCGCCACAACGACCGATTCTGTGCTGCTCGCATCCAGCAGAGTCCCGAAATTTTTAGCTCAGTCCACCCAAGAACAAGAATTTGTTTTACGAGCAATGTGCCATATTATATTTTATTAAATATGCTACAATAGGTCATTATAAACTTCAGATACGACTTTCATGTTTTTAAACTACAAAAACTACAAAAACTGTTCCCACATTAAACATCTTCGGTCGTGAGACAATCGTCAATAAAATTAACTATTTTAATTTACTAAGTATGTCATACTTATTGTCCGTGGGTAAGTGCATTTAACCTAAAACTATTGTAAAATTAGTGTTATGGTACTTTCGTTTGTGCAAGTCACGTCCTACTGCTCTTCATATTATTTTAATTGTATCTTAGAATTAAGGCCGGCATTAAGATTTAATCTAGCCGATATAATTACATTTCGCAGATTTAAGCTATGAGAATAAGCGAGAGATAGGCATTGTGATTCAGTGTAATGATATGATAAATGATAATTTAGAAAAATCGAGTAAAATAATAAGGAAAACCGTGGTTAGTTAAGACTGACCGAATATTACTGGGTTAATAGAAGAAATGAATATCAGCTGAATTTTTTTATTAGGTTTGTACATGAGTACATAACAAAGAAACTTCTATTTACGTATAATATGTCTTTTATAGCATTGAAAATATTTTTCTAGAGGTAAAAAAACGGCTTGTATGAACATTAGTGTTGTGTTATTATGTTTCATTTTTAAGACAACAACAGAGAGAGAGAATACAATACAGAATACCTGCACTACTTAAGATACTGATTATCAAAATGTTTAAATATAAAATACCTCCCCGCTTCTGCCTCGCCCCACACCGCAAAGGTCGCACGAAACGCTTGAGCAACGATTTCCGCAAAAAGTGAGCATTGTCTTATTTCGACATGCGCAGTCGTCACTGTTTTGTTTCAATCGGTGAGAAGTATTTGTTGATTGGTTCTAAATTGTCAACGGATACCAAGAACGAACTGTTTGGCTTGGTTTCTTTAGTGATACTTGATATTTGTTAAGAAAATTGAATTATTTGCTTTTTATTTTTGGATCGTAGGCATAGCAAGCAAGAGACAGTCAGCAAGAAAACAATTGGTCAGTAAAGTTATGCAAGATGACGGCTTGCAGACTTTGGCGGGTTCAGGTCAGTCTAGACCATCTTAGTCAAAATTTATTAGGTACAAAACAAAACTTTAATTATACTGAAGGACATGATAAAATGTATTATAGTAGTTAGTTTATTGTTAAACTTATATGGCCAACCAACGACGTCTGACGTGGGTAATATTACTGGCAAACTGAACAGTAAAATGATGTCCAACCGTGAGGGTAGCAAAGAACAGTAAGTAGAAATCTAATATTAATTTTGTCACCATGATTAGAAAGCCACGAGCGAAACTTACGCGATGGGTCTGAGGTCAAGTGCGGATCCAGCGGGAGGTTCATTGGCGTTATGATGACACTCCCTGGATCCGACCGCTCCAGCAATCTGAGTTGCAACTTGCGCAGTTTAAAATTAATGTGTCAAAATATAGGTTCTCTTGATTTTATTGTAATTTTCACTTTTGGACCAGTGACCGCAGTGTGTTTGGGGGGACGGGGGGGCTCTAAACTGGAGCCTGGATCCGTCCTTGTTAGAGATCACCGTATCGTTTGTTTTGGAATTCTTCGAGTAAGACTTATGGCCAGCAGCAGACAAGTTACAGTGATGACAATGATGAATCAGAAGGTCATACTAAGTGTCATTGTCGTGATGTAATCATAACAAGGAGGACTTATGACACTTTCGATTGTAAGTCTGTTTGAATTAAGATGAACAGTTAACGAGAGGCATGAGGCCATCATAGAGAAAGTGAGCTATTCTATATATTATCCATTGGCTACAGCGAGAGCCTTATCATACTTATGAGTATCAAGACTCAGCGTGACTACAGCTAGGCTTTATTCGAAATTGGCTATGCGATATGGCACATGATTTCGCTTTTATTTGTCTTTATCTTACTGTTTATATTGAAAAGAGTCCCAAAACAAAGCGACCTTTACATTACCATTGTATCGATCGGTTTCCTTAGATAAATTTCAAATATAGTCCCTGGACTTAAAGAATAATTTAAAAACACAAACTTGAGAGAATTAATTATTTGTAAAGCCTCCCCATTGTAACGCAGAAGTTGTCAATATTTCATGGTACCTAATTGAAGAAAATACGAAAATTCGGTAATATAGTTGATATTTCCGAATTAAACAGCTGACCGAATCGGTCGAATAAATTAAGGATATACTTAATTTATTGAGGATTATACTTTATTTCAGACCTGAAAGAACTTCCTTAACTGATAAATTTTCGCCTCAATTTCCTGACTAATTAATTGCTTCACGTAAACAACTGATGGCGTAACTTTGTGCCACATTTTTAATTCAACAAGAAGTTATTATTTCAAGCTTACATTAAACTCCCGTGCTACTATCGCGACAGTTTCCTTCATAATTTATCAAATGTCACTACAGACATCGAAAATTTCCCTATCATTAATTATTTCTTTGTTCACCATAAACTCTCATACGTTCTCGGCTAATGATTCGTGGAAAGTGAGAAAATCATGGGAAACGTATCATTACGCCATTAAACAATATGTCGTTAGGGTTTTGTGTAGTTTATGTAAAATTCCTCGTTAGTGATTAGCTAATGAGCTTCTTAGCTAACTGTAGTCTAGATTAGGACTTGGAAAAATACTGAGGTGAACGCTTGAGTACTTTTTATTTCATCGTCGTCTTTGTAAATTAAAGACGTCTCCCTTTCTGTTTGGGAGTGGTAGCCTTTCGTGGAGAGAATGGCGGGTTTCGTATCTCATCTGCAGAGTTCAATTAAATTTTAACATTATTTATATGTATTTTAACGATGTACAAAAGGTGAACTTCATGCTCATTCTGTACCAATAAACCAACCCGTATAAATCGCTTTCCTAAAAACAAATAAACTTAGCAATTCAATGCAACTTCTAAATATTCGTACTCATAGTCTGCCACTAATTAAAAATAATTAGGTACGCCAAGTTATTTGATTCAGAATGCAATGCTATTGCTGTTGCGTAATTCAATTATAATTGTGTTTTTTTGGACAAACATGCAGAATATGGAAGCTGGTATAAGTTCCATTTAAATATTGATATAATTTATATAATTTACGGAGAAATATGAACTATGAAACTGCTCAGTTATCTACTTGCTATGTCTGAGTTTTTTTATGTTAGAGGAAGGCAAACGAGCATGTTATAGGTAGTCACCTGGCCCTAACATGCAGGACAACCAGTTTATTTCTATAACTATCTCTTTCGTCGGCACTAGTGTGAGAGAGACGCGCTTAGAGATAAGACGATTTAACTTATCCTTGTGTCTTGCATGTAAGGGCCGCTGATGGTAAATTATCACCGCCGCCCATGAACACCAACAACCCCAAAGCAGTCACTGATCTGTTGCAGACATTTCATAATTTTCTCTTGTAGGCCCCAATATCAAAATCGTACGGGAATACCGACGTTGGTTTCAAAATTTTTCGTCAATATTCGTAATGTCTGATCTTCAAAAGCGGAACGGAAGCGGAGTGGATTGGAAGAGGGCCCGCGTAAACAGTGTCACAGGAACTAAAATGAACGTTGTCACATCAATCCGTAGTCTGGTAGCCGCGCGATCACCGGTGTGAAGGCTTCCATTTTAGGTCCTGTGACGGGCCCACTTCCTAATCTCACTCCTAGTCTCACTTACCGCTGAGATGCCGATGAAGATACCGTATTCAATTCGCACATGAGATCACAAAATCGCAGAGGTCTCAGAGTAACTTACAGGTCGCGTTTATCTACTAGTTTACCCTGAACACAATGGTCTGAACACCAGGCCACTTTGCACTTTAACTTCGAGCTTCATTAGGTATCTAATAAAGGTATAAATTAGTTTTCACGATAGGTTAAATTAGTGGTTGCTTTATGTTTAATTTCTTACAGTTAATCGGAATCCACGGCGGTGAGTTTCTATTTTATGAACAACTATGTGAGCTGAGCCATAATTGATTGATCGCACGTTTGAATCCAAATTCTATGCTGTTTCATTAGAACCGGAATTTGCTGCGCATCTAATAAATCAAAAGGTGTATTATTTAATTGCACACGCTTCTGTAATTGTTTGTGTGTGTAGAATAGAAGTTTTGGAAAGGAAATCTTATTCGGCGTGATTCATTAAATCCATAGCGTATTCGCTAATGAAAATAGAAAAATGAATATTGAATTTATATAATGTGTCTTAACACGCAATAAAGAATACAACACAATTAATGACGTGAACAAAACACGAGAGCTTATTATACATTTTGAAGGTAAAACGTTGGCTGAATATACTCGTAGACAGAACTACAAAGCTAAACAATAGCTGCATGTGTTTAGCTCTTTAGTGGCAATGGCAATGAAGAATACTAAAAAATACACAGCCTCAGTTCGCACTACGTATGGGCCTGGCCCCATCTCAACGGCACGACGGCGTGAACGTGAAACGACGCCGCTACAAAACCACGGTATAACTATAGAAATAAGGGCGACGAGCAACGGATTTTTTTACGGCACGACGCCGTACCGTGTTTATGTGGTGGTTATGGCGCTGTGCATTTTCACGGTGCGGCAACGTGCCGTGTCACGACGCCACGCCGTTTCACGTTCACGACGTATATCGTATTGTGGTCGACTGTATAGATTAGCTACCCAAAATGTTTGTTTCCCAATATTTTTAGTTCCGTTCTCGTTTTTCCCCACTTTTTTATTTTCCTATGCAGTTGAGTTACCATTAGGTTATTTCTTCGGACGCATTAATTTCTATTCGTTTTTGTTGCTAGACGTATTTTTTTCCATGCATTGTCTCCTAGTCCGTATTATCCTCATGCATATGTTTTACCTGTAGAACTAGTTCTCAATATTATTTTATACGCTACTATACCTGCCGCAAACCAAATTGGCACATGACCATTACTATTATGGCCCGGTCTGCCAATTTGGTTTGCGGCAGGTATAGTCATAGCTAACTTCTCAGGCGCAAACTTATTTGGTGCGAGTTGTACAAGGTTAAATATTGGGTAATTTAATAATCATCATTGGCTTAGGTATGTATGTACGTGCCACAGCTGGGAATATGCCGCTTCTCATAGTAAAAGGAACTGAAAATTGAACACTTAAAAATAACCTATTAGTATCCCTTACGCGAGCACTTTCAACGCACACCACGAAACTTTTATATAATCAAAATCCTTCCGCAATTCATATATTGTTCAAGTATATCATTGAGAAAAACCCAACGTAACGTGACATTTAAGACTTAAACTTTATATTCTAATTATACAATAACCGTTTTAAGAAACAAAGTCACCGTAATCAATTGCATGATAGTTTTTTATTGACATGGCTGGGCTGAAAGAAGTTCAATGTTTTCTAAATATTCTGTCTATTGATTATAAATATTATGATAGGTCGCTGCAATACTGCTCCCATATAGCTGTGAACCGACGTCGCATCGCATTTCGTGTTTCAGGCCATAACTTAGGAGTCTGTCTTTATTTTGTGTTCGATTGTATGCTTAACGTTTTTTATATTATTTTGCGTCAAGACAGGCTAATGTATCTGTTATTTATATATAAGTATTTTGTACAACGATTAACAAATGTGCCATTACCTACCTTGTATTATTGTCGACAATGTCCGCAAGATAGTAAGAAAGGCAGTTAACATGATCTTATAACTAAGAAATAACTCAAAATTACTCACATTCTAGAGAGTAAATAGATACTTCAAGTGAGGAGTTCTAAACATTTATGACAAGTTTAATTGGGATATTAATTTTAATGTTCTAGGCGCTCCACGACTATAGCTTTAACGACACTTTAAAATACATTAATGACACAATTTATTAACAACATAAAACAAATCTCATCTTTTTCTTTATCATTTTAGGGTACAAAATTGACTAGCAGAGCGTTAAGCCTATAATCAACCATTATAAATTATGCGTTATTACACTTACGAATTTAACTAACATTATGCTTACAGACTTTTAAGCAAACCAAAAGGAATTTTACAACACCATCGTTAAAGTTCTTTTTCGATTAGTAGATGCTTCCCATACAGAATCAGCTGAGACTAATGACCCGTGTGGCATATTCACAAAAACCCGGAACAAAAGCAAAAGTCTTCCGGATTGCGAACATTTATGGTGGCCTTATGAGACAGCATTGAGGTTTGAGTGTCCTTGAGACTTTAAAACATCTTAAATTGTAATCTTTAGACACATTGGGAGAACGTAAGATTAGGACTCTTCATAAATTTACAGATTACAGACAAGCTTCGAGAAAGTTTCCTGGGGGGCTAGCACGACATGCCCGCGAGTCGTTTGTCGCTCAGTGCGTCTCTGTCAAACTAGTCAAGTATGTAAGGGATGCACTGAGCGACAAACGACTCGTGAGCAGGTCGTGCTAGACGTGCTGAGATGGTACGGACAGATAAAGTCGTAAATCGAGCATTATTAGTCTCTTCCTGAAAAAAAAAAGCACGGCATAGGTCGACCACATGGCTCTCCACTGTGACCCGTAACTTGAAGAGCCTTCATATTGATACCCAGACAACTCAGGATAGAGCATCCTGTCACCGAGTAACGAGGCGAGTCGACCATAAATGAAAGGAAGCGGCAAAGAAAAGAAGATAAAACGAAGAAAGATTGCAATTTATCTCAACAATATGAACATATATCAATAAGGATAAGAGTAGTAGTAGTATTGATGAGATTTTTGATGTTTAATAGTATGTCTAGAACATAAGTAATATTATTAAGTAAATGTCATATGATGTCTATAATTTGCCATTCAAAGGCATTTTTCATATGTAAATCGAATGTGACCTTATTGCATAATCTTGTAGTTCTTACTTTTTTTTTAATCTGCTGTCGTAACGTTAAATAATAACGAGGATCAGCATTTACGAGCTCAAATTTAAAGAAGGTCAATATTTACTCGTAACGTGTTAAAATGCGATTTTATGATCATGTTTACATTTTAAGAGACCTTTGCACAATTTTTGCGAATTTCGTAATTGCAATAAACTTATTTAAAACGATATGCAGTTAAAGGTAAAAGTTTGTTGCATAATATTGAATGAGAATTAGTATTTTTAGTTAACCTAAGTGATAGGATGGACGTAATCAATACATATAAAACAGTACCGTGCCTCACTTTACTTATAGAGAACGTACAACCTAAACGGTTGGTCCTAGAGGTTTGAAATTTGGAGGAGACATTCCTCGAGTACCCTAGAGGTGGACTAAAGAGGGGTTTTTTGAATTGTGATAAAGATTATATGGAAAATACCGTGGCGGGCAACTGTGGCGGGTCCATTAGCTGCATATAATACGTAAAAACGCAAGACTAGATAATTCTAAACGGTGAATTGGGCATGCTTGCTTATTTCAAAATAGATTAAAAAGTAAAGGCAAGCGTTCATAATATTAAAAACGATAAAATTGAAAGCTAAATCGTTGCAGGGGTAAATAATTATGGCTATTTCTACACAATGGTTCGATGTCATAAAACCATTCCTGGAGAGCACATAGTATATAGCTTTTGTAGATTTCTTAGTAAATGTTAAGTAACTGGGATATTATGGATTATATATATTAGTTTTTGTCCATGATTTGTTCGTGATGAGATCTTTCTTTCAGAATTTGTGTACCATTCCTGGATACAAAAACCATAATATCCTCAGATCTCAAATTAGATCCTTATTATTTCATCAAAATAGTTTAAGTAGGTGATCCGTGAAAACGCCACAAAGAAACACTTTCGCACTTGCAATTTTGGTAAAGAATGTAATGTCATAGATTTGACTATTAAATAAATCCTTCACACGAATGTCGAAGATACTAAAATAATCATGTAAACTTAAAATAAAACAATGCTATGACCCTAATTCGATTGTGATATAGAACGTCATTATGGCTAGTTCTCACGTGGTAATAGAGTCCAAGTTACACACATACACGTAATACCAGTGTATGTAAACTTAAAATTACTGGCAATATCGGAAAATGTTAACAATATGAACTTTTAACTAAGGAGATTGGGATGTAAAAAGTGTATAGTGAGTTGGAATAGATAATCAAAATATTGATGGATAGTGCAAGTAGGTAGTCAATGACTTTAATAGTTGTAATGTATATTTTATATACGTAAACTCTTAATTACATATCAAATTAAATACGATAATTCACACGTAATACACAAAGGCGATCTTATACCCTTAAGGGATCTCTTTCAACTGAAAGAATTAAGTAAATGAGGAACAGTGCACAGGAATAGATAGACACTCAAAAGCAATACAAATAATAGATTATCAACATAAATAAATATATTATAATGATCAGGTTAGTAGATAAGTACGTCTAATAAGAAAATGCGATCGTGTCAGCCATAATGTCAGTCATGTTAGTCCAGGCTAAGTATTAAATACTTAGTAATTTACTTGATTAATATTCTATTTAAACATTTCCGTGAAAAAAAAGAATGCAACTACTTATGTAAGTTCAACTATTTTAAAAACCAACAAAAGCCATAGAGAAGCTTTTAGCACTTTAGAATACTCATCACTAAATAAGTAACTGCACAAACAGTAGGAGTGAGCCAGTAACCCAATAATCAACAGACTACTTCCTACAAAGATGCAGAACTTGAGATTAACCTCAGCTCAAACAAAAACCGTGATAATATCGAAGGTAAATGAAGTAACTGGCTAAAAATATACAAGTCAAGAGATGGAGCTGGAAGAAATAAAAGTATAATTATCGCAAATGAACTGGATGATATTTTGTAATTTGGTCAAGGGCGCTATAATGCAATCCAATGCTATAATGAAATAGTAATTTAAAAGTATTTGTTGAATCCCCAAATTATATTGACTTGTGGCGTAGTAATCTATTATGGCCTATGGTGTTCCTATTGCATTAATTCTGACTGGTCGATCGATTCCCAAATTTAATATGAATGCAACTAATTTCGTGCAATTGTAGTCCTGCTAAAATGATATTACGAAATCAGATAACTATAACTGAAAGGGAAATCGGGTCAGCTGATCATAACTGGCAGTGTACGTCGATGACATATCACATTTGTGGTGTGCGGTGAACCGCTCGGGCCATCTAAACCTGATTCCATTTTGTCTATAACGTGACATATGTTATGATTATAACCGTAATTTGAGTAAAACTGTACGGTATTAATCACTAAATAGATGTATAAGTGATAGTGATAACAGATAACTTTTTTCTGTCGTTCCCTTTTTTCCTTAACTTTGATCTAGGTCAAGGTAAGTTCCTTGAAGCCACTTTCATTTTACGGATTACGAGGAAAAGGTAGAAAATTAGATCACCTCTACTTCCTATATAATAGACGTTGTAGATTATACAAAGACAATGCTTTGACTTAGCTACTTCGCTCACTTCCCGCTCCCAACTCGCCACTATTGCAATCCACATCTTGTAATCGTATTGTATAACAAGGCAACTTACGAAAACGCATATTACCGGCTAGAGTCATCGTTGCTATGGCTGACAAATAACAATAGGTTGCCAACTTTATAATTATTGCGTTTGTCAATATTTAAGAGCACGAAAAAAGTACGTGTAATTATGTGAGAGAGAAGTATCTAATAACGACTTGCTAACAGAGCACTTATCACTAAAAAGACAGATGGTAACTATTTGATATTAATAGTTGAGTAAAATAACGTTAACCAAGAATTTTAAACATTTATAAAGACGAATAGTGGAAATGTCAGAATAACTTAGTGGGGTGAAAGAGTCCGACGATACAGAAATGACACACGAAAAATGCGACGATTAAATTCATCACTATTGAAGGTAGATTTATAGATAAAATGAAACATATGCGCATGGAACAGGGTAATTGATTATAACATTATAATTGTGACGAAACTGCACTGTCTTGATGAATCTACGGTTTACGAATTTGTTGAACGTTAGTCGCTAACACGTCTTAACGGCTCATCATGTGACGAATGTAAGTGTTGAAAAGATGTATGGACGACCGAACTTTTGTATTGTTTGCTGAATATAAAGATTTTGAGGATTTCTTAAAACATCAGGATTGTAACGTAATATGACTCAACGAGTTACAGTACAGTTACCCATTTAAAACTAACAGCAATGTTTAGCCAGGTCCCGTAAGTTCGTGACGTCGCCTGCGCACGCCCCGCCGAGATTAAGGCTTCCCAGCACGACAACCATAAAGCGCAGACGTGCGCGCCGATTTCTGCAATAGTTATGACAGGAATTTTCTATTTTGTAACCAAGGAGACAAGGTAACTCAAATAAAATTATGTCATTTATATGGTTACGCCACTTTTAAATAAGTTCGTTTGCTTAAAGGACTTCAGTACAAACTGTTGCCTCTATGGCGTTTCAAAGACAGAACTTTTTAAATATTAATTTTTTTATTGGATCTAGATCTAGTTTAGAATTTACTTCTTCATGGGCTTCTTGAGGCTGTTTATGTAAAATTTCTATCACACATGACAAAATCACAGATTCTTGTTCTACATAATCATACGATATCTGTAAGGAAACATATGGTTTCTGTCTACGATATACATAAGCAAGATTCTCAGACGCTTCGTCCACGTAATCAAATACTGTAACAATGGGCTAAATGGCAATAATGTTAGTTGTTTTTGTAAACTGTATTTGTGAAGCCCATAGCCGATAAGGTTCAAACGATACACGTTCTATAGGTAAGTACATTCGTCACGTTTGCTTATCACAGCGATTTATATGGATTCCTAACCAACTTTAATGACAACTTGATTACTTTTAACTCACGTTTTAATTTAAAAATGTCCTTACTTAACTTCTTTTTAAGAATTTAACCAAGATTTAGATCGGATTCAATTCGAAATGTAGATAAAATATTTTGCAAAAAACTATGGCTTGAAAAGAATTCTTCGTCAATTCGTTCATTTGAACAATCATTCTAAAGTTTCGTATCCAAGCTAATTAAAGCCATCACAAGCACACACAGCCTCATTAAAAAGTGAAAAGCTATGCCTAACAGTGAAAATAAACTGAGAAAGTCAAATTCCAAACACTGAGACCTTGCTGCACCTACATACCCTTACAAATACTCCACATGTGATAATCTCTATAATAACGTTAATTATGTCTTATCTAATTGCTGAGAAGTCAGAAACGGTGCGCTTTCCATCCTGAGGTTTTGTTGCTTCCTGCACACATAATTGTAACTTGTCAAACTTGTTCGTACATTATTAACTTTTACCTTCGCTTATATTTATAGATTCTTCTGTATACGCTATTGAGAATCTACACTTGACTTTAGAATCAAGTGCAGGGCACTCTTTTTCTAAAAACGAAATCTTCTTCGTGTCAGATATTTCTTAACAAGAATTGGCAAATATCATTTTGCGCTCTTTAAATTCTTTATTCTATGGAATTATATCCAGAAAGTTCTGAACCTGTACTTATTCGATGATTTCATAGTTGGGAATACTACTATTACTTAACCTTGAAATGCGTATTTCCTCCATAATTTGTAAATCGTCACTACTTTGCAAAAAACTCTTATCTCAAAAACAGTTCACGGAAAAGTAAACTTTACGCTAATGTAGCAAAGTTCAATTGGCTACAGGTTCATTTCTAGATACGAGCTTTTGTAAAGTGAAGATATAACCAATGATTGTTTCCTTGCAACCTAATCGATGGTTGAGGCCAATCCAGTAATGGGTTAACCAATTTGGGCCAATTATGTTTCGTGTTGTCAGTTTATTCGAATTACATTATAGGCACGTTTTTTATAAACAAAGAACTGCGGTTACTGATTGGAATTGGAGACTTCTGTTAAACCAAAAACAACTTGTTCAGAACTTGGGTGAAGTTGGGTGTCTATCGTTTCGTAGAAAATTATTACTGCGAATTCATAGAAATGGCGAAAACGATTTTATCACTTTCAATGTTAACCGATTTTGACAGTTTTAAAATGTTGCCAGGTAGGTCGAAATATAGGATATAGGGAGGTTTTAGATTTTTTAATCCCACTAATATTATAAATTGAGCGCCGTTTACGAGAGGGTCTTGACCTCCGGTCCGGCTCATTTCTGGTGCAAAGGTTGTGTGTTGCCGAGTCAACGCGGTAAAATGGCGCACGCTTTGCGCACGGAATGATGCGGTGGGTAATTTGACTTAGCTATTTGGATTTCTGTTGTGTCATATACATATTAAGAAAGACTTGCTTTTGTAAATATAATAAATGTATTATTTCCTTTATAAAAAAGTTATTTCATATTATAAATGTAAAAGTTTGTGAGTGTGTGATGTTTGCTGCTCCTTTACGCTTCAATGGCTGGACGGATTTGGATGAAATTTGAAATGGACATAGTTTATACCTTGGATTAGCATATATGATACTTTTCATCCCAATCCCACGCGAACAAAGTCGCGGGCACAGCTATTATGGATTAGACAGCTGGTGAAGATTATAGCAACAATGTGTTTTGTATTAAAACATCTTACTTTGAATTTATTAACTAAATAAATACCTATAAACCTAGAAAACTAGCGGTTATTCAAGATGTATGTCGCGATAAATGTGATTGGTGCGTAGTTATGTGCTCCCGCGTCTGTCTGCAGCCCCGATGCTTGGGTTTGGCTTTTTGCCTCTGATGTTGACAGCGAGGGTCGCTATGCGGAGTCTATTGCTATTGGATATTATGCTCTGTGATTGCAAAGCCGGCACACCTAGTAAAAACATAAATGGTCTGTGTACAGGATAAAGCTTTCAATAAGAGTAGTCCTCGTAGCTCGTATTGATTAACCAAGTTAGTAATGCGTACCGATTAGCCGGCTGCGTACACAAAGTTATGTAATGTTGCATTTGTATATTGCTTTACGGAACCGTGTTTAGTTTCGTTCGTATAGGATATCTGGGCTTGTATCGCATTATACCATGTTGTTGATACTTTGAGGAATGAAAATAAGTTTTAGAATAATGTATACACACATGATTTTATTCTTGACTGTTAATTATACCGGATGGAACGAGACTTAAATATCCCAACTTCTCTTTTTGGAAAACTGTTTTTATAAAAGTTAAAAAGTTTTCTACATTCCATGTTCTAACATTTGACAGGCAAAATGCAGTCACTAAGGATGGGTTACTCACTTCATATCGCTGCCTCTTTTACTCTCTAACGTGTAAAAGTGACAGCGATACGAGACGCCACTGCATCACTGCAAAAAGTCGCCGTGTTTAACCGGCCTAAGTAGGTATCTGGAAAACCAAAAGACAGTAACTCATATTTTTTTAATCGGATTCATTGCCTTTAAGATGGTAACACTACAGACAACAATGGGACACAAATAGCTGTGGAAGTTAAAACAATGAGAGGAAATCAAAACATTGATTGTAATTGATTTTTCTCTTTGACATGTTCATTGTTAAAATCGTCTGTTGTACTGATTTGATGCAGGCAGCCATTTTGTTATAAACATTATGAAACTTTGTAATGCTTATTTATTTATTGATTTATTTACATGTAAATGCTTATAGTGCGTTATATTTATTTTTCTAGCTCACTAACTTTAAGGAATAAATACCACTTATCTCTGTGGTATCTATTCCTTACAGTTAGTGAGCTAGAAAAAAAAATCGGTTTATATTATTTAATTTTATTATTAATGCATAGGTAATTCACAAAAAAATGACGAAGCGGTTAGCCTACTTGAGAGCTGGGAGTGACCCTGCCTCCGAAGCCAGCGATCCGGGTTCAATCCCCGGTAAGGGCAAATATTTGTGTGATGAGCACGAATGTTTGTTCCTGTGTCTTGGATGTTTCCTATATATTTAAGTATTTATTTCTCTATATCGCACGTTTGCCGGAACAACTCCTCCGGAATACTCCTCTGCTGCACTGGGAGTGAAGAAATAGCATAGAATGCGTGCAGATGCTTATCATCCTGGCATGTCGTAAAAGTCGACTAAGGGACGGGTCCTCTCCAACATGGTGGACTATCTGTATGGGCGATGGGCTGATCACCTGTCACCATACGGTTCATCATACCATCTTAGGACTAATTAATCGAACGTGGCCACAAGTAGTCTTGTGGCTCTGCCCACCCCATTAAGGATTTCGGGCGTGATAATATGTATATGCCGGAACAACGTCAAGAACAATTTGTCCTCGAGATATCACGTTGTTCCGGCAAACGTGCGATATAAGTATGTATATCGTCGTCTAGTACCCATAACACAAGCCTTTAGAGCTTACTTTGGGGCTAGATCGATTCGTGTAAAGATTGTTCCCTGATTTATTATTTATTATTATTATTATTATTGTTACCAAATTAATTCATATTTAAATTTTTGTACGTAGGGATCGTCCACAAATTACGATACGCAATTTGGAGGAAGAGGGGGGTCTGGCCAAGCATTACGGTCCTGGTACGTTGCGGGAGAGGGGGGTCAAGGTTTTGCGTTACGTCACGATTTATAATATTATACATTTAATGTAAAATTAAGATAAATTTGAGAATTTTGCGTTACTTCATTTTTGGACGACCCCTTAGAGCGTCGGTTGCCTAGTGGCTAAGGATGTCGACTCATGATCGTGAGGTCAGAGTTCGGATCCAAGCGGTTGCCAATGAGTTTTTCTAGGTTAAGTACATTATCTACCTACGAATCGTGGTAACCGATGCCGATGCTGGTGCTGGTGGTGAGGGAAAACATCGTGAGGAAACCTACACATTTAAGTAATTAAATGTGTATCCTTGATCCAATTTATCTGGTTCCCCTGTCACGATTACGCAGGTCAGACGGCAGTCGCTCCACTGTTATAACTCGACCTGCGAAATCTGGGATCATGCTCAAAGCATACCCCGAATTAGCGACGGCAAAAAGCGCTAGAAATAAGAGAGAGACCTATGTAGACTGAAGAAATGGAAGGCCTAGAAATAAATCATTGCTAATATCAATCAAGCGATTTATTTCGAACAGAGTTTGCAAAGCTGTTTGCTAAAATCAAACCAATCAAAGCAATAACATGTCTATAATTTACGAAGCTGTTATTTATTTTCAAACAAATCTCGGTTGTATGTAGCCGTAAAATTTTAGACAACCCAAGTTGGTACTTTGCTGGCTCTTCTGTTTTTTTCCGTGTACATTTTTGTACTTACAAATTTTTTTACTTGCTATTTTTCAAGAATTACTTTGTATTCATAAATCATAGGACAACAACATTATTAACATGATTTACGAATAATACGTGCCGCAGTAGTTACCGTAATACAATTTAGGTCGTTCAAGTTAGCTCACCTAGCCGGTTTGGTCTAGGCCACGAATGCCTGTATAGTTGCATGCCCTAATACAGACTAAATAGGGGAAGCGGGCTTCCTTCCGAACTGGTTATTTGTCTTGATTTCTAGAATATTGCTCTACGTAGTAAGTACTTACTATCTGAGGTAGAGCCACAGACCAGATATCGTAGAGACACTGCTTAGCCTAACTTTTACTAAGATCTGTTCGCTGAGAGTTGATAAATATTATGATATCGTTTCGAAATAACGACTGTCGCTTAACTATCGCAAACTGTATGACGGGCGTCACTTATTGCCGCGCGCACTGAGTTTCGTGGTACGAGAGACGCAGATGTTGTCAACTGCGGTTTCGCGCCGAGTGGACGGCGGCGAAAGAAATATATTTCTTTTGTTCATATACACAATCGCCATATTGCAAATTAATGTCTTATAAGTCCGCGTCAAATGTCATATAAATTCAATAATCTGCACTGACTTCGGCCAAAGAAACGAAAGTAAAAAATATATCTATGACACATGTTTAAAACGCGTTGAGTTGAGAGAGATATGACGTCTTGTGTCTTTCTACAAATAATAATGTCATTGGCTTCGAGTGTGGCGTTGGGTTGTTCTGTTCGCGTGTTGCTTTATTTTTATACAGTTAGGCTATTCAATAATAATATTCTATGAAAAAAATGTAATGTTTCTCTTAAATTTTATATTGTCATCGGTAAAAATAATTAGCGGGCCGCTATTTGTAACGAGTTAAGAAGCCCTAACTTTTTACTTTTTTATCAACTCTCGCCGAACAGACCTTAGCAAATAAGGCTGCTAAAGTTGCGCGCGGGGTTTTTAGAACGCTGTGATGCCCCGCCGCTTATAGTTTTTTGCATCTACTGCTGGCAGCGGGGGTCGCTCAGCTATGCGGGGTCTATTGGATAATATGGTCTGTGGGTAGTGCATATAGTGTTTTTTTACTTGGCGATATTTACAAGCTTTTACATACAAAAACTTATTAATTAGAGACTAACTGTGGCTGGCATTTTATGGGTCATATCATAACGCGCGCGCAACACCTCACCAGTTTAATCGTAATCGGATGAATGGTATAGGAACGTATTGCAAACGAACAAACAAACAGACAAACATTTATATAGTGGATAAAGGTTTTAAATGCATAATTTCAAGGGTTTAGAGATTGAATACTTGAAATACCCACGGCTTTACTCACGATTTATTGTCAGAAATAGTCCGACATGTTTCGAACTCTAAAGCAACACCCGCACCTGCTTTGACTGCGACCGCACTCAACCCCTGAAGAACGACTCCATACGAGTTCGAAACATGTCGGACTATTTCTGACAATAAATCATGAGTAAAGCCGTGCGTATTTCGAGTATTCATTATGTCTCACGAAAATTTTAATTTGACGGTTTAGAGATTTCTTACTTTTTCCCATATTATTTTTAACACTCTCTTTTACCCCTTTCAGATTTATTTCCAAAAGTTTCTAAAGCCTATGTCCTGCCTGAAATTATCCTTAATATAATGTCGAAAACCGCATTTAAATCCGTCCAGTAGTTTATAAGTTTATCGTGTACACAAGAATGGTCCTTGTTCATTGACATCTATAATTATTAACTTTGACAGATGACATTGGTCAAATTTAGCAACTATGACAACAGCTGGTTGTAGAGTGACAATAGCTAACCTTTATTATTATTATTTTTTTTTTTTGAGAATGGCTTTGGTTACTTGTAGCCAATAATTATTATTGGGTATTTATATAGCTAATTTAGTTATAGTTATATACGATTTTTTTGACTTTAGAGATATTGCGTTATATTGGCTGTTCAACGGAGCCGGAAACATTGGTAATACATTTTATTTATTTATTAGCCAAATATAATTTAAACGGCATGACAGTGTACACCAAAGCGCCGCAGAAATTCACACAATCACATAGAAAATGACACAGAAAATAACATAGAAAATAAACAATGAACATGGATACAACAAATAAAACAATAACTAAACAGCTACACTTCCATCCATCGCCTCGCAATATCTCATACACTCTCGACATAAATCCACCCATTGACTTGCAAACAAATCGCATTCTGGTGCTGACGAAAGAAGCGAATTCAGCAAACGGAGTGCCCGAATGGCCGGGGAATTTTTGTGTGACACAGCGCGTGTCCTTGGTACCGCCAGGAGATTGGGAATCCGCAGCCGAAGAAGATTTTTTGTAACAAAAGGAACATGCAATTTGACAATCTGTATCGCCCCGAATGAAGATTTCATCCTCTTGTTGCATTGAAACTGCTACATTTGTAATTTTTTTCTCTTTTAAATAAAAGTAATAGGTACATAACAAAATTACACGATCAAACCGCACAATGTTTCGAAAATCCAAACTTAATTTTGCCATTTATTCACTTTCCCATTTTGCCCTACTTCTGTTCTTATTGTTTAGAATATTTTTTCCCAGACATTATTCATTTTATTTTGTACCTTATACTCCATAAAATAGAGGTCATGTTTGTTAGCTCCGTCAACTTTATTAAGCTTTTCAAATTGGAACGCGTGAGCGAGACGCCACTTCGAAATTTAAACGCATTGTTTTGATTGGTTGTTTCCTTTTCTATTTTTGCGGTTACGTAGCATACAGTAACTTATGAATGTGATGAAATTCAGATTAATACGTATAGAATAAGAAAAAAATATATACTTTTTTATAAAAATGTTGATTAATAATCGTCACAGACCATGTATCCTGAGGACAACGCTTTAACTAACTTTTAATTGCAAATAACTGAGCCAAACTTGGAGGCGCACACGGTTTTTAGAGCGCCGTGATTGGTTTCGTACAAAGTCATGCACACCCCTCGCTTATGGATTTTTGCCTCGAATGTTGGCAGCGTTCAAAAACCTGACGCGCTCCGAAAGCCTTTTTAAACTCCTACCAAATCTCTTAACTCCGCACAGTAAACATATCTAAGTTTAATTGTAATACGTATACTTTAACTTGCTCTTTACACGGCTAACTGTTCTTTGTCCGCATGAAAGGAAGAGTCAGCCTTCTTAATACCAGCCATTTGCTGACTCAACCCAAATGCCACCGTCTGTTTGCTATTAATTATCTCAATAATTTCTTTGGCATTTTGTTACACATGCCATTACGTAAAGATCATGAGAGCAGTACCCTTTCCGTAAGTACAAGTGCAAGATGTATGCATGCTCACACACATAGACAAACTCCTCTTTTTTCGGAAGACAAAAAGACAAGAACCTGACGTTACCCAGCAAACATTTAGATTTAACTTGTCAAAGCTCAGGAATTGACTACTTATTTAGGTTGAGAATACGTATTTTAAACGTTTAATTTTTACTTAATGGAATAATTGACAATATCTTTAAAAGCAAATTAAAATAACCATTATACTTACTTTATGATCAACCACTAATTTAAGAGGATGTAATTACATTATTAAAGTACGTTAAATTTACATCATTGTCAATTGTCATCATACCATCTTAGCACTAATTAATTAATCGAACGTGGCCATAAGTAGTCTTGTGGCTCTGCCCACCCCATTAGGGATTTCGGGCGTGTATGTATGTATGTATGTTAAATTTACATACTAAACCAGATTTTAGGTTACTGTTATTATTAAGTCGTATATTAAGTATCTATGACGGTAAGTATTACGAATGTTGTAAAAAGGTTCCTCACCATTCCGTTACAAATCTCATTGTCAACATTTTATCTAACCATATATTAGAAAATACCATGTGATATTGCAAAATTTTACAACGTTCATTGCAAAATATTGTATATTGAATCGACGCTAGAGTACATTTTGCAATAGCTAAGTCTGATTGAGTCATTAATTGTCTACCGTTGATTCGCATCTGCAATAACTTAACCCCATTTACGGTAAGTATGAGTATGATTGTAATGATAGTCATTGTATTATTATAATCAAGCATCATTAGAGATTTGTAGTTTGGCACAAGTTAAAAGCAATACCGGGAATAAAAACCGGCCATGTGCGGGTTGGACTCACGCACGAAGGGTTCCGTACCATTATATTTGACGACGCGGATAGCCTAGTTGGGAGTCACTCTGCCTCCGAAGCAAGCGTCCCGGGTTCGATCCCCGGTAAGGGCAAATATTTGTGTGATGAGCGAATGTTTGTTCCTGAGTCTTGGATGTTTCCTATGTATTTAAGTATTTATTTCTCTATATAAGTATGTATATCGTCGTCTAGTACCCATAACACAAGCCTTTAGAGCTTACTTTGGGACTAGATCGATTTGTGTAAAGATTGTCCCCTGATTTATTATTATTATTATTATGTATAAAACGGCAAAAATCACGTTTGTTGTATGGGAGCCCTTTAAATATTTATTTAATTCTGTTTTTTAGTATACGTTAATATAGGGGCAACAGAAATACATCATCTGTGAAAATTTCAACTGTCTAACTATTACGGTTCATGAGAGACAGCCTGGTGACAGACGGACAGACAGACGGACGGACAGCGGAGTCTTAGTAATAGGGTCCCGTTTTACCCTTTGCCCAGCTGTTTTCTGCTGCCAGCATTAAAAATAACTCCCGACTTTAATAAAAACCTCCAGAAGTCTGCTTTCCTACTTTTTATTATTTTTCAGCGGAATTTTTCACTTCACACACACAAACACACAGTCACATGGGCTTCAATCTTATACCTAAAACCGTGATCGTCAAGTTGACGCACCCTTCGAAGATATCCAGGATCTGAAGATTCCAAAAAATAGTGCCTAAATAGTACCCAATTTAGAAAGTTAGAAAAAATAGTCTTTGTAATTTCGGAGATATGAGCCTTGTTCAACGGGTACGCTAACTTGACGTCAAGCTGGCGTACCCGTTTTGGATCTCGAGAACGGTGCTGTTCTCAAATATGCTCTACATCCCGGGTACGCTAGTACCCGTTAAACAAGACTCATATCTCCGAAATTACAAAGGTACTATTTTTTCTAACTCGGTACTAATTGGGTACTATTTAAGCACTATTTTTTGGAATCATCAGATCCTGGATATCTTCCAAGGGTACGTCAACATGACGCTCACCTAAAACCCCTTATTTTGAGGCGGGGCTTAAAATTAGTCATTGTCGATTTTTAAATATGACCAAGCAAAACCTTCGGTAAACTACATGAGTGGGGACTTAAAAAAAGACAAATTGAAATCACGTTGTTTATGGACGCTCTCTTAAGAACAGTAGGTAAATAAGGATTATTGCTCAGTCACATTCTTTAAAGTACTTGTCCAGACGCGGAGTCTATACATCTCCCTTATTAGTTATTTATTAGAATGAATTAATAACCTATTAAGCTCGTTTGTTGCCCTTTTTATGTTAGTCTTAGTTAAAAATCTATTGTTAAAGTAATAAAAAGAAACTTACTACTAAGTTTCTTGCGGCGTTTCTTCTCGGCAGATATCACATTTTGAAGCGCTGGTAGATTCAGACATGCGAAAGAGCCCGTGTAGCCTACTTGCAAAATAAATATTTATCTACACCCATATCATAAAACCTCCATTGGTTAATCAAAAACCGTAGGAAATGACCACCATTTTGACAACCAATTAGGAAAAACCAGTGCTGCGATAAAGAAATAACATGACTTCTTTATCGTTTTTAGTAAAGAAATGAGATTAAATTTGGAACAGCTGTCAAAACTCAAGTGGGTCTCTATTCTAGTATCCATAGATATTAAAACAGTTATTAATACGAAACGTCAATTCAGTATGTTTTTTTAATATAAACTGCACAAATATTTGATCTCGAGTGACGTGAGAATAGAGACTTCATCCGTTTGTCTATGATTTAAAAAAAATGGTCTTGACGGAGGATCGAATCGGCGCCATGTTGGTGTTTTGCTGAACGAAAGTACAATTAATTGAATAGAAAAAGTTGTTTGTAATTTACATTTTAGTTGAAAATATGAATAGTAAGTAGTCTTCTCGGAGTGTGTGTGATGTGAAAATGCGCCGGATATCGGAAATATGCAGCCACGATTGCAACAAATAACTTATTGCCAGAAAATATTGTTTCTGAACCCATCATGGAGGATTTATAATATGTGCGTAGATAAAGTTATGTATGCAACTCTGCATAATTTGGCCTTAAAACACATGTGCGATCTTATTATGAAACTCGCCTATCGGCTCGTTTCATGAAAACCGCACTAGTGTTTTAAGGCCTATCATTATGCAACCGTTGCATAAACTACTATTTCATTTTCATTTTCAAGACAAATTGAAATCACGTTGTTTATGAACGCTTCTTTACGAACAGTAAATAAGGAATATTGTTCAGTTACATTCTTTAAAGTAAACCTTACCTTACTGTATGACTAACCAAATGATAATGTAAACCAACTAGACTGGGCAGTAGATTACATACGAATGTTTGTATAGCTCGCATGCTCTTTATATCAACGTTGTTTGTATGCTCTTTATATCGACGACACTCCCTCACACGAAAATTTTGAGCTTTTTTAATAGGGCTATTCATTTAAATTTAATAGGTAGCATTGTCTATAGATCCACAAGCAAAATCGTCCAGTACGTATATATGCGTCGCCATAGAGATTTCGCTTTGCTCAATCAATAAAATGTACATTGACTCAATGTAATTTTTCGCCAAAATCCAAGCCTACGACCTCCGTTTAAAGCCGTGGAACCTGCGACCGGTAAAACCAGCCGTTAGCCACTCCCGCGCAGGTCTGATCCACAAAGACTGAGTCGCCTCTGATGTCATTATGACTCACGGAGGCTGTTTCGCCTGGACAAATAGTACGAAGATTTAGAACAGTACGCAAGCATGACAAAGAGTGGTCATGTATGATATTTTTTAACCTAAATTTAGGTTTAACACCACTTCCAGATCGTCGATTCTATCACATCTCTAGCAAGACAGACAATGAGTCTAATTCGAAACGGTGATGCCTAAATTTTAAATTCCTAAACTTATAATAAGAAACGTCCAACTCAATTTTGTATAGCACCAAGCTGTCAAAATGAAATTTGGCATTTAATTTTATAAGTTAATGAATTTTAAATTTAGGCGACAGCGTGTCGAATTAGACCCATTATTTGAAATTTAGCGAATACACTTTCGAATTGGTCCTAAATATTAAACTGTAGTATTGAGTTTTGTGCTTCAGTTAGCCATCATTTATGCCTTTAACGTTAGGATTAGTAATGATTTCACATTAGGCATCTAAATCATGGGTCAGTGGCAGGCCTTTAGTTTATTTGTAAAATTACAGACGTCAACAGCTAAACTGCTTTACTGTTATCACAAAATTTACTGTGATCTTAAGTGAACAACCTAGTTTGCAAACCGGACCTGCCCTGTGATTCCAAATCGACGTTCGTGCGCTAAGCTTCCTTCCCTGTCTAAACAACGGGTGTGAAAAGGATAGAAATAGCCCGACCATCCCAAATCGGGCAGTGGATTTACATTTGAATTCAAAAGTGATATCTATGTGGGTGTTAAATTATGATGGCCTTTGGAGATTTCCGTGATGTGTATTATATTTTTTTCTAATTCGAAGTATTCGAACTCATATTTTCATCGCGAATTTGGTATGTCTGTTGGTTACGTTTCTACGGCTAAGTTAGGGGGAGATATATTTCAGGCCCTCAAGAAGGACTGAGAGATGAAAAGATACAATCATTATCTTATTTAGGTCTCCCTAAAGCGGCTTTGTAATTATTTTAGAGGGTGAATAAACCAACCTTACGCCAACATAAACTAGCCTAAATATTGAACACCAAATTTTAGTCAACTGAAACATACCTTTATTATAATTATCGTAATCGAATCGTGACGTTGCCCGGGCGACTTATAGTAGCGATACAGTCGCGCGTTTTGTGAACAGAGCGAGCGTGACAGCGATGCAGTAGTACTACAGTCGTGCTGTATCGATCCGGCATCGGTTCTGTATCGATACAAACGCGCGACTATAGCGATGCAGTCGCGTTGCTTCGATTCAGCATCGCTACTGTATCAAGCTTCATCGGCGGACGGAATAGCGAAGCGGGGTGGCGGGCGTTTGTATCGATGCTGCATCGCGATAGTAGCGATGCAGAATCGTTTCTACGTGGGCTACGGCCATCGACAGCATTGCGTTAGCTGTGCGGGCGCTTTGCGATTGTATCGCGACTGCATCGCTGCTAAAAGTCGCCGTGCGCGAGCGCCCTCAGAAGTGAGGGGCTACGTGGTAAATATCAAAGTAATTATTAATAGTAGTAATTTAGAATTATTTTGTGCTATTGTTTTTTTTTTGCACCAATCCACCATGCATTCTCATCTAACTTTATAATTCCCTTATCTATGACAGGTTTTTGAACTTCCGCTGTTTATGAATAGAGCAACTCAGCTGTTCGGCAAGCGGAAGCACTAAGCTCAAGTCTGCCGGAAGTCAGAGGGCCCTTAACAGCTTTTATCTTAATGAACTTGAAGGGGGATGAGTGATATATTGTTAAATGGCATATTGCATCAATATCTCCTTTTCTTATGAGCAATATTTCACGAGATTATTTCAGGATAAAGCGTGGATAAAGTGGATTAGTTATTTGTTTGATAGTTCCGTGTTTTTCACGCAAAAGATATTTGATTTGCTGTAATAGGCATTTTTTTTTGTCTTAAGAGGACTGTGAACCAACGCCAAAAATCACCCTTTTCATACAAAAAGCGATAACGATTTCCAACTCTTAAATGTTAACCGATTTTGACCATATTCTGACAGGTTGTCAGTCAAAACAAAATCTAGGTCGATACGTTTTTTGAATATTGATTAAAGATCAACAAAGTCACATAATCGTCGAAATTGGTTTTGTATGAGAATACTGATCCAACAATAAAACTGAACTTATTGATTATAAAGAAAAAAATCAAAACGTATAGACCTAGATTTTGTTCTGACTGGCAACCTATCAAAAATTGGTCAACATCGGTTAACATTTAAGGGGTGGAAATCTTTATCGCCTTTTGTATGAAAAGCCGTAGGTTCTCACTCCTCTTAAATCACTACTAATAAAGTCTAAAATATTCAAAAGTGTTACCATAATTTCCTATGTATCATACGCGATTACCCCAAAAAAAACTAGTGCATGACATCATCCGTACACATAGTCAGTTGAGTGGTCTTGAAGCGACAAGATACATCGCCATGTGTAACAAAGAACCTACCTCTTTGCAGTCGGTTAATGCTCGAGTCAGTGTTACATTGATATTCTCAATAGATAACCGTATTAGCATACAATTAGCTACAAATCTATGTCAACGGATATGTCGGGATGTAATTTATTTAAGTAACTCCTGGTTTACATTGACCGAATAAGCTCGTTGTTAAGGCCCTGAATCGCGATTCATAAACCACGCCCCAATTCTCGAGTGTGATGGATTATACTACTCCCGCGCGTGAAAGAAAGAGATAGCCTCGGTATTATTTGCATGGCGTAAGCGCCAAATCAATTTGTGTGTAAGGAAGTAACCAAGGCAGGAATTGTAAAAGAGAGCTCCCAGAATTAAATGATAAATTATCATTTTGCAAATCTAAAATCACCATGAAAGACGCTGTCGTTAAGCGGTGCCGAAGTAAAATGTGAAAAGTTAGAGCTGACTGAAAAAAAAGGATCGAGCGAAGTCGTCTAATCGTGTTTTTCCGTACTACCAGATTGTTGATTATATATATAGTCAAGTCAAGTAACACTTTGTCTTCTACAGCTCGCGTAGCCACAATCGAACGAGGCTGCGTTTATTTTGATGCAGCCCCTTAATGATTAATTTAGACTTTAATGAACTTAGAAACTGCGGCTTCATAGCTCCCAAAGGGTCGAGCTGAATTTAATTCTAAGTATAATTTTCAAAGCCTTTAACCGCCCTTTATTGTCAGCAATACATTGTCTAACAAACATTTACGAAAGGGTACGCAACAAGCGATATATTTGATACTTTCTGTCTAGCAAAGTGCATTTTTTTTCCAGATGTTGGCGCTACTTGTCAATCGTTCCGTCAATATCTTGCCGACAAGGTTGATGACAGTGATGGCGGTTGAAACGATCGAACGATCACCATCTACTGCTAGGCAAAGCTCCACTTTGCCACTCAGTTTTGGCAAGTTCCCGCTATTACTCTTGAACGTCTATGTCGTCCTGCCATCTTTTCTATCTGCCAATGCCTCGTTGTCATTTAGACCCCAAACGGTCACAGTTCAATGTGTACCCGTTTTTTGAAAAACTATCCTATCAGCTAAACTGGGTTCGACATTGTCTGATTACGCTACGGGTTTTCTGCTACGATGCGACCGCCTTTGCTCTCAAGCTAATAAGAGCTACAACATAGCAAAAAAATTACGATATTTACGATCAAACCGGTTTTTATGCTCGCGCCCTTTCCACGATCATCGACTTAAAACACGAGCAATTGCGAATGCCAGTTAAATTTAATTTCAAGCACCTTTCTCATTACATCCCCTACCCCAGCTGTCGTGTAAAAAGCTAATTATCCCAGCTGCGCACGCGCCGAGGTGGGCGCTGACATTTGAAACGCAGCCTCCTCAGCTGTCAGCAAAAAAAAGTCACTTAGCAAATAAGGAGTAATGCTCTTAATCAAACAAACTTTACGCTCGGCAAACCCTGGATTTCATAATTCCTTTATAACCTCGGTGGTAAGTGTCAAATTCCCTCATTATACTGAAATAGACGTTAATGTTATATTGACACCGGATCTCGATCGCAGCGAAGGTCAGACTAACTATATCCCAGATTTCAAGGTTTTTATTCTGTCCGTTCACAAAGAAAATTTACCTTATTAAGTACGTGCGTACAGTGAGTTTTTTTATTGAAATAACTTCTGTTATTCTTGAAGGCAGGTCGATGAAAGGTTTTATTTAAAGGGCAAAGCCGTCTCGTTCGTCTCTGACGCAGCGCTGCGCACGTTACAGAATCACATATATATATGACTCGCCTCGCGCGTTTGTTTGCCTTGCTCTTATAATAATAAAATATAAATAAGATTGGCTTATAGACGTCGCAGAAGACTGAACAGTTGGGAGTTTCCTCGCTCAAAGAATTAGTTTAGCATTTTCGGCACAATGCAGCATAGGCCATTTTTAGATTTAGTTGAGTTGTATTTCGTTTAGTAGTTTAACTATCATTATTTGTAATGAGGTTTATATAGATATCAGTGGCGCAGTCTGCCTACAAACCGATTCCTGACGGCTTTGCCAAGCTAGAAAGCTACGGCTAGCTGTCAGTGAAGTCCATGTTACTCTAACTAAATGTCAGACTCGCACGTACGGTTCTAATATTTCCGGCTTCCCTTAGCAAATATTTGACGCTTCGCCACTGATAGATATGTATGTTGTATCTTAAATAATATAATAAAAATCATAGGAATACAACATAAATACTTTACCTACTTAGTTAATTAGACCTAGGGAAGATGGTTTATACAGGGTGATTTTGAAGACGTAATGCAAAACCAATGTTTCCGGCTCGGTGACGACGGCAAATATAAAGCAATAACTCCGACGTTAAAAAAGTATTAAACTATAGCTAATTTACTAAATAAAAATAATAATAAAGATAAGCCCCAGCAGCATATTGTCAGCCTACAACCAGTTGTTGATTGTCAATTTTGCTAAGTTTAAACCACTTAAACAACTTCATCTGTCAAAGTTCATAATGTTAGATTTCAATGAGCCAAAGGGTGTCCATGTTTAAGGAAATAAATTAGGATAAATAGTCAATATTATGGATTTCTCAATTCCGGCACTGCAACGTGCAGGCGTTTTTAGCGTAGGTGAGATGTAATTAAAACGATGGTATTGCATTACGTCTTCAAAGTCTCATTGTAAAAAAAAAAAAATTGAACTTACAGACGCATGGCAGAGTCAGTGGAAAAATTACCTGAAACGAAAGAGAAGTTATTAGTAAAAAAAAAAAAAACTGATGCCTTCCATTATTAAAGACATATTTGCTCTGCGATCATTTTACAAACGGATCGTGTGGAGATGTCATGCAATATTTATGTAGATGGAAAACCCCGACGTGTTTCCGTATGTTTCTTTGATAGTTAAGTGTTTATTTACAGTTTAAATAAGCGTTATCTTTTCATCTTTTTAATTTAGATAGGTACCTCACAAAACAGAGTAATAATCATCGATAAAGCTTCATAATGGGGAAGTTGCATGAAAATCAAAATGAGGTTTAAATGATTTATTATGTAAGTAAATGTAAACAAAAGCATATTGCAGAAAAAAGCAGATCATTTTGACTATTAAGTTTTATTTGATTAAGGTTCTAAAGTAGTGAAAAGTAATATTGTTTATCTACACCCATATCATAAAACCTCCATTGGTTAATCAAAAACCGTAGGAAATGACCACCATTTTGACAACCAATTAGGAAAAACCAGTGCTGCGATGAAGAAATAACATGACTTCTTTATCGTTTTTAGTAAAGAAATGATATTAAATTTGGAACAGCTGTCAAACTCAAGTGGGTCTCTATTTTAGTATCCATAGATATTAAAACAGTTATTGATACGAAACGTCAATTCAGTATGTTTTTTTAATATAAACTGCACAATATTTGATCTCGAGTGACGTGGGAATAGAGACTTCATCCGTTTGTCTATGATTTAAAAAAAAAATGGTCTTGACGGACGGCCGCCATTATGTTGACGTTTTGCTGAACGAAAGTAGAATTTTGTTGAATTGAATAGAAAAAGTTGTTTGTAATTTACATTTTAGTTGAAAATATGAATAGTAAGTAGTCTTCTCGGAGTGTGTGTGATGTGAAAATGCGCCGGATATCGGAAATATGCAGCCACGATTGCAACAAATAACTTGTTGCCAGAAAATATTGTTTCTGAACCCATCATGGAGGATTTATAATATGTGTGTAGATAAAGTTATGTATGCAACTCTGCATAATTTGGCCTTAAAACACACGTGCGATCTTATTATGAAACTCGCTAAAAGCTCGTTTCATAAAACCGCACTAGTGTTTTAAGGCCTATCATTATGCAACCGTTGCATAAACTACTATTTTTCATTCCGAATTTAGTTTTTTGGACATCCTCATCAAATTGATATCATGTTTTATTTTTACGATGTTGGTCTAAAAACAGTATTGTCGGAAATAATTGCAGATTTAGATTAAACGCCATACATTTGGTACAATCTAACGACAGCTGTGGCGTCATAGCTATTGTCCATTTTGCATGGAGTGTATCTGCGAGTGGTAAGAACAATGACGTTTCAAAGCTTCATAACTCATAAAATAATCAAGATAAAAATGTTTTGCGTACACAGATAGGTTTCTAGTACTCAGCACTTTCTAATACAAGCTGAATTATGCATCTTCCCTATTACAAGAAAGAGGGATACTTACTGAAAACATTTTTTCATGTTGACAAAAAAACAGTACGTCATATTGTTATTGCAATATTTCCAATGCAATGTCAAAATCCTTACTCATTTCCCAGGTTATAAATATAATAACCGAACGACAGTATGCGATTGCGTCAAATAAACCCCGGTGTTTTTATACGTATGAGGAAACGCAATCGTTGACATTTCCCACAGAGTGTGTGTGAAAAACGTGAGTGCTGGTTATTTCTCCGCTGTGACAATCCAATGCGCAAGATTCGATAATTTGTTCGACATTTTCTTTTGTCACTTTCATGTCAGTGAAAGTGATTGTGATAACGCTGTACAGTTTAGTGTGACCGGAAATATAATGAAGGCTGTCATGGTGGCAGCTCTATCTATTTTTAGTCATGGCTATGTATTTGAAACTCCTCTAGGGGTCGGAATTTTGTGGCAATTCGAAAATAGAGTGCAGTGGAGTCGCCTGTTAGTAGAGTTACGAATGAGTAATGAATGAATGGTTATTATTAAATTAATTTAACATGACGACGATATTATCTCCTAGCTTATTTAAAAACGATTAAAAGGAAAGAAAGAAATATAAATATAAAAAAGATATATAGATAGAGAGATATAAAGAAATAAAAAGTATGAAAATAATAAACATAAAAATCACATCTAACGGAAAAAATGGGACTTCCTACAACCCAACCAGTAGATGAATGTCACGGAGAAAAACCCATAACAAGTTTGTCTATTTAGCTTGATAGTAGTTTTTTGGTCACATTAATAATTCACACATACTATTAGGCCACTCGAATTAACAAAAACCATGTAATACAGCTTTATCAATAAAAAAAACCGAGGTTCAGAATTCCAAAACCATATTTCCTTAATGTTAGAAAACAAAAAGAATTTCAACCAATAATCCCCAAAACTCAACAAAATGTCATATGAACGCAGACAAATGAAGCGTTCAATCGTTCATTCAATTAAAAAGTAACTAACAACGACTCCACTGCACTCTATTTTAAAAATTGCCACGAAAACTCCGATCCCTACCCTGAAATAAGTAAACACTGTACTTATTAGGAGCCCCCAATTTTAGTTTATAGGAATTGGCTTATTGTGATTCCCTCGGGAACTGTGTGATTTCCCGGGGTATAAAGTATCCTGTATCCTTCCCCAGACACCAAAGTAGATCCTTACTAAATTGTGTCCTCATTCAGCGGTTTGGCTGTGAAAACGTAACCGACAGACGATTACTTTAATTCGAATTTATGATATTTGTATGAAGTATGAATAGTATGGCACAGGATGTACTTAAACGATTGACGCCTTTGCAAATACATTTTAAGGCAAGTGTCCTGTAATTTTATAATGCATAATTGTGCACGTTAACAATAGACTTAAGTGGAGAAAAACACTTTATTTTATTATTTAATAGTAGTTTATGCAACGGTTGCATAATGATAGGCCTTAAAACACTAGTGCGGTTTTCATGAAACGAGCCGATAGGCGAGTTTCATAATAAGATCGCACGTGTGTTTTAAGGCCAAATTATGCAGAGTTGCATACATAACTTTATCTACACACATATTATAAATCCTCCATGATGGGTTGAGAAACAATATTTTCTGGCAACAAGTTATTTGTTGCAATCGTGGCTGCATATTTCCGATATCCGGCGCATTTTCACATCACACACACTCCGAGAAGACTACTTACTATTCATATTTTCAACTAAAATGTAAATTACAAACAACTTTTTCTATTCAATTCAACAACAATTCTACTTTCGTTCAGCAAAACTCCAACATGGCGATCCTCCGTCAAGATCATTTTTTTTTAAAATCATAGACAAATGGATGAAGTCTCTATTCTCACGTCACTCGAGATCAAATATTGTGCAGTTTATATTAAAAAAACATACTGAATTGACGTTTCGTATCAATAACTGTTTTAATATCTATGGATACTAGAATAGAGACCACTTGAGTTTTGACAGCTGTTCCAAATTTAATCTCTTTTCTTTACTAAAAACGATAACGAAGTCATGTTATTTCTTTATCGCAGCACTGGTTTTTCCTAATTGGTTGTCAAAATGGAGGTCATTTCCTAAGGTTTTTGATTAACCAATGGAGGTTTTATGATATGGGTGTAGATAAAATGATGTACCTACTGTCGCATATAATTGACCATTTTATTAACAATGTTGCATCTTTATCTTTGGAACACACGCAATTTAATTAAGCAATGCAGCCATTACTGCAGCTGTTCAGTAATGGTACATTGTAGGTGTAACTGATCAATAAAAGACGTAACCTCATGCGTGTTTTCATAAACGGTCTGTTTTATGGGCAGTAATATGATATCACAGCGTTGTCTGCAATGGGACAAAATGAGCCATAATTGATCTCGTTTTTGACGTAGTTATATCCATTCACTGAACCTTGAGGCGCGTGCGCAGTCGGAAGTTTTAGTTGGACTTTATGTAGGTACTGTTCTTTCATTTATTGTTATGTTATGAATTAATGAATGAATGAATGAAAATATTTATTTCGGACATTAAAGGGCATCCATAATCACATCACATAATGTTCGTAACATTTACTTAATAACTAAGTTAGTAAAAATTAAAAAGCTCATTGGATTTCACGTGGATGGACATCCAATGAGTGAGGATAGGACTGTCTATCCTTTCAGCGACCACCTTCAGGAGAATGTTGGTGCTGCCCCGCACACGGCCCCACAGGGACGCCACGCGCTTGCGCAGCATCGCACCATCATGGATAGATCGCAATTATTATAGATTGTTAATATTTTTTTGTTGACTTAAGTACGGGTATATCTGTTTGTTGCCCCTCAAGTTTGCAATGAATAGATTTCGCTTCTTCAAGCCTTTGGTCCTTTTTAAAAAATAAAACTCGATGGCGAAATGGTAGTACAAACCCCACGCACGATTTTTTGAACTTGATTCATAGAGTTAATGTATTGTTGTATTTATATCTTACATTATTCACATAGTACAGGGAATCATAGTTTGGGACTGGATCAATATATATTATAGTGGCCCAGATTATTGTTATATTACATTACAATGGCTTTGTTACCATTGTAAAAATAGATCATAAAAAGACATAAATTTCAAGCAACGCGTGTACAGGTGTATTAATAAATTTATTACAGATTAAGTTCTTGAAATGCATTAAGGTGCTCGAGAGTGCATGACGCACGTTCATTAAATAATTGAAAATAATAATGATACTTATTTAAACATATCAAGATAGTGTTTAATTCTTTACGTATCTTAAATAGGTACCTACTAAATAAAATGAAACTGAACTTAAATCATAAACAAAAAGATTGTTTTCCTATATCCGTCTTAATTAAGTATTAACGCAAGTATATTTCGAGAGTGTTCTGAAACTGAACACTGAGTATTACCCAAAGTTAGAAGTACTCTAAATCTAAAATGCTAAATCATGAAAGCAACCGTCTAGGCCACCGGTGACGTTGACCTCGCCTACGCAAAAACTTTTCTCAGGCCGTCGGATAATCGATCAGTACCGTGACTCAGCTGAAAACGCGATTCGAGCGTTAATACAATTAAATTGCGGGTAAAGTTCATATCAAGTTGTTACTGAGGCAGCAGCAGATGGTGGAATAACCAGAAGCGGGACCACTAAATAGAGATGAGTTGCGAAGCGAAGCGGAGGCTTTTACGCAGAAATGGATAATACTTTCAGGCTAAAAACGGTCTAGAGAGAATAAGATGGATAACGGTTGAACTAAGCAGAATTCAGTAGGTATCTTGACACTTTCTAGAGAGTCTAATTTTGGAGCAGTCCTGACTAGTGTTACTGTTGTTTACCCATCATTTAGGGTAGCTGACCTCCAGGGTTATGGATAAGAGGTAAGATACGATCATATCCACCAACAAAAGTGTAGTTTCCCATCCTCGCATGCTATTTGGTCGTTGGAACCTAGCTCATCGCCCATCTTCTTTGCATGTCTCTTGCGGAAAGCTAGCATTAATATGAAAACGATATTCTTTGTAAATTGAACACCTAATTCATATTTTTATAAAGGTCCACTTCGTGACTGCTTCGGAGTCACGTCTAAGAATAAATCGGAGGCTTCACTGGACACGTCATGTACATCCTTCAATATCATCCTCTTATGAGATCATCTGCGGTTTACTAATGCAAAATACTTAAATCAACAGATTATATTGTTGAAATCACAGAAGAGAGACCATCAGTTTTTTTAGATGATGACGTTCTTACATGAATACCTGTCGCTGAAAGTTCATCGCTGATATGTTGACGATCTTTTGACCGCCGACCGCATCAGATGCTCCTTTTTGAGCCTGGGGGTTATTTATTTATCGTAATGGCTTGTTTTTTTAGTTAAACTGATTTCAGTTAGGTGTGCAACTGCGTTTGTTGAAAGAGTTTTAAACTCCGCCGCTTGCCACTATATAACTATCTGGTGATAGGACATTCAAAGATCATGTGTCGGGAATCTAAATGTACTAAGGTTTTTGTCAGATGTTTAGATGTCATTATGTTACTATATATAAGATACTACATGGGTGTTTAGTTCATTGGAAATTGCTGGCAATTGAGAAAAAAGATAAATAACTTCTTAAAAATGTCAACCTTATGCTCCCTTTATTTCTAGAGATTAATAAATGGTTCTTAAACTAAAACAATTTTAAACGTCAACATGAATTCCCAGAACCGCATTAATATCAATAAACAAAAGCACTTAAGCGCTGAAATAATTCATCGTTCTTTCCACCACTTGCACGAAGGTAAATATCGATTGACAAGGTCAGCTAATAAAAATGTATACTGCCATGAAGGTCACAGGGTGTGCTTCCACTAACTATACTTATTTATGTATCTGCCATTACACAGCCTTCTTGTGTTAATAAACTGAAGCAATCCAATACGGATCTATTCTGAGTCATAGTGAAATCACCTTTGAAATGTCAAGCGTCAACATTATGATGTCAGAGGGAAAAAAACTTAGCCTCTCATACTTTTGCCTAGCTTATAAAAAAAGCTTGTCTAAGCTCTAACTCAGCCATTTATATTTAGACTTTTGGGTTACTTAACAGTGAACTTGTCCTAACGTCACTGGTTCTGGTGAACTGATCAAAGAATAATGACTTTCTCATGGATTTAAAGCTTCTTGCCAGGATTCAAATTGCATGGTGTTTAGGGCAAGAGCAAACACTACACAACACACTAAAGAAGTAACCCATTGGGGTAACATTTAACTGGCTTATTCCGAAGCTTCTATACAATCATGTCAGGTGGGTATTGTTGCATGGCCTGGCCAAATGCATGCATGCCTGGTTACAAATGCATGTGTTCTCCAAATGGTTTCATTAAGATTTCAAGAGCAATCCGTGAATCATCAAGCCTTGACGGATTTCTACGCAGCAACCATTGTTTCAATACGAGTACCGAGTACATCCCTTCCGTCTGCGGAGGAAACGAAAATCTCTTAAATTACCGTCAATGCCGGTAAAATTAAACACGGTCTCTTAATTCGTGACGGGTTGTCTGCATGAAAGAAGCATTGAGTTATTAGGGACTACTTTTAGTATGTAACATTAATTTTAAGAATGATAATGATAATATGTGCGTTTTATGAGCTGAACCTACTACTAGTACAAAGCCGATAGAAATCAACATGGTTAAAGAATCTAAAGACCTCCTAGATGCTTTCGATATAAAAACAATGATAGTATTATAAGAAAATTATTAACACATCGCCGACATCATATTAAAGTTTAGAATTACTCGTATACAAAAATATCCGGATATCATTGATGCGTGCACAGAGCGTTGTGCGCGGGTATGTATGTATGTGTATCCATTATGCGCGCACGCACCGGACCGTGTAGCGGTGTCGGTCATTTTTCCACATTCTGTTGGTATTGCTGACTCAAAACTGTAATTTAAGGATTTTATGTACAAAAAAGGCACTCGCAAATTTATGATGCACAACACATTTTAAGTCATATTTTTATTTGTTATAGTAATTGACGACGTCTTGCACATTACTTAGGGAAGTAAATGGGTGCACAAATCCATTAAAATGTATGTCCTGAGATCATGATTTTCCATGTACCATATTTCTGAAAAAGAGGCACCTGTCAGAAACTTATTTTGATCAATATCGACAAAAAAATTATGGACCAGTATAATGATGCATTGTGTGTTGTCCAAAATAAAGTATTGTTTGTTATGTGTCTTGCAGAATTGTTCTACATAATTATCATAATTATCCTCACATTCTGATAGCAGCTCATCTCTTTTTGTGTTATCTACTATTGCTTTCATTGGCTTTGGCACATCAAAACCCGTACAAAAATATATATTATTTATTGTATATACATATATACCTATCGTATCTACATATGAAGTCAGTTAAGGCTTAATTTACTTATCAAATAGTGGAATCGAACTAACATGCTAAGAGAACGCATTAGCACTTAGAATTTAGATATCAAATTACCTTCTTCAATGTGTGAAACGTTTAACTGCCTTGTGATTTCGCTGTAGGTAGTTTTACGAGTAAAATTGGCGTTTACGTTATTCTATCATTAAAACTATTTTAATGTATGTGAGAAAACAAAGGCGCGAAATACCTATACATGAAAATGTTGGTTTTATTTGGTCGAAATAGAAAGGATTCTTTAAGTGGCTACAGTAAATGTTTTATTAATAAAAAACCCTAGGACGAATAGCGGAACTGCGAGTTGCATGATTATGAGCATTTTTACTATTAGAAACAAAGAGGCAGACTCCGTTTAGAACTACATTACTTATCCATAGAAGCGACGCATGACATTTGTTTGTTTTGACTATTTGTTTTTTTATAGTTAAACAACAATACCAAGCGTCATAATTACAGGCTTTCGTGTAATAAACTCAAGCTGTATCTTTAATAGAAATATCATCAACGTATAACACCTTTATAGGCCCATAAAGATCTAAGCAGATGGCCGCCACGGTTGAGCGCAGGCGCACAAACGCTCCACATCTGTTTCCGTCATATGCCACCCTTCACGTTTTTTGGCAAGTTCAGTTAATACTTCCCTTGGCCTAGATGGGCTGAATAGAAAAAGAAAACACACAAGAAACGCTAGATGTGATGTCGTCTACGTAGACGGCGCCGCAGATAAAAAAATCTCTTTTGGTCTCAAAAGCTTTTTCAGGAGAAATCAAAACTAAATTAAATTTGAAGTCATGTTTATAATTAATATAGATATTATCCATGCCTTAGACATGCTTATAAATATACCGAGTGATTTTCTTTGCTTCTTAAAGCAAGTGAAAACAACATTATTATCTTTTTTGAAGTAATCCGACAATTGTATAAAACAAAATGAAACACCGATGCTCACAAACCATGTATGGCATATAGAAATAAAATGATTCATGATAACGGAATATATTTTAATGATCATTGTAATAGGTCCCTGACACGGGTAGCAGCGCGAGACTACATCAGCCATCGAGACCGTGCCAAAATGATCATCGGCCGAATGACCATGTCTGTGTTTATTAAAATTGATGATTTAAACAAAGATAAGCACCGTAGAGAATCATAATAGTACAAATAAAAAATAATTAGCAAACGTACAAGAGGGGATTGCTTTCTACTTCTTATCGTCCTTTGGGCAAGGCACATATAGTTGCCACTATTGAAATAACTGAACACAGCAAGGAAAATATAATAGATAGAAATAAAAGACATTTAGCAGATATCTCATTATTTAATACACCAATTTTAACTACTTTGAGAAGGCATTGCTAATTTCTATATTTTATAAAAGTGTCTTCAATTTTATTCCAACTTAAGTAGTAATGTAGTAGTTTCACTTTCAAAACATTCCTTATATGTCAAGGTTAAATTAGAAAAGCAATTACTCCACGAGGACCTATTACCATTTGTTGACAGACTGACGTCATTGTTTCTACTTGTTCAGTAATCCCCACCTGGATTTTATCGACGTTTTTATTAACTGCTTCATTTGTTTGTGTCATTTCTCTGCCTGTTAGATTAAGTAAAATTCTGGTATTCTCAAATATGGGTCCTAGCGAAAATGTTGTCTTGTCTCTCGAAAATCCTATTTAATTTTCATGAAAATCGTGACAGCCGTTTTGACAAACGACAGGTGTTCTTATGAAATGAAGGTTCAGCTGTGAATAAGACTTAAGCTTTATTAAAGGCCCCGGGCATTCTTCTCGCAATTAAAATCATCGTCATCAGTAAAATGTCCACTGCAGGACATAGGCCTCCTCCGACTTTGCCCTAGTCGCTAAGCTTGGCAGGCGGGTTGGCGACCGCAGTTGCAATTGATAGTACTCGACGGACGCTACCGCTCATTTTTCGGTTGGTCCCTCTGTCGCCTTTTACGACACCCACGGGAGGAGATGGAGTGATGCTATTCTTAGGCGGCACCACACCGAATTTAGCCTGCATCACATGGACCGCATTTGTATTAACATTATTTATCAAAAAATCCGGTTCTAAGTTATTATTAATACTCCCCAGCATTTAAGCAAGCTCGTGAATTTTCAAAGTCAAATGAACAAATACTTATTCATAGAGTTCTCATGACCACATTACCTTCATTACGTCAATACCGTGTAACCTTTATATGAGAACAAAAAAAGACGTCAAAGTTCCTATCTCATTAGGAAGAGAGGTTAATTTTGCTTAAATTATGTAACTTATTAGAGGAGCTTTACCAGTTTGAGGTCACTTGAAATCAGATGAACGGTAATGACGTTTGCACGCTTACTTTGGGAAGTGATTTTGACGTCGGCGGCCTTGTGAAAGATGCTTTGTTTTTTGCTCTTGATACATTGAATATTAATCGTGCAGCGTTGGGAGTACCAGGACCTCAATTCTCGGGGCATGCGAAAATAGTTTATGCGAGATTAAATTTCAGTGCAAACAGTTTTTTGACTCAGATGTATGAATCTGACATTAATCTCGCATGTGACTGCATTCTACATGAACCTGGAATTGGGGTCCTGGCCCTTTTGTGCCGATAGTAGCGGGTTTGAGTTCTGCAACGAGGGAACCAATGATCATACAGAGACTGCTTAAATAATAATCCTTTTTTCCTTTGGGGTAAAAAGAAGGCTAATATCATAATCAAAAAATATCTTTAAAATTGGAATAAGTTTGTGTGATACTGTAATGAATACGACGATATTGATGTGTTGAAAGCCACGCTCTAATAACAATTTCGGACTCGCTGAAAACTGTTGCATTTTGCACTCCTGCGCATTGCAGGTCGAGTGAAACCGATACACACGAAATACCGGACAAATTAACAACACCTCACTTGATAAAGATTAATCGCCGGGAGCTGCTGATGAACCAGCGAAACTTAACTTACCTGCGTATAAACTTTTGCAAGATTTGAAAATTTTTCCAGGCATCTAATATATTGCTGGTTGCTGTTGATCAAATTTGTTTAAGTTATAGGTTTTTATCAGGCAAAGGTGAACAGAAATATGGTAATGGCAGAACAACTTTCCTTTACTACTGTATCCGAATGACCCTGACTTTGATCCAACAGACCCTCAAACATAAAAAAAAAACATTAACTTAAGATTAAATAGCGTATTTCCACATCGATGATTTTTATGGAGATTTCAATATTTTTGGCATATCTTGACGACCAATCAAGTTAAAAAAAGTACGTCTTTTATGTATGTAGTCTAATTGGTCTTCTAATTAGTCTTGTTATGTATATGTAGATAAATGAGTTAATAAAGAAGCAGGAAAGAAAAGCTTGATTAATTTTATGCCTACCTCTTGTACGCAGTTAAAAAATAAACATACGAACTTTAAGGAAAAATCAAACAATCAGATATATTTTCTGGAAATTATACCTTAAGAAACAACAGTTACAGATAGATTAACAGAGTTACTTTCGCATTTATAATATTAGCATGGATAGATGTGCGTGTATCAACCGACTTCCTTTGAGCTCGGAGGAGCGTCTGTATAACATGCGATATACAAGCCAGTAATTATTGTAAATAAACAAAATACTGACAAGAGAATAATAATGTTATTAGTTAACAATAAAATTTACAGACAAATCTGGCAGTTAATAACGTAAAAAATCTAAAACTAAATAATTATGAAGAAATACGTGAAGAAGATTAAGAAATATAGAAACCCCTTCTATTAATAATAATAGGTAATGAAATAGCTGATGCTAGCGCGAAATAAATAATTATGTATTTTAATTGTTTGTTATGTATAAAAGCTTCAACTTAAATAAAAAAATGTGAATTGCAAATCATAAACGATGTCAACGCAATGCAATTTCGCAATCATTCTGTTTAAATTTAAACGATTGCATTTATGATAAATAGGTATGCTAATATCTAAATGCATGTCGACTGCATTTCTTCACGATATGATTTAATGAACTTATGAAAACGGTTACATAAGCAAAACAGTTAAAGGAACGGTCGTTCACGTACTTTTCCACACGAACATCACATAGAAAAATGTTTATATGACGAATCACTGACAGTATTCTGCGCTAATTTTCTGTGTAGATTTGTTGTGGCGCAATATTTATTTCGTCGTTTCATTCATACAATACCAAAGTATGTTTTAATTCTTATTTCTATTTGCCTGTATTAAAATTATTAGGAGAAAGTCCTGATTGACTGACTCATCAACCAAATGCCAGTAATGAATCTAATTACTATAAGCGATCAATTCTTGTATATATGTGTAATTGGTTTTTGGAAACGGCTGTAACGATTTGGATGACATTTTATAATGAGATAATCTTTTACTTTCCAAATTTATTTACATAAATGCCATCCCTGAGATAAAAAGAAAGAAATAAAGAAAGACATCGAACGACGTTCGAACGCCCAGGCACTAAATACCTATATCTAATGTAATTTGGTGGTCTTGTTCAAAAATAGGTTAGTGATATTGGTTTCTATTCCATTAATGTCATCTGAAAAGCAATAACGATTTGATAAATGCAGAAAAGATCATACAGAAAATTCAGTGAAACTTTCAGACAAGTTCCTCAAGTTTTTGGATAAGACTAAAGATACTACTGATATAGATTCCGATAGGTTTTTATCAAATAAGATACAACTTACATCTGATAAAATAAATAGGGGAGTGTTCCTGTAGAATCGTGTAAAACACGCTCGTTTTGCATGCTTTGTAAATTGAGTGTTAGATAAAAATTATGCGTTTTGGAAGTTTTAAGAAACGCGTTGAATAAAACGTATAGAAAAAAACCGGACAAGTGCGAGTTAAACTCGCGTGGAGAGGGTTCCGTTCCATACATGATTTTTTGAAATTTACTATGTTACTTTAAATACCATAGACTTCTTATAGGTTTTCCTGTAATCTATAGGTAAAGAGCTATTTTCTGTATTTTTTTCAAAATTTTAGGCCCAGTAGTTTCGGAGATAAGGGGTGGGGGGGGGGATGGTCAATTTTCGCCCATTTTCCTAAATAACTTCTAAACTATTTTACTTAAAATTCAAAAGAAAATATATTTAAGATACTCACAATAAGCCCTTTTATTTGGTATGTCACACGATGTAGATTGCGTAACTATTTTTTTAAATTTTCTTATTTACCCCCGAAAAGTGGCCCCCATGTTTTAAATTAATCTATTTACGTCACGCGTCCGTGTTTCGGTCACCGACTTACATATGTTTACCAAATTTTAACTCAATCGGTCTTGTAGTTTCGGAGCAAATTGGCTATGGCAGACGGACAGACAGACAGACGGACAGACAGACAGACACACGAGTGATCCTATAGGTTTCGTTTTTTTCCTTTTGAGGTACAGAACCCTAAAAAGTTTATTTAAGAAACAAAGGATCTGAATACTAGTTTTCCGATAAATATTAGAGTATGCTTGATTATATGCGTGCAATTCCACAATCGCATTTCAACAAATGTCGTAGTTCGATGCGCTATTCCCGTTCCTATTTACATTTTATCGAATACGGTTCAGAAGTTAATTCTTTACGAAAACACAGACAAATATATATGCTATTTTTTCATTTCTAACATAACTATGGATGTGGTTATTTACTAATCAATATTCTGTTGTACTTCTATTTTATTAAGAAGCCTCAGCGTGTCGTTTCCGACGGTAATGGATTGAATATTGATTTTATTTCCAGAACCCAATAAGTCTAGCTGTATATGCAGACGAGCTATAAAATATGTAGTTATGACCTTCATACAGACGCCGTAGTATCATTAATCAGTAGTTCGATATCGATTGTCCACATGTCTTCAATGGATTCGTTTAAGGAGTCTTTTGAAACTTTAAGTTTATTTCCTTTGAATGCTCTATACTACGCTTCGACATAGAATTTTTCAATCTAGAAGCACTAAGACAGAATACTGCATTAAAATTTGCTTTTGCAGTCTTCAGTATCATCATCTATGAAGAAATATTGATTGAAGGAACAACAACTAACATCACCTTTCATAAAAACTTTGCCACGTCTAGGCATAACCTGGTATAAAGGAATCCCAGGGATATTTGGCTATTTAAAGTTATATACAAATCAGAAATTGACAATATCAGTGGAAAGAGAGCTAAGGGATCTATTAAATAATGCGCTCAGAGTTATACTCGTAGCAAAGCTATAGTAACTAATGTCACTACCGATGTCGCAACCTTGACAGTGGAAAGGGTAAGCAAAAGCAAGGCTGTCACGAAGTCAGAAATATATTTCTAGCAGTATTACCATAAAATCAGAATAACATACTATTTCTGGATTTACTTGCAGTAGAAGTGCAAATTCACTTTTTTGCCAGTTTTGAAATACTCTAAACTTAATGAAGCAATAGCTTCGCCGCTTAGCTTAGCTTCGAGTGGTAAAATTTTCGTTCACGCTGTATAAGAATTGCACTTTGAATATTAAATTACCTATAAATAATTTATTTTACAGTACGTAGAAAGCCACAATACAAGGATCGACAATATTATTATAACGAACCTGTTAGACCATGCAAGACATCACGAAGTAAACATACCAAGAGAAGAGAACAGCAGAGAAGATCTATCAGGCTCAGACGAAAACAACAATAGGTTTCTCTTAGCTATATCGAAAACAATTTATTTTACAAACACAGCAGCTCAAATAGCGCGTGAAATCCGCCAAATTAGTCGAAGGGTCTATACCCTGCGCCTGCGACTAATAATAAAATTCTATTTATTGAACACTATAAACAAAAACAAGTAGATAAGAGGTGGTCGCATAACAGCGATCTCTTTCAGACAACCTTACAAGAGATTCTACGAAACAAACAACAATTTTATGCTTCTCACTCCTTTAAATTCACGCTTCCGTTTCTAGATTCCTTCCAAATTACCTTATATATAATATATGTATATATATATAAAGTTAGTTCTGAGCATACCCACATTTCCTCGACATACTGACCCGCTCGCAAAATCATCGGCTTCATGATCGACGCGCGCGCAAGGTCGCGGCCTCAATCGCATTTTGGTCCGCCCGCGCGCTCTCACTATACTGCGGTAGCTATTGGCTAGTGAGGTAAGTCAACATTTTGAGTTTTAATTACTCTGAATAAATTTTAACGAAGTAGACTAATTTGAAGATTTTGGGTTGCGAAGATTTCTAAGCAAAGTTAGGTTAAGAATTTAAGGTATTTCAGAGCAAAGATTCAATTTATTTACAAACCTTCCTCAAAACATTGATCCAAAAATATGACGATAACTAACCATGATTTGACACAATACTAAGATACATTTCGAAAAGAAAACGAGTTTTTAATTTTAATTCAATTTTATACATGTAATAAACCATGCTCCAGTATACATTGCTCCCAAATTAATCTCCTTTTGGGAATGCATAATTGTAAATATTTACAATAAGTAATAAAATAAGATAATTTCGTGTTTACTAGTCAAATAAACTTCCCGTATAACAGTTATTATATGAAAATTGTTTTTCACTGTGTTGAACATAAACTTGAACGCCTTACGGCGTCTATAATACAAGTCACAATAGGATTGTAAAAGTTACGTGTAAGGGCGTTCGCCCACGCGTGTACCATAGCCCACGCAGATACGATTCTGTATCGCTACTAGACGCCTGCGGCCGCACCACGCTCTCTTTCCGCCGGTATCGCTCGATACAGTCGCGTGTTTGCATCGATACAATAGCGATGCTGAATCAAAGCAACGCGTCTGCATCGCTACAGTCGCGCGTTTGAATCGATACATTAGCGATGCTGAATTGTTCCAGCACGACTGTAACGCAACTGCATCGCTTGTCGCACGTTGCAAATGTGTCAAGCGGCCATTCGTCGCGATGCAGCCGCGCGTTGACGAAACGCACGGCTGTATAGCTACAGAAAGTCGCCATGGGCGAGCGCTCTAAAGTATCAGCCATGTTAATTTTACAAGATTTCGCAAACCGGTGATACAAGTGTAATTTGGCATCTTACGTGATAATCTGATATGTGAAGATAACAAGCTCCATTACACATATCATTGCATGTTATTACATCAATGTGATACAATCTCATATTTTCTTTGAACGTAAAGGACGTTTTACTTACGGCCAGTATTTTATTTTTGTGACTTATGTAAGTTTGCCTATTGGTGTTCGAATGAATCATTTGAAATTTGAATTTGGAACGATCGAAACGTTCCGTTAGGCTGTTTATGATACGTTGAACTATCGATTTGAGGTGATAATTCGATACACTCGTATTGTGGTCATGGTTTGGTCAGTGAATATTGTGGTCATGGTTTGGCCAGTGAATAGATAGAAAACGAACCGTAAAATTATATATTAGTTTCATATAATGGTAAAGAAATTTGGTTAGAATAGGTGGTGGCATTAAAATTCCTTTAAGGTTTCAAGGGACTCGTTAAATAACTGTATTTATAACCCAGCTTAACAACAGTAGAATTGTCGCATATTTCCACCCACAGTTACACAAGAAACAAAACTAAGTGTATGCGTTCTTCTATTTTCAGCGATCAATAGTTTTCAAAGTCACCAAATTCGCGCCATCTATCGACATTGTCAATTCTCATTAAAAATATAAATCGCTCATTAAAAAAACCGGACAAGTGCGAGTTAAACTCGCGTGGAGAGGGTTCCGTTCCATACATGATTATCTGAAATTTCCTATGTTATTTTAAATACCATAGATTTCTTATAGGTTTTCCTGTAATCTATAGGTAAAAAACTATTTTTTGTATTTTTTTCAAAATTATAGTCCCCGTAGTTTTAGAGATAAGGGGAGGGGATGGTCAATTTTCGCCTATTTTCCTAAATAACTTCCAAACCATTTATCTTAAAATTCCAAAAAATATATATTTAGGATCCTCATAATAAGCCCTTTCATTTGATATGTAACACGACATAAATTGCATAACTTTTTTTGTAATTTTCTAATTTACCCCCCAAGAGTGGCCCCCTTGTTTAAAATTCATATATTTACGTCATGCGCCGTGTTGCGGTCACTGACTTAAATATTTATACCAAATTTCAAATCAATCGGTCCAGTAGTTTCGGAGCAAATTGGCTGTAACAGACGGACAGACAGACAGACAGACAGACAAACACACGAGTGATCCTATAAGGGTCCTTTTTTTACTTTTGAGGTACGGAACCCTAAAAATGTAACAGTGATGGGTTATAGCGACTCAATACCAGATACCGCATGTAACCCAGATTGGCCGGTCTCGCCGGAGGCACGGGCTGACCTTAAACAGGTTCTTGCTGCATTAAACCTGAGGTATTAAACTTCCGCAAATAACTATCACTCTAAGAATATTATCGATTAAGAAGAGTGTGGACGTACGGCTTTTCATACAAAAAGCGATAACAATTTCCACCCCTGAAATGTTAACCGATTTTGACCGATTTTTGATAGGTTGTCGTCAGAACAAAATCTATCAAGAACAAACTAAGCTATTGAATGAAACTCTTCCTGCTAACTTTTCCCGAACAGTATAATTTGGACCTTTTCTCTAGGTACCTAAACATCTTCAGTGTCATGTCACTTACTATAAGTCAAAGTCAAAGTCAACAGTCATCGGTTGAAATTGTGGTCAAATGCTTGCCTATCTATATACCTATATAAAAATCAATTGCCGTGCGAAACTCAAAAATGGCTTGACATTGAAAAATATAGGCACTAACTATAACCATGGACCAATAAGAGTCTTAATCAATCAATCATAATTGGTCCATGCTATAACCGAATTCCACGCAAACGAAGTCGCGAGCAAAAACTAGTTCTCAATAATATAAAATAAAAACTAAATGAAACTATTTGCAGCCTGCCTGTTTGCCAAGACCAAAATGAGGCAAGTCAAGAATTAGCAAGATGTTAATCTTTTCACAAATACCCGCTAAATACTGTCTGCTGTAACGGCTGTTTTGCAACGTCAGTTATTTTACATATTATATTAAAACACCAGGGCATAAGTTTAATGGCCAATGTACGAGTAAATCTTTCAGACTAAAAATAACACTACATAGTTTTTTTTATTTACCGATTTGAACACGGCATCATGATAACCAAGTGGAGTCAATGAGTGCGGGTGACAGGCGCTGAAACCAAAATTAACAACAGGGTCTCTCCCCATCACTATGCCGGCTTAGGAGATGCTTGTTCAAGCTTCATTTGAAGACCCCTGGCTTGTAAGAAGGAATAACGTTTTATGCTGGATCTAAAGCAAGTGTCCTACAATGTAAATAACATTATTTAAGTGCACGTTACTAGCTAGAATGTCAAAGAAGCAATAGCAGGCATTAGCAATAGTTAACAAACGGAGAGTCGTAGTCACGGAGAGTGTGCGATGGTGGTTCATGAACAAATTCCGCCATCCCCATTCCTTCATCGGGGATTAGGCGTGGACTGGGGGATTCCATCCCTATGTTGTGGATTCGCACTAAGCGGTACGCTTCAACATTGTGTAATTCCCTGAATTGTTCCCAGAACGCTACAACTTGGGTCTTTTCAAGGAGAGAGTGAATGAATAGGCATTATCTAGGTGTACATGCTCCATCGTCGACCTCATCATCACTTTCCATCAGGTGAGATAGAGGTCAAATGCACATCTATTTACTATTTAAAAAAAAAACGTTTTTGCTATTTGTATGAAAAATATTATTTGTGTCGTAGGCAGTCTGACCTCTTAAGCACAGTGCTTTAGTTTACTTTGTAAAAACGGGGCACGATAAATAATATTGTTACCATCTAGCCTTCTAGATTTTTCCTAACCAATGTTAGTTGATTTTACACAGTGTCTGCACCGGAATACGTCACTCGTGAAATGAGTTTTTACTCCTAATGTAACAGCGTTCTCTTTCATGCACACTGACTCCATTCTCTCAGTTTACACACACATACATATATTTGACGACATATTCTCGCTGTTAAGTCTAATCTTTTGATTTAAATCTTTGTTGTCAGTGTTATTTGTAACCTTTTTTTATGTCAATTGACTGACAAAGAGGCATACGGCCCACCTGATGGAAAGTGGTCACCGCCGCCCATGGACATCTGCAACACCAGAGGTGCTGCCAATGCGGTGCCAGTCTAGGGAAGATGGGGAATGGGGGTGTGATGGGGATAAGGGAATAGGCCTCCGGATCTGGTCACACACCGTACGAAACGCAATAGCAAGCTATTACTTTACGGCGATATTCTGTGAGAGTGGTACTACCCCGGTCGAGCCGGCCCATTCGCACAGTAATCATCTAGTGAGGATTACTGCTTTGTACCTACCTATAACTGTTATACAGTTCACTAAATTTTTAACCATGTCATCCACGTACAGAAGTGACTTCAATGAGCGATCGAAAGTGACGAAGCAAACCGTTAGAGTGAATCACCTCTGGCCAGAACAAAGGAAAACAGATGGTTTTGCACGTTTTTTGGTCCAGGTAGCAGGAAGCTGCCCATTGTGTTACCAGATGAACTTTTGCTCTGGATGTTTCATATAGTACTTTTTTCAATTTAGTGAAGCATTTACACAAACGATATGATTTACTAGGTAAGGTACCAACACAAACCAATTTATTCAGACGCGGAGACTATACATCTCCCTTATTAGCCATTTATTGTAATTAATTGGTACCCATTAGGTTTGTTTGTTGCACGTTTTATATGTTAGTTTTAAATAAAACTCTAATGTCAAACAAAAAAAATACTTATGTTGCTATTTTCATTCATAGATTCATTGCTTGATCATTTTATTGGATAGGTGTAGGACAAAAGAGATACTTTAAAAATGCAAACAACGTACCTACATGATTCAAATATTTGGTAACATTTTTGTCGCTACCTTTTTAGCAGTCTAAAGCCAACCCAATATTCAGCTTAGATATGTGACCGTAGCGCTTAGTATGCGCATGAGCAACCAGTGACAATCTCTAAGGCGAGTGAAGGCTTTGGCGTACCGTCTTAGTCACCAAACACCGGGAGAATGGTGAGAATACTAAATATTATGAGATACTTAAAATAAATACTACAAGGCAAGTTGATTTGCTATACGCAAGACTAGAAGAGCGTAAAGCTCCAGTCTTAAAAAAGTACCAAGTTATAAAAAGAAACTTAATATTATGTAAGATCCACGAGACGTGCAAGATACATTTGATATTCATCACAACATTTGAGATAAATTTGATGACCTTCAAATTTGACAACAAGAAGACATACGTTACTCGTAAACATTATCTTTCTTTACTGAAATACCTTCGGGCATTTTATCAGGTAAATGTCAAATACGAAACACTGATTAATTTAGTACTTAGACAACAAGTAACGATCATTAAAATCCATGAATCATTACTGATAATACCACTCCTAACATTAATGAATGTAATGTTTATTTTGACTCATAGATAATGAAATGCGATCGAGTCGATTAAATTAAAAATAATGATCAACATGCAATGATTGCAAAGATTTTCTAATATTAGTGAATCGTAAAATCAAATTTAATTAATTGATGAATGTAAAAAGTTGTACATTTTATTGAAGATGCAGTGATCATTACGAATTATATACAGATTAGGGATTCATAATGAGTAACCAAGTCAAGTGAGTTACTCAAGTTGTGTGGTTACTCATTATGAATCCCTAATCTGTATATAATTTGTGTGTTTTAATAAGTGTGATGAAATTATTTGATTAGTTTTTCTAAAGTTCTAGACTTTAGTTTCTAGGCAATAGATGAAGTATTATTATTCCTGCCTCTTTATTAATTTCATTGTTATTTGTATCTATAATAATTTCACATTAGGCGCAATCGTCTTTTAATTGACTTATTTTCGTATTATAAGAGTGTAAATAATATTTAACATAACGGCAATGAATAATAAAAATTTAATACAATACAGTCAATCTTTTTGTACTGAGAATCTGCGGGACGCTCTGACGTCTATCTGATATTAGTGTTTTTTTAAACGCGGATGCGTTCGGAATCCCGCTATCACTTACTAACTAGATATATCCTTCTGCAGTGAAACTTGTAAATACTTCAAATTGGCCCGATTAGTGACCGTTCACTGTCGCAACTCTGTCGGTAACAAATTAACACTATTCTTGCCTCAATCGCGTCACGGCTGTTAATAGGTTAACAATTGGCCTTTTGACTGAAGACAGACAAACTGAGGGCAAAAGGCTAGAAACTAATAAAAATTATTGTGAATTTACATAATAAAAAGACTAGTGGCCGAATTCAGAAAAGCCACTTAAGCATTTGATTAGTTATTAAATAGTTAAATGTCCCTCAGCTAGTTGTCAACCTATACAAAAACGTCACTGTAACTTCATTATAATTAAAGATCAATTTGAGTGGCCTTTCTGATTTCGGTCATAAGCTATTTTATTCAATCATGACTAATTTGATAAACAAAAACGCATTCTGATATTAGAATAATCAATATATGGCAACACGAAACAAATAGTTAATCGTTTGTTTCTATTATTTAAATAGGTAGGTAGGTAAAACGTGGGTCTCATACTAAAGAGGCGTATCTGCAATTATTACTTCATGCTAAAAAGTCATAACTGAAGTACTCTGAGTATGATATGAACAGGTTAAAGTTAATAGTTTGTCGAGTGAAAAGTGAAGCGAAATAAAGGCCAGTATTTCGACACTTTATAGAAACTTTCTTCTAGAAACTCAAAAGCAAAAAAAACTATTGCCTCGATTACAAAGATTACGAGTTCCTCCGTAATCCTTTAGAAATGGTACGGCACGCAACACGAATGGCCAAAAATCTTTTTTGCGTCCAAATGGCCTATTGTATACGTTGATGATTTCATCACTTTTCTCCACCAGCTTTACTTCCTATAAAAAGGCAGTTTGTTTGCGCTCGCATTCAAATTTTGTACACACATTACATTTTACATAACTTTTAACTTTCGTGTTTTATCCGAATGTCGATTAAAAATGATACCTCGCCTTGTTTCTTACCGGCTTTTCTCAGTAGAGATTTTTTCCGAAAAAGTGATAGATTAATCCCTTGATCATCCTAGGAGCTTTGTAAATGACTTAATTTATTAAAAATACTTTGACGTTATTACAATGACATTAAAAGATTTCATGCTGTTAAAATCCCATCACAATCTCTTCAGTAGTTCTTTTGTCATACCGTTTTTTACCTGCGGCCTTAGCAAGGCAGGATAAGTTGACCCCGTCTTATCTCTCTCTCTCTCACACACTAGTGCCACTATGCAATTCGGATGACAATAAAAATAATTTGGTACCATGGAGCTGATCTGACAATGGAGGTGGATAGTGGTACTCTTCAATGGCTACTAGTACACTCCTACACTTAGGGCTAATTTGGTTTGCTTTGACGAGTCCAATAGTGAGTGAGTGCGTTCCGGAAAAAAGCGTGTTTATTTTTTATTTTTTTGTGAACTATCATTTAGAACTCTAAACAAACAGAGAAAAATTGTAAACACGACATTAGTGTATATTTATTTTGTAAATTGCTTTAATTTACGGGCACGTTTTGTACAGATTTATTACTTAAGGCTAAGTTCAGATGAACGCGCGTCGACGCGCGGTTGGCTCGACGCGCGGTGTGAGATTGCAACAAATCAATGTTGTTGTGTACATTACCGCGCGTCACCGGGCACGCGCGTTGACGCGCGGTCATGTACACAACAACATTGATTTGTTGCAATCTTAAACCGCTCGCTGAGCCAACCGCGCGTCGACGCGCGTTCATCTGAACTTAGCCTAAAATTTAAATCCAATCTACTGAAACGATGGCGTAGTGGTAGTGCAATTGCTTACGCTAAGTCGTGGGTTCGAGTCGCGAGTCTTTGTACCCAAGTCAGGATGGTTAGTGTTTATATATGTATGTATTATATATCTACAGTACAGGGAATCTTAGTTTAGAACTAGATCAATGTGTATTCGCTATCAGGATATATTATTATTATATTATCAAATCCGGATCGAAACTTACAAATATTTGCTATAAAGTTAGTTAAGTAGTAATAACCGGGCGTTCTTAGATTAATAATTTTTCCTATAAAACAAATTCCATAGAACACTATCGCACATAGAACGCACACTGATAAGAGATAACGTCACATCAAGTCTATCTCAATTTGATTCACGGCGTAAAACGTGATAAGCACTAACGTCATATGAAATATGTATTATATTCGATACTGTATTTCGCATAAAAAACATTACTAAGCGTTGTTCTTTAATAGCTTTTCTAATGGTATAGCAATGTTTAATGTTTTTAACGTCATAGTTTGAGATATTTTTTGCTTACGTATTTCCCGTAACAACACAAATACCACTACTAAGTACTAACATAAAAGTATGTTTCCTTACTTTTCCTTATCCTTCCTTTCCGCGGGTTTCCTAATACCTACATCTATAAATCTAATCTAATAACTTTAAACGAGCAATTCTAATATAAATATATAATCCGAATCTAGGAAACGGCTCAACGATTTTCATGAAATTTAGTATGCGGGGGTTTCGGGGGTGATAAATCGATCTAGCTAGGTATCATTTTTAGAAAACGTCATTTTATCCGTGCTTTCAGGCAATGAAAAACTGCTACAATATCATTAGAATACGAAGGTAAATTTCGCCATCTATAAGGTTATAATAGCTCAGGTGGGAAATCGGGCGGTCCCGAAACCAGAAGACCCCGGTGCGAGTCCAGATGATTATTTTTCCCTTTTTCTTAAGTTCCTTCTTTTGTGAGAAAAACTATTACTTATTGGAGGCCCTTTATCAACGTATAAAATTCCAAAAAAAGGTCATCCAGGTACTAAGTATATAATAGACATAAGTTCGTGGTCGCTTTAAAACGCCACACATTCTACTCAAATGAATTAAAGTGGCCAAGTTCGGAAGTGTGTAAATATTTATGATGCTTCCCTGCTAAACCTTGTTACGTTGTTAGAATTCTCTAGTGCGGGTAATCAAGAAATGGCGCCCATGCAGGGACCCATTGTTGAGTTTTGAGCACTCATAAGTTGCGCAGTAAAGCAATGTTTAGAACTATATTTTTAGAACTCGCGATTTTAATTTCCTATTCGTTTGCCTAGCATCGTTTTTAGGGTGCCGTACCTCAAAAGGAAAAAACTAAACCCTTATAGGATCACTCGTGTGTCTGTCTGTCTGTCCGTCTGTCACAGCCAATTTGCTCCGAAACTACTGGACCGATTGAGTTGAAATTCGGTATACATAATGTAAGTCGGTGACCGCAACACGGACCCATGACGTAAATATATGAATTTTAAACATGGAGACCACTTTCGGGGGTCAATTAGAAAATTTTAAAAAAAGTTATGCAACGTATATCGTGTGACATATCAAATGAAAGGGTTAATTGTGAGAATCTTCAATATATTTTCTTTTGAATTTAAGTATAAGAATTTGGAAGTTATTTAGGAAAATAGGCAAAAAATGACCATTCCCCCCACTTATTTCCGAAACTACTGGGGCTAAAATTTTGAAAAAAATACAGCAAATAGTTCTTTACCTATAGATTACAGGAAAACCTATAAGAAGTCTATGGTATTTAAAGTAACCTAGTAAATTTCAGATAATCATGTATGGAACGGAACCCTCTCCACGCGAGTTTAACTCGCACTGGTCCGGTTTTTAACATTTCAACTCAATATTCGTCCCTTATTTATTGGTCCTAATAATTAGGTACCTTCTATGACCAGAGCCACAGGTATTAAATATCTAGGTAGTTAATCAAACCACATACAAAAATAACGCATGTCATTTTGAAGCTCTCTCAATTTGAACGTTGTTAACACATATTAAGATTCAAACTGGAATGGATTCTTGTTTTGACTTGAGTCTTTTTACTTTTAAAGTCCGTAAGCAACTAACAAAATATTCTACGTTAGTTACGCTCTCAAAATGATAAAATCAATTTGGTCCACAAAAACCTAACAAAAGAACCGACCAACTGTATGTCTACATACTCAAACGGTTAAATTTGATTAGTATTGCAATACAAAATGCGGTTGGCAAAACCTTATCAACGCGTTAGCACTATTGTATTATCTATAAAGTTACGGACCGTGGCGGTATAATAGTAAGTTTGTATTAGGTACATGAATTTGACCATCAAGTGACTAGGAATTAAGTATTCTACTGGGACGAGGTTGATTAAATGGAAAAGGATTTTACGATAAAAGTACCTAAAAATAAACCAACTAAGCGTTAATTTAACTAAGTCTTCGTTGCTTTTAGTTTAATCTTTTACATATATATTGATATCTTTAGATTAGGTTAGGTTTAAGTAGGTTTGTATAAAAAGATAGTTAGGTATAATTGTTTCATGTTCATGTTTCTAAAGTAGAACCATTTTTAAAGACTCTTCATAGGTATAATTTAGTCGTAATCAAACGACACATCAGATTATTATAATAAAACATACAAGCTTTTACCCACGACTTCGTCTGCGTGGAAATGCATCTTCAAAACAGCGCCTCTATTCGGGAACGCGATGTGATTCTGTAGCGATTCGTGAGCGAGATTTCTCATCTTGCTTTTACGCATTACGCGTCGTGCGGAAGAGTGGAATGAGAAATCTCGCTCAAGAATCGCTACAGAATCACTTAGCGTTCCCGAATAGAGGCGCAGGTTCTTATCGGGCCCGAACTTGCCGTTAATAAATTTTCGCGACCCTATTTCCCACTCTTAGGGGTTGAATGTCTTAAAAATAGAAGCCTATGTCCTTCTTCAAGCCTCAAACTACCTATCTCCATATCAAATTTTCATCAAATTCGGTTCAGGGGTTTAACCGTGAATCGCGCAGATACATAAAAATACATCAATGGGCTTTCATCTGGCCACATGAACTGGCCGTAAATTTATTTCACATCCCCTATTTCACAATTTAAGGGGTTGATTTTCTTAAAACAAAGTAGCCCATGTCCTTCCCAAGGGCTCAAACTATCTCCATACCAAATTTCATCAAAATTGCTTCAGTTGTTTAGCTGTGAAAGCTTAACAGACAGGCATACAGAGTTACTTTCGCATTATAATATCAGTCTGTAGATAAGTTTATACGCTACCTTATCATAACAAGGTTCTATGAAGGGTAACAATGGAAATCGGACATACTTCTAACCACTTAATTAATCTTTAGTTTCACAATTGATATACCCATAGATACAAGAACTGGTATAAATACCTAAGTAATTTTAGGGGATTAGCTAGAAAACTAAAAGATCTTTCAACGCGTTCAAGTTATATTATCTTGGTCAGACAATTATTTCTTAATAACTTCAGTTTTTTCAAGTAGAAATTTCACGACCACTTGCAACACGGAAACAACTTTAAACACGCGCTATCAACAAAACAGAACAACGTCCTTAAGCGAACATCGCAAAGCCGAAACTCCTCTACCTTCCAATTTGGGGCACGCACAAATAATTTTGCAGCACTCACCTCTAGTTTTTTGGAGTATTCTTCGTTGATTTTCTCCTGTTCCTTTTTTAATTCCTCGTTCTTGTCCAAAAGGGCTTTCCCGAGCTCAGCAGCCAGGAGTAAATCAGACTCCTTCTGCTGAAGTTGACTCCAAACGTCAGGCTCCATGGTAACCTCTCTCGCGGTAGACATTTCCTTCACGTAATCTTCTAGGTCTTGGTAAAAATGTTCATCGGATAAACTTAGGGCTGTTGGGGTAAGCCTGTTTGCACTCCTACTCCTACTCCTCCTATGTTTCCCTAGTGGAGTCGACGAACGTATAGCACCCTTCCCAACAAACTCAGTCTCGTCAGTTATAAAACCAGGCGTTGCCTGCCGATCGTCGCTTTCAACACTAAGCTCACCAGCCATTTAACTAAAAAAGAACTAACTTTGCACTATTTTCGTGTAGCTATTCTTCTTGAACAGCTTTTCGAACGCTTCTTGGAGTTTCACGGGTTTGGGGAGTTTCACTTTGAATATGCTTTTGGGGAGGTCGAAATCTTTCTTTAGTGCCATGTTGGGTTCATTTCCAGGTCACTCACTGCACTGCACGCGCGACGCGGTAGCGAGGTTGCCTCGACAACGGCTCGGGCACAACAGAGCGAGAACTGCCTTCGAGCGGCAGCGAGCGGCGAGCGGCAAAGATTAGCGAGGGAGGGATACCTAGGCAGAAAAGGAGCGTGTGGTTTAATAATCAAACCTTTTTAATCGATTTAAGCGGGCCACATTCATACAGAAATGTTACGTATAATTCAAATACAAGTTAATGTTAGTCACTTACTAAGGAATCATTCAAAAGCCATTTATTTTTTACATAATGCAATCGAATTTGTGTCATACTATGAAGTCTCTAAGGTTTTAATTCTAAATACAAGTATGTGGTCGATAAAACGCCTCTACCCGGGTAGAGGGTAAATAAGGGTTAAAAATTAAAATAAATTCATTATTTTCATTTGTATGTTTATTTATTTATTTATACTTTATTGCAAAATACACGAGTGTTAAAATGGCGGACTTAATGCCTTAAGGCATTTCCTACCAGTCAACCACTAGGCCAAACAGAAACATGTTAAGGATCGTGCAGGAAGTATAGACCGTAAATCAGTAATACACCACGCCATGGTGTTTATTTATATATAAAAGGCATATATATTTATAAATATAATTTATTTATAAGTACACGTCAAAATATACACATGAAAAATAAAAATTAGCTTTGAAAGGGTTTAAAGTGAATTATCATCGTGAGTACAATCCCAAAAACTAAATCGATTTCAAAATGGGTGTTGTAAAAAGTGGGTTAAAGAGTTGCGTCAGGCTTCTCTGTCAGGGAAATTAGATACAGTTAGCAAGATGTAAAGATATTCCTAAAAAGGCAATTTTGTGTAAATATTTTCATATACAGTTTTTAAGTAAGATACAAATGGCGGTCTTCTACAAAATAAAACATAAAACCATTTTTTTTATAGTTTATTACACCCTTAATCTCCTCCTTCCATCCTAGTCACTAGCACGAAAATACATTGAGTGTCCCATCTGGCAATTCTCAACTCTTTGCCTATAAACAACACGTGCATCTGAGAGAAACGGCGATAACAGGTAAATACACAATCAACGCGTTAGAAAGAGATGGTTATACATACCCAAGGTCATCCAAAGAGAGTGGTCAAAAATGGTGAAACAATTAAATTTATTGTTGGTAAACTGAAGCAGTACCAACTTCTAAATGCTGGTGGTCAAATCACAAACTAGAGGTGGCCACGTATTAATGCGACGGTTTCTCAGATTGCAGCGCCGATGATAGCAGCAAAGATAATATTGTATTTTTACATAGGAAGTGATATCATTGTGATCCTATAAAAATACGCATGTTATTTTGATTCTGCAAAAAAAGACCTTGATATTTATGGCATTAATTGGTCTAGTCTGCTAATAGATTAACGTTCCAGTATTAGCAAAAAAGTTTAGATTTTAGATTAACGTAATTAACTTTTTTTTCCACGAAACGTTTAAAAAAATCTTCTGAATGCAACCGTTTTTAGGCGTTAAAGTTGTACCCGTGACTTCGCGTGTGATCAGGATGAACATTCCTATGTGTTAATCCAGGGTAGCTGTCTCCATTCCAAATTTCATCCAAATCTTTAGCCGTTGAAGCGTGAAGGAGTAACAAACATACTAACGCACACACAGCATGCACAGATTTTCGCATTAAAAAGGCCCGGGCAAACCAAACGCGGTACTTTGGTGTAGCATGGTAAATCCGCCGACGCCGTTCTACAACGGCGCGGGCCCGCGTTCGCGCCGCAAACGCGCCGCAACCGCGTTTGGTTTGCCCGGGCCTTTATAATAATAAGTAGCCTATGTTTTTCAGAATTCTAACTATCGCTGTGCAAAATATCAAGTCAATTCGTTGCTCCGTTTTGACGTGAAGAGGAACAAACAATTAAACTAACACACTTTTACACTTATAATATTACTAGTGGACCCGCCACAGCTTCGCCCGCAGTATTTTCCATACAAACTTTATTACCCCTTTTCACCCCTTTAAGGATGGAATTTTAAAAAATCCCTCCTTAGTGCACCTCTATGGTACTCGAGGAATGTCTCCTCCAAATTTCAAACCTCTAGGACCACCCGTTTAGGCTGTGCGTTGTCTATAAGTGAGTTACGGTACTGTTTTAATATATAAATATGAATTGATGATTGATAATGTATAGTGACTAATGATAAAATACAATTAACTTAAACATACATACATACATAGCATCACGCCCGAAATCCCTAATGGGGTGGGCAGAGCCACATCCCTACTTCTGGCCACGTTCGATTAATTAGTCCTAAGATGTTATGATGAACCGTATGGTGACAGGTGATCAGCCCATCGCCCATTCAGATAGTCCACCATGTTGGAGAGGACCCGTCCCTTAGTCAACTTTTACGACATGCCAGGATGATAAGCATCTGCACGCATTCTATGCTATTTCTTCACTCCCAGTGCAGCAGAGGAGGAAATAGGAATAGGAATTAACTTAAGTATATACGTAAACACATAGAGGACCTTAATCTGTAAAACTGTTTTTATATATTTCGAAAATTACAAAGATCCTAATTCTAATTTCAGACTTTACTTTCTCAACGTGTCGTATGTCGCTAAGATGTTGGTTCGAAATGTGTACTTTATGTCAAGCCATTTTAGGTGGATTTTACAACTTCGCATATGAGTTAAATACGAGTTTGTGAAAGTAAGCGGTCGATATAGCTACATACCGATATCGCTTTAAACTGGTATTGATCCAAATTGTAACTGATATCGAAATGCGAAAGTTTTTTGTCCCACTTTCTCATTTGAACTACCTTCTCATACGAAATGATATTTCGCCCCAAAACAAACATGAAATAGTCCAAATAACAAAGAGTATGTTTTTCGTCGAAAAAGCCCTGACTATAATAGGCTAGTTTCCAGAAAGATTCTAATTAGTCCGTCATTTACATAAAAAAAATTTGAACACATATTTTTTCTTTTGTCAATTAAACAAAAAATGACGAAGATATAGTGCGTTGAAGTTCCGCGTGACGTCACGACTTTGTACTTTTTACCATTAAGTGAGGTCATGAGCCCCCACTCCCGAACTTTGATGCGCGTTATCTTTGTCAATTTTGATTGATTTCATAAAGCAAAAAATAAGTGTTTCTTTTTTTTTGATAATCTAACTGACGGACTAATTAGAATTATTATTTTTTGACCCAGGAAACATCCCTATTTAGTGCAATACAACTAAATACGTTAAGAATTTGTGAACAGAAACGCCTCCGAACATTATTTAGTTACATAACTGAAAAAAAAAAAAAAAAAAACAGGCGAGTATTTCAGATTAAGGCCTCGATATGGAAAATACAGTCCAATATAACACTCCTTATTGCACATAAGGAATGTACAAAGGCGAGCTTATCCCTAATGGTATCTCTTCCAGCTAACCTTGGAGTTGGTAATAGAAGACAATGCGTGCATTGCATAGACAAAATTACAAATAGCTAAAAAAAGCATAAACGAAATATATATGATGTATATGTATATCAATATATTAATAAATAAGTTTAGTTTAATTAAAAAAACCGGCCAAGTGCGAGTCGGACTCGCGCACGAAGGGTTTCGTACCATTGTCTATAATTTCAAGCGTCTACCTGTTGCCGTTATCAATATCGATCAAAAACGAGCAAGACAATCATGTATGTTGTATAGGAGCCCCATAAAATATTTATTTTATTCTATATTTTTGTACTTATTGTTATAGCGGCAACAGAAATACATCATCTGTGAAAATTTCAACTGTCTTACTATCACGGTTCATGAGATACAGCCTGGTGACAGACGGACGGATAGCGGAGTCTTGGTAATAGGGTCCTGTTTTACCCTTTGGGTACGGAACCCTAAAAATAATGAAAAAACAGCTATTTAATAATTAACAAATCAACTCTTAATTTAGCCACAACTTATGCATGCAGTCCTTTTTAAGCGAGGCTGCGGAAGGACATCATCTCAAGCCCAAAGGAAGCTTGTTCCACAATTTAACACTGTATAGGTACCGTGAAAATCGTTTATTACAATACTTATATAAGTCCAGTGATGGGAAATAGGTGAGCTAAAATACCTATTCTTTGCGAGAGGACATAATATGGAGTGGTTACAACAGGATAAAAGTATATATTTTTTGGATTCCGGGTATTTGATATTTATCCGGGCACTGCGAATACTAGCCGTAATGTTGAACATACATTCTTTTCTTGTATGTTCAACATTACGGTTTACATGTTACCATTTTTAAATTTGTAGTAAAAATGGTAATATTCCTGCCATAAAGTTAAAGTTATATATAATTTTAACTTTATGGCAGGAATGTTACCATTATTACTACAAACTTTACAAACATTCTATAAGGAAAAGAATGATGTTCAACATTACGGCTAGTATTCGCAGTGCCCGGATAAATATCAAATACCCGGAATCCAAAAAATATATATTTTTATCCAGTTGTAACCACTCCATATTATGTCCTCTCGCAAAGAATAGGTATTTTAGCTCACCTATTTCCCATCACTGTATATAACAATCTAAACTCGGGAAATAAATCAAAAATATTACACTCATTACCTACTTAATTGAATAGTTGAACTTAAATTCATATATTCTGAAAGACCTACGGCTATGAATGTATTTACGTAGGGCTTCAGTCGTTTCTCATAGCATAAGTTCGTTGTTACGCTGTTATTGATCCAACCGAAACACTTGAAGGAATGAACATTGACAGAAAGTAAACAGAAATATACGACGTAGAAGGTTGCGTAGGTTATTAACGCTGAAACACTAAAGTAATTTCAAATAAACATCTCAAACACTGCTTAATGGACTACGATAAAAGTGGTCTGATGTGCGCACTAAACGATTCCAAATTGAACCCTTCCCTCCCTTTAGGATAGGGCAGATTATCTTTTGTTTTACGGAACATAGTACAACAAAAGAAAATCTGCCCTATAACAGAGGCAAGGGTTAAACTTGAAATTGCTTGAGCCTACGCAACACCAAGTAAAGAGCGTCGTTGATTCTTATGTCTAAGACGAAGTAAACAAGTGATTTTTAAAGCACCGAAGTATTCTTTATCCCTTCAAATAGCAAACGAAACGACACACGAGAACGCATTCAAAGAAAAAAAATACGAATTGCTTTTGTTCTAGATAAGATCTAGCAGAGATCTTCTGATTATTTCCTATATAAAGAGGCTGCTCACCAGGCCAATTAGAACAGACTCAACATGGCAGTACCTAATGAAGACATGGAGATGGAAAAGATCGCGGAAGACGAACTGTCCAAGCTGCAGCGTCAGGTATGATCATCCGCTTAATTTATCGCTTTTTAGACTTGACGTCCTACGTAACCTTCCATGTTGCCCTTTTTTACTGCGTCCCTAGATTGACACATAGATAAGTTAACACCGTCTTATGTATGTTTTGACGAGTATCTGACTCTGTCGGAAATCGAACATGCAACCTCAATCTTTACATCCAACATTTGGAACCAATAGGTCGGTTATTCTTGATCTTTTCATCACAAACCACAGAATAAGTGCGTTTCTCTCACGCTAGTGCCGAAGAAAGAGATAATCAGAGAAATAGAACGGGGTTAAGTTATCCCCGCTAGTTATCTAGGGTCGCTGTCAACTAGACATCCTACATGATGGAAATTGGTCACCGTCATCTACACCCCGCATGCGAGCTCCGAGGAATCGGTGTCGTGGGAAACGGGCGCCTGGCCGTCTTTTCATACCCTGCACTCTACCAGTACGAGTGTTGTCCTCAAGGCATTGCTCATACTTTCGATGCTGTTGGTGTAGTAGTCATTTACTGCACAAAATCTTGTATTAAGATTCCTTGGAGCGCGGGAAGTATGGACATTTGCAACGTCAGAGGCGCTGCCAACGCAATGCTCTGTTGCGACTCCCTAAAACTGAGTAGTTTGCTTAGCTATGACATTCCTTGAAGAGACATTTTTTGTTTTTATAAAATGTTCTGAAATAGAATAGAGCTACAAAAGGGCCCGATTTGCTTTTGGATATGAAATTTGGTCGATCATTTTGACTGAGAGTTTTATTGTTCCAGTTCAGGGTGATGGAGATAGACCGCATGTCGGTGATGAGTAGCGTGCAGCCGACGCTCCGCGTGCAGAGGAACATCATTCGAACCCTGAATGCTGACCTCGAGAAGATCATGTTGGAGTTGAAGGTATTCTTGAGGAATGAGCAGAAGGCCCGGAACTGTAGACTCCAAACGCCTGAGCATTTTGTCGCACACATATATATCACCCCGGCACCACATCACCGTGCTGTCAACCAGTCGTCAACGTAACGTAGACACATTGCCGGAGCGGCTCAGCACCTTCGAGGTGTCAGCGCTTACCACTAGAAGCCAGCGTGACTTCGGCTGGGTGATAGCTCGTTTACGGCTTACTGCCACTTGGGGTACGATGCAGGAGGAAGGGGAATGCATAGGCCCCGCGCGCCATTCCTTCGGTGACGGCGAAACGTAAAGGCCGCTATGGCGAGATGTAAAAGCGCTTACGGCAAGTTCTCCACTTACCTGTAGCCATCCTGTAGCCATTCACTAGCTTTTACCGGCGCATGGCGATGCTGGTACGGATTGTCAGTGCGCGTTGCAGTATGGCGTTTCATACAAAGAATTCTGAATCGCCTGAGCTTATAGGATGCTGATCTCATGCCGGGGCGATATGTGAGCGACCATTTTTAGCCGTAGTCGAAGCATTGTTATAAGAAGTGACTACCAACTTTTACAACGAAGATCACCATCTACAGAATTATGCTATTATAGGTACACGCTCAGTATTTACCAGAGATTTTGGATCGCGATACTAGATCGTGATCCAGGTACTGTAATGTGGTCAGCACACTAGATTACACGCTCAATATGCATGACACACAATCCAGGATAATACTGTGAAAATTTAAATACGAGTATCTACTGACCGTTCGGCATAGACTTGATGCTATGAATAAACATTTAGGCGCTGTAAACGACAATCTGTCCCATAATGTCTTACGAAAATAAAAAATCTAAAGCGCATCAAAGTGGCGTAGGGTTAGATTGGCACCCCGAGCGGTTTTGTATTGAGCACCCCTAATTAAATTAAAACACCAAATACTAAACACGCTTATGGTGTCTGGTCTGGTGTCATGTGTTGGTGGTAGTTATTTATTGATAATGTCTTTAAAGAAGGAGTTTTTGTGCGCCTTCTTTGTATGCACGAGTGAGTTGTCGTTGTCGCCCCTTGGTGCCTGGCACCCGGGGGGATTGCCCCCTCCGCCCCCCCTTTACGCCGCCACTGAACAAAATTACAAAATTAGCACGTGGAAGTGACAGGGAACGGACAGGCTCTGTAAAAATATTTTAAACTTCTTATTAACAAGTAAGTAATTATTTGTTTTCTAATGAATGTTGTTTTCACTTCGCTTCCCTCAGTTAACCAAAAGCACCTCCAACGTGCTAGAGAGCGCCAAAGCTCGGGACAACCTACTTTCCCTGCTAAAGGAACACGAACGCTACTCGACAGAGGTGCGCGCACACCGCAGCACTATCACTGAGTTGGACTTCCTACTGCGGCAGGTGCAGAAGGAGATAAAAGCCCTGAGGGCTAAGGGCAGCGGGTGTGATGAGGTAAGGCTGATTAGGCGACTCTTTCTAACACTAGGTACAGCAGTTCTCGTAGCACTTGCATCAAACCTTGGAACTTTTTCAGCTTCAATCCAACCAGTTGGAGAAAGTCCTCGCTTTTCGGGTAATAATATCCTTAATATTATGGTACTTTTAACACGTTCATTGCCAACCTTTTCTTATTGTTATTAGCCAGTAATTGAGCTTTGAAAACATGCTATAAACCAAAAACGTGGCTATCACGTGGCAATGGAAGTGCTAATGAAGAAGTTTACAGTGGTAGTAATCTTCAATTCAGCTATGATCGCAGAATACCTTATAATGGGGCCAATTCGAACGTATTTTCGCTAAATTTAGAAGTCGCTAAATTTGAAATAAGAAACGTTAGACTCGATTTTGAACCTTGGAGCTCTACAAAATCGAGTTTGACGTTTCTTATTTTAAGTTTACACAATCTTATTCTTATCATATCCTCTTTCTTAAAGGAATACTCGAAGTCTCTCACAGAGCAGAACATGATCAGCCAACTGGAAAATCGTCGCAGCACCGCTATGCGTCGGTTCAACACCGTCAACTGCGAAAACTACAAGATGCGGCTTGAGATAGACCGTCTGCTGAGAGACAGGTACATTTACCAATTCTGGCCACTTGACCGCTGCTAGAGTAACTTGCTTAAAATTAACCATCGGTCTGCTGAGAGACCGCTAATGCAAACCGTCAATGTTGAAATAGCATAACAAACTGGAGAATTGCCACAAACTCGTGAAAGATTACAGTCTCCGTCCCGATACTCATTTTGTTAGACGTTGTCAGCCAAGTTTCCATGGCAACTTCCTTCAGAACATCCATTTTGGTGTAACGCATGATTAGAAATAAGGGTGCATCAGAGTTTTGACTTAGTTACATTATTATGCCCTGTTTCTCCTTCTCCAGGCAGTCATTCAACGTAGTGTGGAAGAACCAGATTAAGCGGCTGATGGACGGAAAAGCCCAGATCTTGGAGTTGGTGGAGCAGGCGATAGCCACGTACGACCAGCGCGAGGAGTGGTGCGCGAAGCTGGACGCGCTGAAGGAACGGGCTGCTATTGATTATAGGAAACACTGTTTGGTTAGTTCATTGCATGGATCAGAAGAGATTTGGTAATGGTTGAGTCAAATTAAGAAGTCAGGTTTCCGGAGTAGCTACTACAAGTTTTAATAATACAGGAGCGATTATTCATTTTTCCATTTCTTGCATGATAGAAAATGAGTTAATTTTTGTCTAAATTCTTATAATAGTGCACGTAGATATAAGTAAGTTTTAAACATTGTTTGAAATAGATTTTCTGGTTTTTGGTATAATGCCTGGTGAAAGAATATCCTTTGACGTATTCCCTGTAGTAACGCGGAAGAAATGGTTGACCTATACTATCATTGAGTTCATTATGTCCATAACCAGGAGGTTCGAGAACTCCAACGCCAGCTAGACCACAGCATGAAACTGGAGGAGTTCTTACGGACCAAGGGCACGGTGCGGCTGACGGCTGCCGATGCTAAGGCGGAAGCCAAGCGGCTGGAGCAACAAGAAGAGGAACAAAGGGTTTATAACAACTATGTCAACATCCTCGATGCTATAAGAGTAAGACACTGTTTATGTTAGTTTAAAGAACAAGGTATACGTGCAAGTGTGATAAGTCAAACGTATTAGGTTCCCATCATTATCCCCTTATGCTATTTAATTTACATGCTTATCACTTTAATTGCTAGTCATAGAACAAAGTCATAGCTGCAGGCTATTTTCCCAGCAAATCTGATACGCCTTGAGAATAAATGCGTTACCTCTGGACCTCCGCTTAAAACAATTTCCTGGGACATCTATGTATATCTACAGCTAGTAGGTACAACATCAACACGGCTCGCGTATCGGCAGCTTGTGGGAAACTTTATAGAGGTCATAAACAAGGCTCTCGTTTTTGACACTAAGAGTATCAAAAACTTATCACGAATTCAGAATACTTAAGTTCCTAAATTAAAGGGCATACGTCCCGCTGCAATCCTATTGGTTGCTTATGATGCAAGGCTATATGGATCTAATGTCATAAACCTCCTTCCTCAGGAGTACGCAGGCGAAGAGGACGTGGACAAACTAATGCAAGAGTTTACCCGGCGCGAGGAAGAAAACTACGCGCTGTTCAACTATATCAACGAGGTCAACACAGAGCTCAAGAACTTGGATGATTGCGTCAGGACGCTTAAGAACAACATAGGTTTGAATAACAATAGTTAAATTAAAACTTTCGTGGTACATTATGGACACTTGAAATGAACACGGCTCACGATTCATTGGCAGAAATGGTCCTACATGTTTCATACTCGTATTTAGTCCTTTAGGAGTTGTGTGTGGTTTGTATAACGTTTGTAGGTTTATCTTTTCTGCTGATCTTTCATAAATTTTGTGAGACCATTGACGGTTACTAATAAGGTTAAAATAAAAACATTTTGCCGCACGTCGCTAGCCAGTTTCTACTAAAACTACATTTGGTGTTATCTACAATAAACTTCTTAAAATACGCTGTCGTGGCAAAGTTATGCCTAAAATATAGCATGATATAGAGTTTCTGAATTCGGAAGCGTAAATAAACTATCATTTTAGTTACTTCATCAGCATCCAGCCAGCCCAACACAGGCTGAGCGCAGATTACACAAATTAATAATTATAGTTAACAAAAACTAAAACAACACGTTTATGTCAGTAACGGAGTAAAAAGTACAAAAGACCCTCATCACCAAGTAGTGTTTTGCTCTCGTCAAAATAAACCAAATGTCCACCTACTGGCTCCATAGTCAGATCAACTCGATGGTTCTCAATTATTGTATTGTCATCCGAATTGCATACACTTGCTAATTTTCAAATGGTTACGACAATTAGAAGTAGGTTAAAATTGTCTTCTAAGAATTTATTACATTGTTAGTTAGTTAGTTACAACTTTCTAATATATAGACGACGAGCACGCGAAGCACCAGGCCAAGCTGTCCAAGCAAAAGGATAGCGTCGAGTCTCTACGGATGACGCTAGACGAGAAACGACAGGGCACCGTACAGTTCCGTGATGAACTGGCACGCAGCAACGCAGTGCTCAGCAGCTTGCTGCAGCAAGTGCAGCAGTTGGCGCAGTGAGTACTGGACATGCAGGATAGTGGAATCATCGAGGACGATGCTAGAGAACAGCTAGCATGTATTAACGCGGTGCTTAGCAGCTTGCTGCAGTAAGTGCAGCAGCTGGCGCAGTGAGTAACTACTGGGTACAAGCGACAGCATAGTAGCGGTAGGTAGATACATAGATTTTCTTATTCGCACAGCCAAGGAGTGAAACGCTCTCCCTGCGTCAGTATTCCCGGAATCATAATCACCTTGGTGTTTTCAAGGCAAGAGTGAATAAGCATTTTCTGGGTAAGCGTGTACCACCTATGATCTCGTCATTACTTAGCACAGCAAGGCAGCAGTTGGCGCAGTGAGTACTGGGCACCTAGAAGAATAGTAGAATCATCGAGGACGATTCCGGACAACAAACGACAGGACACCGCGCGGCTAACAGAACAGTATGTATTTATTAACTGCTTAGCAGCTTGCTGCAGTAAGTGCAGCAGCTCGCGCAGTGAGTACTGTCTGCAAGCAGCAGCACTGAAGCGGTAGGTAGGTCGACTGGAGGTAAGATTCTGAATGCTTATATTGACGCATGTGGCAGTAGGTACAACACCGACCCGACCGTAAGAGACAAAGCCCCACTGGACCATATTAAAAAAACACTTGCTCGGAAGGCGTGCGCAAGCGCCTGGTCACTATGATATGCGTACACTAGACAGAGACGTTTGTAAACGCTCAGGGGTGGAAATAGGGTGGATAGCGGCTTTAGTCTTCAGTTAAAAGGGGGTTTTGATTCGATGGTGTAGACTACAGGTCACTAAAAGTTAACAATCGTCGCCTGAATAAACCAGCGCTGTAAAAAACACTTATGTATTTCAATACTTCCCAGCGCGTCAGAATGCGGCTCATTGCCGCTGCTCAAGTTGCTGGGAAAATCCGTTGACGTCAATGTGTCGAACGCGCGTCTGTACATCAAGAGCCTTGAGCAGAAGATTGCCGAGACGGTGGAAATTATCAAGATCGATGAGGTGAGTCTTGGAATAACCCTATGATCAGAGGCGACATTAGGCGTGGCCGAGGGGCCTGGCACCTTAACACATAAAGTGCCGAAAACCCGATATCGGGTTTTCTATGACTTTGTCGCGACGCCGAACGACTCGCTTCTTGCTATAGACATTTTGTATGGAGACAATTCTGCAGCACCTGGGATGGGACTTAATTTTTGGGCTAGCACTGAAAGTGTTAATGGTTTATGCATAACTCGGACGCAACGTAGAAATCTATGCGTCACCTTCGCAAAATGTACCTTGCCCACATCCAATTTTGGTCTTGCCCCGCCACTGCTTATGATGTCTCCCTTTATCCTCCGCCTGCCTAAAACGGATTGTGACTATGTCGCGTTTTGCCTACACTTCAATCTTCAGGGGCATTAAGACTATGTGGCTTGCCGACTATTTCGCTGTTTGTCTATATAGTAGAATGCCTGTTTCGAGAACGTGCCTAATTCTCCAAACGACATTTTCGCGTTTTGCCATAATTTCATTTTAAATGGTTTAATGCATCACTTTTTAATCTCGTTTTCAGTCTTCATCCCACTGTAGTCTTAATGCGTGTAAGTCATAACGCGATTAGCTTAACAGCCGTTTAGTCTTAATACCCATTAGTTCAGCAGTGATGAACGCATGTTGATAATTAGGAAATTAGCGTTTTATACTATGTACGACTTATAGGCACAATCCGTTTTAGGCAGGCGGAGAACAAATGTCTGTATGTATACAAAGTCACCCGAAGCCGGTTCTATAATGTCCTGTATGTATACAAAGTCACCCAGAGCCGGTTATATAATCCCCTGTATGTATACAGTCATCCGGAGCCGGTTCTATAATGTCCTGTATGTATACAGTCATCCGGAGCCGGTTCTATAATGTCCTGTATGTATACAAAATCACCCAGAGTCGGTTCTATAATGCCCTGTATGTATAACAAAGTCATCCGGAGCCGGTTCTATAATGCCCTGTATGTATACAAAGTCATCCGGAGCCGGTTCTATAATGCCCTGTATTTATATAGTCACCCCGAGGCGGTTCTATAATGCCCTGCATGTATACAAAGTAATCCGGAGCCGGTTCTATAATGCCCTGTATTTATATAGTCACCCCGAGGCGGTTCTATAATGCCCTGCATGTATACAAAGTCATCCGGAGCCGGTTCTATAATGCCCTGTATGTATACAAAGTATCCGGAGCCGGTTCTATAATTCCCAGTACGTATTCAAAGTCACCCGGAGCCCGACCGGGTTGCGATTGGAGCTTTTCAAAGAAGATTCAAACGTGGCCTTGGCCAGCAGGATTGGCTTCTTGTATATTGTTCAATAAGATCGCAGTTTAGCGTTTTTGATATTATACTAAACTGATGGACAAAATTGAATGGCTGAAAAAAAAAAAAAACAATGAATGGAAATGTGTATGTTGAAGGTAAAAAGATACTGAGCCCACGCATGTAATTATGACATCTGGAGTCTTGTTTTTGCATGAAAACAGAGGACTTAGAAACATACTTATCATACGCAATGCCGTCACACACATGTATGTTTTTGTCATTTGTGTTCATGCAAATTCAAGGGTCTAGAAGTCATAATGCGTTGCATACGTGGGCTCAGTTTGTCTTTACCTTTACTTGTGGTGGCCTTCCACCAGCGGGCCTAGCATGTCAGACACGGGGATAAGTTACAGCCGTTTATCTCTGAGTCTCTTTCGTCGGCACTAGTGTGAGAGACGCACTTAGAGATAAGGCGGTTTAACTTATCCTCGTGTCAACCTTGTTAGGGCCGCTGGGAGTGTTGCCTCACACCTGCGTGTCGGAGTGTGCATGTGTTTGTGTGTGTGTGTTTTACCTGCGTGGACGACCGCCATTATGGCAACTTATGTGCCGGGGGTTATATTGTGTGCGTGTGCGTGCGCAGGCGCTGGCGCGGCAGGCGGCGACGCGCGCGCGCACGCCGCCCTCGGGCCGGCGCCGCCGCCGGCCGCAGCCCTCCCCGCGCGCGCCCGCGCCGCCGGCGCCGGCCTGAACTACCACTTCAAGCCACGCCCACTCGATACCAATTACTTAAACAAATCATTACGGCACTTAACGTTTACAACAATATAATGTTAAACAATACGAACCTGCCAGCTCGGCTTTGTTTCGCCTCTTAACTTTTAAATCGATGACATTGGTTCCTTGGAACGTTCTTATACATAATTTCAGACTTGTGGCCGAATTCAGAAACGCCACTTAAGAAATTGATTACAGATTAAATAGTTAAATGGCCGTCAAATAGTTGTCATCCTATACAAAAACTTCACTTTAATTAAAGATCAAATTGAGTGGCCTTTCTGAATTTGACCATTCGTCTCACTGACCCATTCGATTTACCCATACATTGGATTCAACCTGTATAATAATTTAGAATCACTTGAATAAAATCAACAACTTAACATTGAAACTTTTTATTCTACTTACTTTTTACAGCTTTTTACATAATTGTATTGACTAATTTATCCTAAAACCTGCGATTATTACCTGAAAATAAAAATAACTTCATGTTCAAAAATAAAATTAAAGACAATTTTTTATGCCATAATATGCACTATAATATTGCATTTTCATCAGACTATAATACTCAATACAATCAAAATGAGCCCGCGCACAACGGGGTTATGTCGTGTAGTTGAAGAGTTCCTAAAAACACCTTCCAAATGCATCATCAAACCAGCTCCATGGTACCATACTACTACATTGTCACCGAAGTTACGTAAGTATACCAAATTACAGCTCCATCGGATACCGGGAAGTGGGTCAAATTTCACTTGCCAGATTTCATTACAGACAGACACCAGGACAGGTGAAACTAAATCAAAACTTGTAAAAAAAACACTTATTTTTAAAAGTTTTGTATACTGCATGATACTTTGTGGAGCTGATTTATTGATGAATGCTGAGAAAATTAAAAAAAAAAGTTTTGCTAACTATGGCGTGTGAAGGGCACGTTATGAGAATGTATTTTTCATATAATTTTAAGATAAATGGTATTGAAGTTATTTAGGAAAGTAGGGGAAGATTGACCCCTCATCTCAGAAACGGATGGGCTTAAAATCACCCACGCCCGAACTTTGATGCGCGTTATCTTTGTCAAATTTGATTGATTTGATAAAGCAAAAAATACGTGATCAATATCTTTTCATAATCTAACTGACCGACTAATTAGAATTATTATTTTTGACCCAGGAAACATCCCTATTACAACATATGCTAAGCTCTCGCCTTTTCACTAATGTGGCATATTTGATTTAGTTTATAGATATTGTTTAATTGATTCTAATGTATAGGCATTTAACATCTACTTAAATAGCCATATTGATGTTTAGTTCTGTCCACACTGTGTCAGGTGTCAGACGTATTGGCTTCCCAGTGAAGATTTAAAATATGATGTAAAAGATTAAAATAATTGGATAGTTACTGTGTATTTTCTTTGGCTCCAAGCCTAATTTACCATAGATATAAGTAATGCCATTTTTAACCGCCGAAGCAAACAGAGAGGTGTCATAAGTTTAACGTGTGTATCTGTGTATCTGTCTGTGCCACTGTAGCTCACAGATGGATGAACCGATTTTGATCCGGATTTTCTGTTTGAAAGATGACTTAACAGTGTTCTCAGGTATGATTCAAGAAAATCTGTTATTCCGTCTGAAGATCATCAACTCCTTTCTAGGTGACGAAGGGATGTAAGCAACTTCCACAGGTGAGATCATTTCGATATTTGGTACACTATTTTTATCTCACGAAGCGACGTGCGCTTTATTTGAGGTAACCAACTAATGAGAGCTCCGACGCTTATACATACACATACTCGCACAGCGTTTTTGTTAACTGGTCACAAGTAAAGCGCGCGTCGCTTCGTCAGATCCTACTACTGGTCGTACTGTATCCTGTTACTTCAATGATATTGCAAGAACATGATAACCTTAATCTGACGCTGCAGCATCACCTCAATTTATTCTTGTACTAATACTGAACCAATGATAATATTTATTTTGCAAGTAGGCCACATGGGCTCTTTCACATGTCTGAAGCTACCAGCGCTTCGAAAGGTGACATCTGCTGAGAAGAAACGCCGCAAGAAACTCAGCAGCAAGTCTTTTTTTTTCAACTTTTACATTAGAGTTTTAACTAAAACTAACACATAAAAAGGGCAGCATACAAACCTAATGGGTACAAATTAATTACAATGAATAACTAATAAGGGAGATGCATATGCTCCGCGTCTGGACAAGTTAAGTGACTTAGAGATGTATAAAGCCTCTAAGGGTCATAATAATAATAAAGACATAAAGAAACATCTAAATTGATTACCTAATCTAGGTTAAATGGAGATGTAGACAGTCTCCACGGTCATATAAAGTCGGTCGGTATAAAGAGGGAGATGTAAGATGTATATCGTTCTTTGAATTGTCATATTAAGCGAATGAAGCCTTTATCTATCTATAAATAGGTGATGATAACTCACGTTTGTATCCTGATGGGCAGCCCCCGGGCCACCATGCTGCTCGCGATCATAATGAAATTGGTGAAGCTGCGCGCGCGACTCACAGCGCGCAGCAAGTCCGGCTCCGGAGAGAACGGCTGGTTTTGTTCCACGTTCGTGTCTAAAAATATAGATACAATATTAATTGAGTCTCCCGCTTATTTTAAGAGGACTGAAGCAACGGTAAAAATCAGCCTTGTCATACAAAAGGCGATACCGATTTCCACCCCTTAAATGATAACCGATTTTGACCAATTTTTGATAGGCTGTCAGAACAAAAACTAGGTCTATACGTTTTTTGAATATTGATTAAAGATCAAGAAAGTCAAATAATCGCCGAAATTAGTTTTGTATGAGAACACTGAAACCACAATAAAACTGAATTTATTGATTATAGTCAGAAAATCAAGACGTATAGACCTAGATTTTGCGCTGACTGATGACCTATCAAAAATTGGTGAACATCGGTTAACATTTAAGGGGTGGAAATTGTTATCGCCTTTTGTATGAAAAGCCGTAGGTTCACACTCCTCTTAAGTGTAGCGTCTTTTAAATAAGCGAACACACTTCCGAATTAGCCCCATTCTCAACATGGAGAAGCGATAAATAAAGACATTCCATGAAATAAGGGTCCTGTTTTATCACAAGATATGTTATATTCCAAGATTATTTTTTTGCGCCGTAGCCTTTTTTTTTCTTCTAATTTGGATGCAGCCTAAGTTACTTCTTATAAAATCAGCTATCGGCCAGTGAAAGTCCCTTCAAAATCGGTTCAGCCGGTTCGGAGATTAGCCGGAACAAACAGACCGACAGACAAAAATTTTATAAATTTCTTTTATATTATAAGTACCGTAAGTATATACTTTCATATGCATTTAGTAAAAAGCTATAATTTTGACATTACTAACAAACACTTCAATTTTATTTATTTGTATATAGATTATATTCTACATGGCAACATCACTGGGCAATTGGATGGGATCTGTCATCAGTGTTGCCAGCTTTTACCGTAAAATTACCTGAAAAATTGCGAAATTCACGCAGGGATTTGGCCATCGAGGTGTGTAAAAAACTCACCAAGCACTCCCTTGCTCCAGTTGGCCTTCCCAACGCTGGGCCACGGCACGTTGGCGTCAGACGGCACGTACAGCGACACCAGCGTGCTCACCATCTTGTCCACCTCCAGGTCTGTGACCTCCCACAGCATGCCCACTACCATTGGACTGCAAACAAGACAAATAAGATTTGGATTGAGGATTTGGAAAGAACTTCCTGCTGTAATGCTCCCACTGTGCCACAATGTTTTTTTATCTACACCCATATCATAAAACCTCCATAATGTAATCAAAAACCTTAGGAAATGGCCACCATTATGACAACCTGTACTGTAATGTTATTACAGTATCGATTTTAGTGTCGTGATGGTCATAACGATACAGATATGAACTACAGGCCGGCGCGCTGCCGTCGCCGCCGCCGTTTATAATATGTGTGTAGATAAAGTTATGTATGCAACTCTGCATAATTTCGCCTTAAAACACACGTGCGATCTTATTATGAAACTCGCTTTGCGAGGACTAGTGTTTTGAGGCCTATCATTATGCAATCGTTGCATAAACTACTATTTTATAAGGGTAACTATCATTATAGTACATTGTTGTTGAGGCTAGAAAGTAACGCTTTACGCCGAGCAATACATAGTGCGTTTAACAGCTTACGCGAGGAAATATTATTTTCGTGTCCCAGAGGCGTAGCGTGAGGGTAAGCCAGTGGAGCATTTCTATTTTGAAACATTATATTATTACACATTAAATGTTGTAATTATATAAAAAATAATGTAATGTGTAATTTTTATGTTAATACGAGAATTAATTAATAAAATTATAATGTTTGAGTTAAGAAAGTATGCACCAGCTTACCCTCACGCTACGCCACTGTCGTGTACTAAAACTAGCGCGGCTATCAAACAAATATGTTGTCATCATCTAGCTGCAGCAGGATTTCTGCCAGCGTCCGCCCGAGGCACCCTGCGCTATTCCAAGCGATTGGTTGATAACTTTGCTGGCCTGTATTCAACTGTCCAGAGATTAGATCAGTCCTTGCTCAGAGGGTCGCAAACCCTTGGTCAGGAGGATCGCGGGCACAAGTCAGGTTTATAAACACCTCATTGTTGAAACCATTGACATAGTATTAATACGGACATGGGGTCGCCAGATGTTTATACTTGTAAAGAGGGTTGTGAGGGTATTCAAAAAAGATTGAAATACACAGATTTACTTAATACAACTGTTTATAGTCAGGGTTGACTGCCTCACCTGCCAGCGACCCTTAGATGGTGGTGCGCGGCCGCGGGCGGAGCCCTGCCGGCGCCGTGCTGCAGGCGCACGGAGCCGCAGCCCGACAGCAGCGCCGCGCAGCGCGTGCCGCGCGCGCCCTCCACCCCGCAGCCCGGGGCTCCGTTCCCGAACTGACAGCCGTCCCCGTGCCCGCAGTACCTACGAAAATTAAAATGAAAATATTTATTTTGCAAGTAGGCCACACAGGCTCTTTCACATGTCTGAATCTACCAGCGCTTCGAAAGGTGACATCTGCTGAGAAGAAACGCCGCAAGAAACTTCGCAGTAAGTCTTTTTTCAACTTTGACATTTGTTTTATCTAAAAACTAACACAAAAGTGCAACAAACAAACCCAATGGGTACAAATTAATTCTAATAAATAACTAATAAGGGAGATATATAGACACCGCGTCCAAACAAGTTAAGTGACTTAGAGATGTATAAAGCCTCTAAGGGTCATAATGATAAAAATAATAATTGAAACAAAGAAACATCTAAACTGATTAATCTAGGTTAAATGGAGGTTAGACAGTCTCCACGGTCAAGTATAAAGATGGAGATGTAAGGTCTTCAAATATCAAAAAGAAACAATTTTAAATATAATATTTCATGTCCTAATAATAAAAATAGATATACGAATATGAAAAACTATCAAATATAGTATTGAGAAAACTATGAAGTCTCTTTAGTCAGGTTCAGCAACACAATAACAAATTTAAATGGTCCCTGCGAGCATGAACCGTACGGACCCCAAAGACAGCACTCGTTCACAAGTATGACTACGCACAAAGAGGCCTCCTAATCACAGTATAATCAAGTATACAGTATTCCATCTTCATACAAACGGCCGAAACGACGCGCTTCGAAATCTCGGTAAACTTCGGTGCACAAACAGTCGTGGGCGCGGACGGTGTGAGACGCTCCCGCGAATTTGTTCACGTAAATTATGGCACGAGAATTGGTGGTCCAACCTCCAAAAAAGGCAAAGTGGTTGTATGTTCGAGGATTTTCACTTATTTAAAAGTTGTTTGAATTTTGTGAAATTTCAGATTTTGTAGTAGTTCAATGGTAGATCTTGGGTATTATGACATTATCATTTTTAAGTCAAACTCGCAAAGCAGCAAATAAAAACACTTCCCTATGTTTTCAAAGCCGATTTCATGACCTTTAAAGGTCATTAAAAAAAAACTACCTATATTTTTTCCATCCAATCATGGTTGAAGACCTAATAGTTTTGCTACAATCCCAAATTTAGTAAGTATTCGAATGTTCATGTTATTTTCTCTCCAATTTCACAAGAAATCTTTGAAACAACTAAAAAGAACGCTTCAGGCGAGAACGATTTAGATTTTCTTTTTTAAAGTTACTGTTGAGGATACCTTGTATAGTTACCTGTGGTCCTGGAATGGATGTAGATGTGCGGCTACTCTACGGAAAAAGAAAGTAACTCACATTTTTTTCGACACTGGTGTTTTTACATTTTTGAGACTTTAAGACTCTAAAAGTCCCAAAAATGTAAAAACAGCGGTGTCGAAAAAAAATGTCAGTTACTTTCTTTTTCCGTAGAGCAGCCGTGTGATCTCTGACGATATCAACAACGGAAATTGCTCCTATTCAAATTATTTTTAACCAACTTCTTAAAAGGAGAAGGTTATCTATTCGACCCGTATATATATTTATATATGTTCTCGCAATGACGTTCTCGCATAACTTTTTACCCCGTGAACCAATTTGCATAATTTTTGTTGGGATGGTCATAGTTCAGAAATGGACCCATAGAAAAATTGGCGGGATCTGATGATGAGCTCCATGAGGAATCAACAGAACTTCTCAAATTTTGTTAGCAAGCATATACCGTTTCCGTCATTTTCTACAGAAGATTCCGTCTGCAGAAGATCCATCTCGTGGATCTCTCTCGTGGAGTCTCCACGTTCCGTCAACCTGCACGCGCCCGACCCGAGCGAAGAGTGCAATGCGCAGGACGGGCTTCATCACGACGGCCGACGCCACCGACGTATCGGCCGTATCCAATGATATTAAAAAACCGAAGATGCATTTTTCAAGCTCAAAATTTAAACCCAGAAAGCAACCCAATTCTGATCATTTCAATTAGTCATGCGCGGACTTTTGGCCGAGTGACACATATCGTGCTCTATTGAAAATGTTCTCAAAAAAGTCATTCTCGACCCAAATGTCGGTTCATAATACTACAAAATAATTAAAAGGAAGAACTTATGCTTTATTTCATTTGTAGATACATTCAATGTAAATAGAATTACTAAAATGCATTTATTTTGTTCCTACATGATCGTAATATTCCAAATTAATGTGTAATATCCGCACGTCAAATGTCACCTAAAGCTGCGCTGGCCGAAAGGAAACGAATAAAAAAAGAAAACTATCTATGTCACGTTTTTAAAACGCATTGAGTATGGATATAACGTTTTTTTCTATAATATGTCATTGGCCGTATCAATGATACGGGGCCCCCGGGCTAAAGGCTCTTCTGTGAATAATGTTTACTATTCATTTGGGCCAGCAAATATTGATACAGTGCCCGTCTAAGGCCAGCTAACACCAGTGTTCAACACGTATACTCCTGTATATCATGCCATTTATAGTCACGATCACTAATATAATGTCTATATAATAAATCTGTGAGGGTCTATCACAGTTTAAAGCAGTTCAAAATAGAAGAACCTTAATTTGATACGTTCTTAACCTTTTAAAACAAGAAACTCGATTGCTTTTTGTCAAAATACAGTGCTACCAACTTAGCAAGCAAATTACTTAAGCGGGCTTTACAGTATCCAATTTGCAGAGCGTTATGTCTAGCGCAGCACGTATTGTATCGTGTAAAGGTAGTTAGACAGTAGGCTGGTATGAACGAGAGCTTTTTCACCATTCGTTAAAAAAGCGTTTGAATAAAACAAACGGAAAGCCGTATATTAATTAACTGTGTTGAACTAACAATACTATTTGAAATTTACATCTCCATTTTCATTAATTAACGTTTTGCTTTTTTGTATTTCATTTAAAGGTAGTGGTAGAAAAAGTATTATATGCAACGGTGTATAACTTGGTATAAAAAAGCTCGAGGCATCTTCCAATCAAGGCAAGGCACGCTAGACGTCTTTTAAGACCGCACTAAGACGCGGCCACCACCAATATATAACAATACTAGCTTCAACCCGCGACTTCGTCCGCGCGGAATTCGGTTAGTTATTTCTTCGGGAACTTTAAAATTTTCCGATTTAAAAGTATCCTATATCCTTCCCAATACCTTATAGAATATATGTACAACGTTTCATGATGATCGGTTAAGTAGTAGTGTAGTAAACAAACAAACTTAAATTCACATTTATAATATTAGTAAGGATGTTTGTTACTGTCGCGTCGCGGTCGCGTTGCAAGTCATCTTAGGAGTGTGGCCGCGGCTATACATAACCATAACCATGTCATAAAAGAGCATAGTTACAGCACAACTTACAGGAAGACGTCGGAGTGTGTGAGGTGGTCGATGAACTGCTGCGGCGGCGGCGGCTGCGCCACGTGCCCGCGCCAGCCGTTGCACCAGTACTGTATAAAGGAGCTCATTCGCTTCTCCATACGCTCCAAATTGTTCTCTGCAAAATTGGGTAGTTGACCATACTAACAAATATTAAAATGCCAGTGGCCCCGCTACAGCGCCCGCGGTATTTTCCATACAAACTTTATCACCCCTTTTCACCCCTTTAGGGATGGAATTTAAAAAAAACCCCTCCTTAGTGCACCTCTAGGGTACTCGAGCAATGTCTCTTACAAATTTCAAACCTCAAGGAGCACGCGTTTAGGCTGTGCGTTGTCTATAAGCGAGTAAATTTTTTACTTACTTTGGTAACTTTGATAAAAAAATATATATATATTATACTTACCAGGATTTATAACATATCTCCCGACTTCAGACTTGGCAGCAAAGTAACCGTCAACAATCTTGTCTTCATGCGTCTTATACAGGCTGTACAGAAAGTGGATGTTCTCTATCCGCGATACAGGGTGCTGGCTGAGGATTGGCAGGCTTTCCCATGGAAAAGTATCTAGGATCTGGAAAATTACTTCATCATCTTTATAATAATCATAAGCCTATATATGTCCCACTGTTGTGAACATTCCACGAACATTTTTGAGGGAATAACTATCACCGAATTTCACACGGACGAAGTTGCGGGCAGAAGCTAGTAAGTAATAATAAAAATAAATCTGGGGACAATCTTTACACAAATCCATCTAGTCCCAAAGTAAGCTCTAAAGGCTTGTGTTATGGGTACTAGACGACGATATACATACTTATATAGAGAAATAAATACTTAAATACATCGGAAACATCCAAGACTCAAGAACCAACATTCGTGCTCATCACACAAATATTTGCCCTTACCGGGGATCGAACCCCGGACCGCCGGGAGCTTCGGAGGCAGGGTCACCAACTAGGCTTCATACAATTTGGCAAATTTATAAAATTTTCCTACAAATGTAGATAAGCCAAAGGCTACTAGAAACCTTCCAGAGCAGTATACCAGAGTCGCAAAATATGAGACTCTCAGGATACCAGAATCGCAAAATATGAGATTAGCACGATCCCAAAGTCGTAAAATGCCACACTCTCAGGATACCAGAGTCGTAAAATGCCAGACTCGCTCGACACCAGAGTCGCGAAATACCAGAATCTCAAAATAGCCGAGTCGCAAAATCCCAGATAAGCATAATCCTACAATCTCAACTCACCTGATTCGCCGAATAACATTTGTACAGTTTAATTCAAATATTTTGTGACGACCATCTCAAGTGACGCCTCATCTTTCAGTAAATTACTCTTAATCGTGCACGTCGGTTGGCAAAATTTACAAAAGAGGTTTGCAAGAAATTATTAAAATTTTATTTTATACCTTAATTAAACATGAAAAATCTCAGAAAAAACATCTGTCATTGCATTACAAACAAAACTTCCATCGAAGACTGTTTAAAATGCCTGTGTTTTAATATAGTTAAAAGTTTGACTATAAGAATAGGGTTTAATATACTGTGATTGCATTGCAAATAGAATTTCCATCGAAGTTAAAATGTTGACTATAAGAATAGGATTTATTATACCAATTTTAATTATGTTACAGTAAGCACTTTTGTAATGTTTGTTTTTATGGAATAAAATATTTGAATTAAACTGTACAAATGTTATTCGGCGAATCAGGTGAGTTTAGATTGTAGTATTCTGCTTATCTGGGATTTTGCGACCCAGCTATTTTGAGATTCTGGTATTTTGCGATTCTGGTGTCTTGCGAGTCTGGCATTTTACGACTCTGGTATCCTGAGAGTCTGGCATTTTGCGAGTCTGGTATCCTGAGAGTCTGATATTTTGCGACCCTGGTATTCTGCTCTGAAAGGACTAGAAATACGGGAAAGCTTAAAGTACAAACCTATAGACTGGCTAAAACTAAAAAATCATTTCTAGGAATTTGTACGCGTTTTTATAATAAAATACCTAAAAACATTATAGGTCAAACAGACACAATGTTCAAATCTAGTGTAAAGCGAATTCTGAACTCGAATACGTCATGGAGAGGGACATTTGGCTTAAATCGTGACCTGCACTGGCCATCCCTGGGTCTCGATGGGCGTACCTGCTGTGGTATATACTTAGATTTGTATAAAACTGTAGACATCATTACTGACTTACATGTGTACTGATTTGAAAAAATGATACCTCACAGAGTTTCTTGCCGGCTCTTCTCAGTAGAGGATTTTTTCCGAACCGGTGGTAGATTCATTCCTAAAAGCCTAAATTGAATAAAGATAGTTTGACTTTGACTTTGACTTTCGAGGCTAACTGCGTCGTCAAAGTACTTACTCACCTCATCAACAATCAAAATCACCGGATGCCGTTTCGCCTTTCTCAACCCCGCCCACTCATCACCGTCCTTCACTTTCATCACCGCTTGTGAAAACGCCCTAATACCATCAACTAAAGCAAACTTGTGCACACTCTCAAAACACTTCATAAGACACTTCAAACACAGTTCACACGGCACTTTAAAGTCTTTCGCACAAGATTGACAATCGCTTGGCAGGGCTTGTCTGATGTCTTCTGGGTTACCATGTTCTGTCAAAATGCGGCGGATGCACGGTTTGATTTGCTGTGAGGACAGCGAGGGGCTGGATTCTATGAGGTTGTAGAGTAGGATGCGTTGCTTGATTGTGAGTCTCATGAAACTGAAATGGAAAATAGTAAGTACAGTCAAGGTCGAAAATATCAACGCAGACAAAGTGGTCAAAAATATATGCACGACTTTATTGTCAAGGTTGTAAGAACGCTCAGATATTTGATGGTGTTTAAAGAAAGGGGGAAATACCTGGAGAAGACAAGCAAAAAATAGGGTACTGTGGCGCAGCCTGGGGGAGGCCTATGTAAAAGGACAGCCAGACCAATCAAAATAAGTTGCTGACTGGAGTAGGTTAGACCTAAGTAAAAATAATAAAAAACAACAATAAGAGTAATAATAACAATATTGTAAAACTATCAGGTCAGGGAATAAAGGCGATTTTTATTTTTATTTTATTTTTAAAGAAAGGGGGATCCAGGCTTCACTTAAGATACAAGAAACTATGACAAGCCATTTTTGCCACAGTTTTTAGTACTGCACAAATCTAGCTCAATGGAGGCATAGCCCCCTGGGCCCCCCGTGGATCCGCTCTTGAAGTAGTTGCTAACGGAGGAGCTTAAGAAATCTGAGCCAAAGGCGAGAGGTAGACATTAAAATTAGTCGACTATGTCATCATCATCATCATTATCCTATATACTTCCCACTGCTGGGCTTACAGTGAGAGAGACTGGGCAGTAGTCTCCACGCAGCTACAGGGCTGATTGGTCAGGTTTCTCCACGATGTTTTCCTTCACCGAAATGCTAGTAACTAACAAATTGAATTCCGCGCATAATCTCGGAGAGGCGAGCCGCAATTTGTACTCGCGACCCTCTACACGAGACTGCATGTCATTTGTCGCTCAGTGCATCCCTTACATATTGGACTAGCTTGACAGAGACGCACTGAGCGACAAACGACTCGCGAGCACGTCCCGTTAGCCCTCCCAAACTACTTGGTTATCACTGCACAACGATCAACCGTTGAAATCTTTCTATGTTTCTTATCATCAGGTGGATGGTTGGAACTTCATAGTAGTATATAACAAACAGATATATAGGTACCTTGCCAAAGTAGTTATTATAAAATATAAAATACTAGCTTCTGCCCGCGACTTCGTTCGCGTGAAATTTGGTTATAGTTATTCCTTTTATTTTTAAACCAACCCTGTATTAAAGCGAGCATAACAAAAAAGTATTCTACTTGGTCAAGCCTTTTTTGAGTTTTAGCGAGTCTAATGCACGGCAATTGATTTTTATATTTAAAGATTATATACATTTTGGCAGTGTAAATAAATTTTTGTCAATTTTATGAAGTTTATAGTGATACTCACCCCCAATCATCAATGGTGGTGTCAACAAGTTGGATGACTCTGTCCGTCAGGGTTGGATCGACCAGCTTGCCCGTGAGCAGACTGCCCCAGCCGCCGAGCCATTCGCGATCCATCACGTAGATCACGCTCTGGAAACACATTCAGATCACATTAGATATGTCAAAAAAAACCAGCCAAGTGCGAGTCTGACTCGCACACGAAGGGCTCCGTACCATTATCTATAAAAACGGCAAAAAAATCACGTTTGTTGTATGGGAGCCCCCCTTGAATATTTGTTTTATTTTAATTTAATTATTTATTTTTAAAGTTATTAACTAAATATTCTGTGAATATTTCAAGCGTATACCTGTTGCCGTTATCAATATCGAGCAAAAATGAGCAAAAAATCACGTTTATTGTATGGGAACCCCATTAAATATTTATTTTATGCTTCATTAGTATTTGTTGTCATAGCGGCAACATAAATACATTATCTGTGAAAATTTCAACCGTCTTTCACGATTCATGAGATACAGCCTGGTGACAGAGGAACGGACAGCGGAGTCTTAGTAATAGGGTCCCGTTTTAAAAAGCGTGCGTGCCTACGAAACTACCACTAACCAACCTTCATCCTGAGATCTATGTCCTCCCTCCTGCTCCAGTAGTTCTGAACCAGCCTCTTATTGTTCAACAGGCGCGCGTTGTCTATGGTCTTATAGTTCTCATCGAGCAAGGCGTACAGCTCTGTGAAGAGGGGTTTTACTCCTTCTGGAAGTTGAAACGATTTTACAGCTGTTAGAAGTAAATATTGTACTAAATATTGTCATACTAGCTGCTTACTTTGTACGCCTTGGATGGGGATGAAAAATATTCTGTGTGTTATGAAGGGTATAAGCTATTCTCCATTCCAAATTTCATCCGAATCCGTCCACCCGTTGAGGCGTGAAGGAGTAACAAACATACAAACACACACACACACACTCACAAACTTTCGCATTTATAATATTAGTGTGATTGTATAAAGTAAGCTTAAGAAAGGTCTTACATATTAATTTTATAATTGGGTAGGTATATTTTTTTGGAGACGGGCATATTAATAATAATAATAATAATACCATTTATTTCAGGCAACAAGGTCCATAACATAAATACCTTAAAGACTAACATACATAAGTAACAATAAAACTCTTAAATAACTAGGTGACACGTTTGGTCTGCGACGTGTGACACGGTTTCTCGGTGTCCAATAACCGTCCACGAAAACGACGGAATACGACACCCCTCGGCCAGAATTCCTGCTTTGTGAAGGCCGCAAGTTGGTCGGTCGGTATCCCCACCACAAAGGACGTAAAATTGACCTTGTGACGGTACTCCAGCCGCTCGACCCTCAGGGTAAAACTGGTTTTCACTCTGATATACTCTACGATCTCCTCCTCCTTCGTAGAGTAATGCAGTCGGGACACGTACAGCTGCGTCGTAGGAACAGCCGGACGCAGCAGATGTTTCGGTCCCGTCGGTGCAGTCCCGCACAGGTTCTGACAGGTCGGCTTCTTCCTCCTTCGCAGCATTTCGAAACCGTCCTTGTCGCATCGGTCCTCAAGCGGATTCGTTTTGCCACTTGTTAATCCCCGCGGCGGCTGCGAGGTGGCGGCAGGTCGGCTTACAGCGGCAGCGTAGTGACGCCGAGGAGTCGACGCACTCACGCATGTCGTCACCTCTACTGAGGCAGAAGGAGGGGCGGTGGGGCGCGGTGCAACGGGTGTTGTCACAACAGCGGTCGACGCATCGAGAATCGCCGACTCAGCTCTGCTGTTTGATGCATTTTGCGCTCCACGACACGAGTGCATGTTAGAGGCCTCGCGTGACCTACATTCCACAACAGTATTACGTAGTAACACTACCTCAGAATGCAACTCACTAATGGTGCTATTCGACACCTCTAACTTGCACTGCATCTCAGCCAGACCGGCTTTTAGGGATGTTATGTCCTTAAGCAGCCTGGTGACATCGACGTGGTCAAAAGTGACGGGGGGTAGCTTACGCAACTCCTTTGCCACGAAAGCCGGCACGTCATCTGGATCGGTCGCCTAAGTATAAGTATTAAGTAGGTTTACATTAATTTGATAGTGGACGTCTCAGGGACCATGAATCTAAAGATCACTAATTTTTATTTCGTATCGTTGTGGTGTAATGTTGTGGAAATGTCATCGCAGTCATTTAAAATATTCTCAGATTCTCTCTAATTTCGATAACCAGCAATTACGCAGCTCAATTACGCAGCACAATTGGTATCGGTTTGGCTCGAAATGCAAACCAATTAAGTCTTAACTCTGTGTAAATAAGGGCACAATTGGTTTACTCATCGCGAAAGCGATACCACTTGGTGTTACGTAATTGACCAGCAGAACGGTTTGCATATACTCATGGTAATGATACAGTTGAAATGGTCACGTTGGATGATACTTACCTCCCGGCACATTGGCCAGTATGTTTACAGTTACGGGACAGGCACCACAACGGTCAATGAAGTCATTCTTGAACATGCTCAGGTAGAGAGAGCCAATTTCTGTCCTGTATTCCTCAAACGCCTTCAAGTTCTCGTTGGGGTTGTAAGGTGCTGTTATTTGGATTACTGTCCATTCTGAAATAGGGTGGAAAACGTGGCATTATTTGGTACATTTAATTATTAGTGCTATCTAAACCTAACGAGAGAGCCTTCATAGATTTTTTCTATACTATATTTTATAGTTTTACATTAAAATTTGTTGATTATACAACAATTTTTTTAGTCATAATAATTATCATTTATTGCTTTACTTTGTGATGTTTTTAAATGATCTGAAAAGATGACTTTCTGCTGAGTTTCTTGCGGCATTCTTCAAAATGTTAATCTTTCACTTTCTTAGATTTTTCAATAAATAAAAACCTAATACTGCATAATAATTATAAGTTATTAAGCTAAAAGAAATTATATGTATTATGAGTATAAATTCCTTTAAACCGAAAACTAAAAATAAATACCTTTAGGTAATTCCTTCAAAATTTTCTGAAAATTGTCAACATTATTCTCTGCACTGAATTCCAGGTATTTCTTATGGAATGGCACATTTTCCTCAATTTCAAAGGCACTTAATACTTTTGTTATATTTTCTGTATCAACTGATAACAAATCAAATATTTTCTCGTCTTCTTTACTTCTGAAAAAACATAAGGGAGATAAAACTATAAGTCAAACCAAAACTTACCTATGGAATAAAAAAAGGAATAATTTTCGTAAGGTCCTATCTCTATCAATCATTCATCTCTATCATTCTATCTCTATCAAATAAACGAAATAATCATTCATTGCAAAACTGTATCCTACTCGATGGTTGGAGTAGGATACAGTCTTGCAATGAATGATTATTCCGTTTATTTTGTTTATTTATTTGAAAACCATAAACATTCGAAACTTCATTTTATTTTTCCTGTAAAATATATGTCGGAGTGTGGCTATCTTCATGTGGCTATCTTCATATGGGTACTACAAACGCAAGCAATACACTCTTCGTGTTGTTTCAGCAGAGTCTTGGTACAGCCGTCAGTTGCAAACGAGGTCAAGCTAGAGACGGGCGCGTGCCGAGGAACTGTCATACGTTTAGTAGTGTCCTATTTAATTATTAAGTAGCTAATAGTAAGCAAAGACAATTAAGACATTAAAAGGAAGTTTATAGTGTAATAATTAAGAAGCTATTGTGAAAGACATTAATTATAATTGATAATTCATTTTATTCGGAGTGTTATTTAATAATAATTGTTAAAAGGATGAATGAGGATCAAGATAGATCTCCTTCTCCGACATATACGTGAGTTCCTCTCAAGGAAAAATAATTTGAGATTTTTGGTTTGCCGAATTTCGGAAATAAGAGGGGACTGGTAATTTTTTTGCACATTTATTTAAAAAAATAATTTTAATAATGTTAAGAAATATAGGTATACCTACTAAAAAATAGTTTTGAAATAAGACCTTTCAAATAAAACCTCGCTTGATCCAGTTTGTTGTTGGTCTTTCAGAATTTGACCCACTTCCATGCCATATTTTCAGTAAAATTTAAAATAATATGAAACATTTTATTTCTGAACTATATGGGGTATGCAAGTTCTATAACTATTGCAAATTTCAAGTTCATAACATTAGTAGTTGCTGAGATAAACCGATGTGACATACATACAGACAGAAAATTAAGTCTCACTATAAGGGTTCCTTCTTTACCTTTTAGGGTTAGAACTTTAAAAGTGGCTGTCCAATTCAATAAGAATGTATAAGCTATAGGCGCTTATATACTAAGCAATGTGCAGTCAGCCATAATAACTCTATGGTATACCTACTCTTCTAAGATTTCAGCTACCATTACCAGGATTAAAATTTCATGAATACTTACATAGGATTTGTGTCTATAATATCCTTAACTGGTTTAACAAAACTTGTGATTTTGTGCAGTTTGTTTTCTGAAAAAGATGTTTAATTTTTGTCATTAGAGCAGTAGAAGCAAGAAATATTATGGCAGACTTAGACCTATGAAGCTCATTTTAAATAAGACAATAAACTATGAACAGGACAAAAAATATTATTTGATTTGTAAATATAGTTACCTGAAATCATACATTTGAAAACCATCATTAATAGAACTCACCACAGCCCTTCATCTGGTCGTCTCTGTAAACTGCCATGGTCCTCAGCGATGCGGACACAGCCTCACTGAGGTGGAATGCACAGAGTGCATCGTCGTTCTCCGCTAGGTACTCCTCGGCCAATAATCTCTTACCACCTACAAAGTTAATGGTGTTATTACTTTAAATGTTATATAATATATTTATGCTATTTCTTAACCTGTCCGCTACCACTGACCTACTGGTGCGTCAGCAAAAAGACCTGTACGTAATTTTTCGCAAATGTACAGGTAAGTCAGGATTCTGACGCACTGGTAGGTCAGTGGTAGCGGACGGGTCAAAAAGGGTTTTTTGTGATCTCTTTGTTTACCATTAATAAAAATTTTGAGTCAATTGAAGACCAATAAGAAAACAAAAATTTAATAAGATTCACAAATTAAAACACGGCAAGGTGTTTGCCAAGTTTGGAAGAAAAGGCCAGCGCACTGTATAGTATAAATTATACTCCTAATACTCATAATATTTTTGAGTGATTGTGCAACTATTAGGTACAGCTGTATACTATTAAATATATTGTATTTTTTGCATCTCCATTATCATCCCCTTTGCATAGGAACTGGCTGGACTTAAAATTTAGTTCAGTTACATTATTTAAGTTATTCAAAGCATTGCAGCACTTCATTACATAATAAACACATTATTCGGCTATCCATTTCCGGTCCCAGGTCCATGGGAAATTTAAAACAATAGGGCAGCCCAGCATGGTCATTGAAAGCCGACTTCTTTCAACTTCCTTTCTCATCTTTGTAGCAACGAAAGTAAATCGATTGCGTATGCTAGGTTGCCACTGCTAGTTACGTTGTTAGACATTATGTTGGTATTTTAAATGAATTCGCTCGTTCTCACACATTTTTATCCACCAAGCGACAAATACTTATGTATCAACCGAGAAATAGCACGTAACAATGTTAAAAGCTTAAGTGAATTCGGTGTTCATTACTTACTTTGATAATTAGGCCCACTCGGCGTTGCTGGTATTTCTTTTACATATTTGTTCAATAAATCCTTATAATTAGGTCGAGTAAAGTTTATTTCATCGGTAAACACGTCGAAATCATCCATTTTAGTTTACAATTATCAACAATAATTGATACGATTTGAATCCACAATTGACAGCATAGCCCGTTACGCGTTTAGTTTTCACTTTTTATAACTCGCGTTAACATGTATGGCGTTTCGTTCTGTGCGTGCGCAAAATATTAAAACTGAGATTGCATTAATTGCGGTGGATGACTTGGAGCTGTAATTTGTCATGTGAAGTCCTAATATTCGTTTTTTAATTACACGGCAAATCTACTTTATTGTATAACTTGCGTCTATGAATTAAAAAAAAGAAGACCTTCGCTTTTGACTAACTCTTGTAAAGGTTTCCCAACTACCTTCGTATTTTTTTTTTACAATCGCACTATTTGTATGTGATTAACTAAGATTAACCACATGTATTAGCAATACAGAATAAATTATCTGTCTTAAGCAAACTAGCCATGGTTGAATTGAATCAGCTCCCGTTAATCAAATACTTGCCTCATCTTTGTTACCGAACAGGTGTTTTGAAACCTAATTAACGTACTAAGCACCTACTACCTACCTAAACGCGTTTCATATGAGAGCGAACTAGACTGATTCGTTTCTTATCAGTGACCTTGTTAGATTGGCTCAGATGAAAACTAATAAGTCGATACGATGCCCAAAATAAATGCGTTATCATATCGTTCTGGAAATGCATTTTTTCTTGTAGTTTTACAGTGGACTGAATACCAGGCCTTTTCTTTGTCATTTTGAAATAGATGACTGTGGCGTTTTTTATGTTGTCGGTATATCATGACTAACCATCAAAGAGTTAAAGTGATTATCTAGTTTGCTTGTGGGCTACTCGCAATAAAATTGTATACACCTGTTCCGCTTTCCAGTCGGAACAGGATCCCATATGCTGTTTAGAACGTTTGATCATGATCATCCCTTTTTAGGGTTCCGTACCTCAAAATGAAAAACAGAAGCCTTAGGCTAGCCACTGACCTACAATATAACTGTGCAATATCACTGGTTGCATAATTATATTGTCGTCAGTAGTCAATTTTGACGGTCAATATCGACTGCTGACGATCGATATAAATGTGCAACCAGTGATATTGCATAATTATATTGTAGGTCAGTGGCTAGCCTTATAGGATCACTCGTGTGTCTGTCTGTCTGTCACAGCCAATTAGCTCCGAACCTACTGGACCGATTGAGTTGAAATTTGGTAGACATAAGTCGGTGACTGCAACACGGACGTGTAACGTAAATAAATAAATTTTCAACATGGGGGCCATTACGAGGGCCATTAGAAAATTACCAGCATTTAAAAAAAAACAGCTAGCGTTATATACATTGTCTAGGTATAAATACATGAAGCTCCAAAATTAACTCAAGAGGGATCTTACAATCTTTGTAAATTAATTTAGTTTTTTTTGTCCCCACCCATGCGCCACCAATTTTAAAGCAATAAGGTCGCGTACGCACAGCCAGGCGGCTTGCTTAGCACCTAGAGCTTAGCAAGTCAGGCGACTACTGAAGGCGCCAAGCGCGTATTGCGGCCGGTGTCGAGAAATCTAGAACATTTGTTTGTAGCCTAAGCTCGAAGCGCTAAGCAAGCCACCTGCCTGTGTGTACCCGGCCTAAAGGGAATCTTCTGCGTCGCTTCTTCCAATCTCAAAATTATATTGAACATATTGTTTGCTTGGTCTTATTGCACATCAAAACCAAACTAAAAACACCTGCAGCGGCTCTAAGATGAATGACACAAAGATAAGATAGACCGTCTTATCTCTAAGTGCGTCTCTCTCACACTAGTGCCGACGAAAGAGATAGTCATAGAAATAAATGGGTTTAATTTATCTTTGTGTCATTCATGTTAGGGCAGCAGGCCCCCAATTCTCGGTGCATTCGAGATAATCTCACAATCGAGTTTAAACGTCAGTGCATACAGAGGTTTGACAAAACTGTATGAATCTGACGTTTAATCTCGCAATCGACATTATCTCGAATGCAGCGAGAATTTGGGGCCAGGTATCTCGCGTCAGTGGGCAGCACAGACGCAAACACGGCTAAACCAACATTGGAAACTTCAAAATCTTAATCGACCAAAAGAAATGATTCAAGGGCTGACAACTACCCAAAGGTATTAAGGGGTAGTCAATTCACATAAAGGACTGCTATGTTACAACTTTTTTTATTTATAATAAACATTAACAGTGTGCAAATTAGTAAACTTACAATTTGCCACATCAAAATTACAGATATCGTCGTAAGTAACAAAAACTCTGTAAGCATTACAAATATTACAACTCTTGTTAGAAAAACGGGAAACGGTTACACTTATGCCGACTAAAAAAAACTTAGAATACCTACTAGTGGCACTGAAAACAACTTACATCACGTGACGACACAAAAATGTATATGTAAATCTATTCCACCTAAGTTGTGCCGAGTCTAAGGCACGAATGTAGAACTAAAATGTTAATAGTAGTGACTCTGTAATAAATAATTTCATAAATATTATGGCCGAAACATAAAATTTTGTTTTATTATGCAAATATTATTATGGTCTAAAACAACATAGTTATTCATCCATTAAATTTTGTTACAGATTATGCAAAACTACTACACAAGTAGGTACTTTAAAACAATAATAATATAAAAATTTATTTGTGTTCCTTTAAAATAGCGGCACCATCTTAGTAAATGCAAAATAATACCTAAGATTAATGCTATGTTCCTACGATTTTGGAAACAATACTGATTTACTAATACATATGGATAAAAATACAAAAAAAATTGCGCTACGCAAGCAATAAGCATAAAATATCACTTAGTAATAAACTTTTACTGCAACAAAAATAAACTATTTCAAAGAATTTAACATGCTCACACAGTCAATAGTTAGTCCCGTACACGGTTTAGATATGAACCATTAGATATGTATTCAAGTTAGAGTATACAATAGATCAAAATCTGCTACATTCACTAACTACAGTTTTACAAAACAATTTATTATAATCGTTTTAAAAATTTCGTATCACATGTAAACTGTTGATCGGAACTTTTTGTTAATACATTGAGGTATACAAAGTACGTAAAAATTCACGTTCAAAAGTCAATCGTTGGATATGACTTGAAGGCACAAAGAACTACCTGTTTCAAACACAAAGTTGATAACTACCGTTCAGTCGTCCACACATAAATTAATTGTGAATAATCTACAGCTCTTGTAAACGTTTACCGACGCCTCTCACTCGTGCCTACAATTATTCTAATTACCTATTGAAATTAATTTCTCAAAGCACCACCGGCGACGCTACTTTATAAAATCTTCAATAACACTAACCCTAAACCTTTTTTAATAACTTTAAACACGGTTAAAAGCCTTAAATCTAAACAGTATTTCGAAGTATATTACAATAAAAGGCTTTATTGTATAACTATTATTGCCATTTTTGATATAGATTTCAGTAACAACAAAGCTACTAAAGAAAAACATTAGGTAAAGTTGTAGTAATAAATAACGTGTATTTACATATCGATCTATATCGGAAAGCGATCAATCATAATCGAGATGCGAAGGCACCTCAGTCTGATCTTATTTACAATTTAAACAACTTGAAAAAAGGCCTTGTAATCTATCACATATAAGTTGGTTTTATTAATAGGCAATAGCCAGCAATAAAGGAATATAAAAGATGGCAGTGTTAGCCATCCGAAGGCATTAAGTAGCTGTTCTATTATGCGCATTACTGTTGCAATTATTCGAATCTCCGCGATCGTCTCCGCTTAAATGAGCATATAGCGTGGGCGTTCGCACCGAGCAGCTGCGCGACCTCACTACACACTTAATTTATTCTATTCCGCACAACTGCACCGCTATCGTACCTGACAGCGACGCGGACATCATAAATAACTGTTTAACTTAAATAACTACGTACAAAAATTGACATGATCACATAAGAAAGATTTCCGAAACACAAAACTGTGGCACTCAGAAACGTGGAAGTAAACTCGAACCTGAGCGTCATCAGGACATGTTGATGCCGCGTTTGCACGCGGGCGACGCGTCGAGGATGCGTTCGTTGACTTTATCCTCTTCTCTGAAGTGGATCCTTGTGATGACAATGTCTCCCGTACTCAGTGTCTGCGAGCCGACCTCCGCCTTCTTCGTTAAATTGAGATCATTGCATTTGACATCGTCGAAAGTAGAATTATGGCATCTACAAGAACAATTCTTCCTATCCGAGTCTCCTATGTTAAGAATCTGGCTCAAATTTGACCAGTCCTTATTCTTGAGTAGTGGCAGTGTTTGCTCCATAGTTTGCGAGAATCTGTCATCCAGTTCCCCACTGAGTGGCGCCACGGCAGATAAGATTGCCTCAAGACGATTAATCTTTTCAACCTTGTCCATGTTCGTATCTGATAAAATCTCATCCATCATCTGCATGGACTCTGTGAGGCTGGGAGGTTGAGTGGAATGAGGGGATGAAATAGAATCAGACGGATTTGACTCTAGACTGGCCATTTCATTCTCTCTTTCATCATCTTCAGAATCTGAATCTTTTTCTTGCCCGATAGCCTCCAGTTTCTCTAATTTCTTTGAAATTTTATGACAACCTTTGAGCTTTTCTTTCTCTTCCTCAGTGAGTTCTAAATATCTCAATAACCTGATTTCCCTGTTACTGAGAACAATATTCTTGGTGGTCTCGGCTAGTTTCTGCTTCAACTCACAAACTTCTGTGTTGATTTTTCTTTGCCTTTTTCTCAATTTCACCTCTGTAGGTTGGATGTGCATGAAGACTTGTTCATTGCTTAGCTCTTCGAATAGCTGCTGGTTATCTGAATTAATATTAGATGACATGTATGCAAAGATGGCAGGGTTTACCAAGGAAAGAACATCTGAGGCAGCATAAATGATCATATCTTTGGACAGTGGACGCCTAGCCCAATAACGCTGGTCTCTGCGGTAAACATTTTTTAGTTGCTCCTTCATAGGGTTCATAGGCGCATTATAAAGTTCACACAAAGCATTGAGACTGAGATTTTTCACTTTATAAACAGGCACGCCTTGCTGTTGCAACTGCAACACAGCGTGGGATGCTTGAGTATCAAAAACATTCTTCAAAGTGATCTCAAATTGATTGTGCAAATTGACTGAATCATTTCTGCAGTCATGAATAATCTTGATTACATTTTCGCTCTCCAGGAGCTCTTTTATTTTACCTTCGGTAATCATACCTGGGCAGGCCATGATATCTAGAATGTATACTTCGCCATTTATTGTAGCAATTTGGCAAAGAGTAAGCACACCCTTCAGTCCAAGGTTTATGCCTTCACAGTCAAAGGAGACTATGCTTTTTGAGTTTCGTTTGGGGTTCATGATGCTATCAATCAACGTGGCACACTCTCTCACACTGGCTATAACGGTTGTGCACTGAAGTACTTTCTGCCGCCAAGCCTCTCCCATGAGGTTGTTCCTCAAGCTCGGAGTGCCGTTCATCTCCTCTGAGCTGCGGGCATTCAAATGATTGTTAACCCTGTCTCGGACCATATTTTCAGCTAAATTCTTTATTACGATAGAATTTATTCTTTGTTTTAAGGTTTGGTTAGCAAGGTTTGCTTGTTGACCACGGGGAGATTCTGTAGGGCTGAGTATTCTGTTAGCAGGACTTTGCTTACCATCTGAAGGAGTGGGGCTCGCTACCATAGGCGGAGCGGGGGACACAGGCTTCTCCTCGGCCAGAGGCTTTGGTGATTCAGTCTTTGATTTCGCTTTTGCATTTAGATACATTACAGGTATTTTTGGTTTGCTAATTAACGTGACAAGGTTAGATTGTACATGGAAGCTATCAGAAAATAGTTTAAGGAACGCATTCAAATCCGCAGGTGATTTAAATACTTGATACCAGTATTCTTGTGGGAATCGGGAGACAATGAGATGGAAGAGCTGGTCAACCATAACGGGTCCCTTAGCCTCGATGCATTGTGCGACGTAATCTAGCAACTGTTGTGCAGTGTCTGTGTTGATATGAGCAACGGGCAGATTGTGGAACTGTTCTGAGTTACTGCATGTGTTACCGCGCCTGTGGTTCTCACTGACTAGAACGACATTGTCGTCGATGATCTGGAAAGCGTCCGGGTGCTTGAGCAGGAAGTCTTTGAACTCCTTGATGCGCTGACCGGATATGTGACGTACCTGGGGCGAGGCCTGACTGCGGTGCCCGAGCAGGCTCTTGATTGGAACCTCCGTGCCTTCCCCGTACTGGATCATCTTGCTCGCGAAGTACTCCTTGGCCTCCTCGATGTAGTCTGTGTTGGAAGAGGCCCCAGCGCCGCTGAGATGCTTCTGGAACGTGTTGATATCGACATAGTCCCCGTCTATGTTGAACAACGCCGGGTACTGAGCCAGGAACTTCTTCAAGCCCGACTGCGACCCGCCAGCTATCTGACGCATCTCCTTAGTGAACCCCTTGGCACCAAACTGACAGGACAAATCGTGCAACGTTCTCGGCTCGCCTTTATCGAGCAGGCGTTCCACGAAAAACAACAGAGTGAGGTTCCTAGCGAGCTCATATTCCATTGATTCCATTTCCATGCAGTTGGTGCCAATGTTCTTAGTCTAAACTTTTTCTACGTATATGTGTCACCCACAACACCATGAAATTTTTCTTTCTCGCGCAGGCAGGTCAACTGGCCATAGATAATAGAGCGGCGGAAAGAGAAGTCTGAGAAGTTGCAAAATGTTGTCAGTAGCAATTTGGAGACTCCTTATTATTTACCTAGTTTGAAACAAGTGTAGTATTTTATTACGATATTAAATTTGCCGCCATTAAAGTGATGATACATTTTAAACAGTATACATACACTTCATACAATGTGCCTCATATATAACTTCAAGTATCATATCATTCTCAAAGTATTGGATTAGACAAATACTAAATAATCGTATGCTTATTGTTGGTTATTAATCCTACATGGATTTAGCCACATTATTTGAAATGATATGATTTTTAATTAGAAGTCTATCACTCATGCTTTTTAGGGTTCCGTACTTCAAAAGGAAAAAAACGAAACCCTTATAGGATCACTCGTGCGTCTGTCTGTCTGTCCGTCTGTCACAGCCAATTTGCTCCGAAACTACTGGACCGATTGAGTTGAAATTTGGTATACATATGTAAGTCGGTGACCGCAACACGGACGCGTGATGTAAATATATGAATTTTAAACATGGGGGTAAATAAGAAAATAAAAAAAAAAGTTATGTAACCTATATCGTGTGACATATCAAATGAAAGGGCTAATTGTGAGGATCTTAAATATATTTTCTTAAGAATTTTAAATAAAACAATTTGGAAGTTATTTAGGAAAAGAAGCGAGAATTGATCATCCCCCCCTTATTTCCGAACTACTGGGGCTACAAAAATAAGCGCTATATTATGACTACATCGATACTCTGCAGTCTCTTCTTTACTTTTACCCACTATTAATGGCATTTTAAATTAGTAGCAACATTATGAGAATAGACATTTTTTTTTTTTTTCAGCGTTTGAACTAAAAGTCATATTTGTCAGTTTAAAAAAAATACGCGAGATCCATGAATTGTATTAGAAAATGATTGAAATAAATTAAGGCTTTTATTTAATAGATATTTATATAATACTAGCGTATAATATTTGGTACTTATTTCCCCAAGGTGCAACGCGCGCACGAAACGCACACGCCCACTGTCGTCAACGTCAACTCTCCGTCATACGTCAAATCAATCAAATGTCAAGTTCTTATAAAATTCTATTCCAACACAATTTATTTAAGATTAATTGTTGTTAATTAGCAATCAGTAAAAAAAAAAACTATTTTAGAGGCCATTAAACGATTTGCTAAATATAATTTAAAGACTTATCTAAATACAACACAATGGTAAGTAAATACTTGTGGCATTTTCTAATTCACTGTAATATTTCCTATAAATTACCTAAATTGGTGGTAAGAGGTTACTAGTTTTTCGTTCAATGGTTCATAAATATAAACTTAAACCATGTAGCTAGCATAAAACGTATCGACAGAATACATCTGTAGGTACTTATTTCATGATAAGCATAGTTTTGTGGGCGGAACTGTCAACCGGAAAAACGACGGATTGTTTACAGTTTATTTGCTATCAAAACCCTAAAAATCAATCAATCAGATGTTTACTATTATTAATTCTATTAATAAATCACTAACTTATACTTTAAACTCACTGAAACTGAACTTGAAAATTTCACTGATCCTTGTAATACAAAATACGAACATTCGGCCGATTTAAAGTGATGAACTCTCGCTAAATCGATTATTTGTCTGAATTATTCGGTTCAACTGATCAGCCATTCGAAAACAGTTATGTATTAAACAGCTTATATTTTTGATTTTATTAAGTATATTAATTTTACAATGCAATGACTATTGATTATTACATGTGAATACCACACAACTATTTCTATGAAGCAAGTTCATTATACTGTAAATATTGGGCATTTGAAACAAATATATAAAATTCAGTGCATCTCTAGTAAAATGAATAGTAATATGAAAAGAATAATTGTTTATCTAAAACTGTTGTCCTGTAACAATACTTTTTCATTTAAATTTTTTAATACCTCGTAATCATCTATGTTGGGTTAGTTCTTATATTCTCAAAATGGTTTCTTCCAGCTGGTGCTTGTGTTAGGCGACTTGCACATCCCTCACCGCACAGGCAGCCTGCCACCCAAGTTCAAGAAGCTGCTGCTGCCCGGCCGCATCCAGCACATTCTGTGCACTGGCAATCTCTGCACCAAGGAGTCGTATGACTATCTCAAGACACTAGCTAGTGACGTGCATGTTGTCAGAGGGGATTTTGACGAGGTAAAGAATGTAACTTATGTATTACTTGAATGTAGCTTAAATATGGTGTCAAAACTGCGCACGAGCCGCGCACTGAATGGCCTTCACCGTGCTACCAAAAACCCAGAGAGATTAGATTGCCGAGAGGCATGCTCGAGCATGGCAATATTCAAGGGTTTGCCGCGCATATTAGTAGGATTCAAATTCTATCCCTCTACCCTCTTGATATCGAAATTGCATCCTTTGCTAGCCTAGCACTGCTAGGGGGGCATTGTGGGGAAATATCCTACCATAAAATACCAATGCCCTACCTTAAAAAATACCATTAACTAACCGCTGTTCTACCTTAAACCACCACTGCCCTACCTTAAACCGTCGCTACCTCACCTTCAACCACCGCTGCCCTACCTTAAACTACCGCTGTCCTACCTTCAAGCACCGCTGCCCTACCTTTAACCACCACTGTCCTACCTTAAATTCAACTGTAGCTATGGGCCAGTTGCTGCAGGAGACGAAGCTTAAAACTTAAACGGTCCAATAAACATAACTATATCAATAACTATCACTTTCAGAACTCCACCTATCCAGAGCAGAAAGTGATAACAGTTGGCCAGTTCCGCATCGGACTTGTCCACGGGCACCAGGTGGTCCCATGGGGTGATGAGGAGTCGCTGGCACTGGTGCAACGGCAGCTGGACGTGGATATCCTCATCTCTGGGCACACGCACCGGTTTGAAGCTTATGAGCACGAGAACAAGTTTTATATCAACCCTGGGTCTGCTACTGGGGCTTACAGTCCATTGTTCAGGTAATTTGAAGTATTTTGTATACAGTACTTGTAATGCAACGCTACAAATATCTATCAAATGAAGAGAGTATTTAAATATTTCCTATTGTTTGTTATTCTATTTATTTTTATTTCTAAAATAAAACATTAAAAAAGTGTATTAAATAGTTAAACTTTTTGTTTTTAATTCAAGAGTAAGTAAATTTATACATCTGCCCTTATATATCTGCATTTGGCGTAAAAACTTCAATTTAAGAAAACCGAAATGCTATAGTTTTTTCGATAAACTGGGTCCAATTCGAAATGGTGTCGCGTAAATTTAAAAGTCCTTAAACTTAAAATAAGAAACATCAAGTCAGACTCAATTTTGTATAGAACTGGCAAAATCGAGTTTTACGTTTCAAAGACTTTTAAATTTAGCGGATACTCTTTAGAATAGGCCCTGTTGTCTATAAGCTATTCTTTGAATAAAGAATTAAATTAGGATATCTTTTCAAATTAATATTCAAAAATCATACGAAAAATTTTAATACCCTACTTTTTTTGACAGACATTTGTAACGTTGCCGCATTTGCTGATATACCCTTTCAATTTGACAGATTTTAAGCCCAATTGCCATGTTCTGTTTCGACATTATTAGGCACCTGGAGAGATGCACATATCGGTAAACTTCAGACATAATGTAATAATTATTATACAAAATGTTCCTCTACAGTTAATTACAAACGGATTCCCAGGCTTTGACCAAAACACCAACCTTAAAAACCATTAATACTTTCACAGAATTTTTCGTCACAACCCTTCCAATCCATAAACCAGTAGATTCGATTATACAGCGATAAATCCGTCGCCATATTTATGAATCTGTGCGTCAACCGAGAGAATAGTGTCATCTCTTTTTCTCCTACTATAACACTTGCATTCTCCTTTCACGCATCACTTCGCTCATTTCACCAGTGAAGTATTCGAGCGCAGTCACTGTGTAGCAGTGTTTTTAACCAACTTCAAAAGAAGAGGAGGTTATTCAACCGGTGGGTCGCGACCCTTGCACAGGGGGTCGCGGTCGCAAGCCTGATTTTTAACCTTTTGGCCGCCAAACATGTCTGAAAAACGAATTTCAACTTTTAAGTCAAGGTAATATTCTTTTAGGTAATGCATAGTCGACAACGGTGGCCAAAAGGTTAAATAACCTCATCGTAGAAACCACTGACATAGTATTAATACGGTTATGAGAGGGTCGCCAGATTTTTATCAATACATATAAAACAGTACCGTGACTCACTTATAGACAACGCACAGCCTAAACGGGTGGTCCTAGAGGTTTGAAATTTGCGAAGCTGTGGCGGGTCCTCTAGTTACTTATAAAGAGCTATAGCATGTCTTATTTACTGATTATATTTTTTTATATTAATTATAACAAGGTACTATAGCCACCGATAATGGTGTTACAGGATATTCTTTTGCTAAAATGTTAATTCAAACTTAACTTTCAGGGACCCAACTCCTTCGTTCGTATTAATGGACATACAGAGTTCCACCGTCGTCACTTACGTGTACAAGCTGCTGGGAGACGAGGTCAAAGTAGAGAGAATCGAGTACAAAAAGGCGTAGTGTATAAAAAGATGTGTAAAATATGTATAATAAGGGTTTAGAAGTCAATAGGCTATTTTTGAGACAAAGTACTACGATCTGATGTGAAATTGTTTTCATCAAAATACTACAACATATAAGTTTTAATATATAAGCTAGTAAAGTAAAAAAAAAATGTATAAGTATATCCTTATTATCCTTACTAATATTAAAAATGCTAAAGTAACTCTCTGTCTGTCTGTCAGTTTGTCCGCTGAACCAATTTCAATGAACTATGGCAAACGTCATGGATTTCTACGCGGACCAAGTCGCGGGAAATAGCTAGTATTTAATAATCGCGTCATTAGAAAATAATTCTAATGCGTTTATATTATTTCGTTGTTATTGAAATCCATTTAGACCATGTTTGATATGTGTAAAGGAAATATTATCTTTTTATTTGTAACAACACTAAATTTAAATATATAACATTATATCATGGTAATACTAGATAAATAAAACAAGAGAAATGTGGCTTAAAGGTCTCTGAAACCAGGCCAAAAAGAAAGACAACCGCCTGATCGGGGATCGTAGTTCGGAAATAAGCCGAAGCTTAAAACACAGTAAAAACTAGATGGCGTCACTATCGTAGCCAGTGAGGTGTTCAATCAAACAATGAAATAAAATACGTGTAGGGCGTCTTACATCGTTTGAGAAAATTACCAGCTTTTCGAACTGTTGTTTGAAGGAATTGCAGCCGCAATTTAAGAAATTCACCGATAGATGGCGTCACAAGTTTACAACATGAGAGGAACGCTTGATTGTAAGACGACTGTTATTGGATTTTTTGAAGAGTACAGTCTCAGCACAGATTGTATTTTCAATAGACTGCATAGCCGGCCGACAAAAAGCCATAAGCAGCAATCAATTTTGCACGTCTAGCACGACCTGCCCGCGAGTCGTTTGTCGTTCCGTACGTCCCTTACGTATTTGACTAGTTTGTCAGGGACGCACTGAGCGACAAACGACTCGCGGGCGTGTCGTGCTAGCCCCCCTGGGAACACACCATCCACAGCGCTCTAAGGGCTCATCCATAAAGTACGTCACACGTTAAGGGGGGCGGGGTCGACGAAGTGTGACATTGTGTGACAAGGGGTGGGAGGGGTCCTAAGTTTCGTGACGTTACATTTCAAAATCGAATACATCTAAGTGTTAAAATGCCAAATTTGAACCATTAACCTATCGGATGCTTAAGACACGGATCCGAGCTTTTTATTACATACACTTTTTGCATTTTTTTTTTACCATAATTTTTTTGGTACTCCATGAATCCAATGAGACGCGAAACTTAACGATAAACTTAAAAATATATTAAGTTCGTATCTGTACGGGTTTAAGGTTTAAATTGTTTTGTTGAAGAATTGACACTCGCTCTACCAGTGTCACGCGCCGGTCGCGTTTTTCAAATGATGATTAGGTATATAAAAAAATATTTAAATGGAAATTGAACTAATTTCGGAACTGCTGTCTCGAATTTGACCATCTGTGACAAGGACGGGTCAAAAATACACGAAATTAGTGTGACGTACTTTATGGATGACTGACGTACTTGATGGGATGTAAATTGGCAGTGGAGCGCTTATATTATGTTTTATATGTATATATTCGTATATATGTATAAACGAATCGATAAACTTGATTGATAAAGAGCTATTGACTTTTAAAGCAATATTCTAGGTTATAGGTTAAGAAATAAAGAATGTTAAGATTGAGATACTATTCAATTTCTACGAAATAGTAATTGTGTATGTATGACCAGTCTCCTATTTATTTGTATTTAAACAGGGCTGGTTTCTTGACCTTTTCAACGCCGATGATGGATATCCGCACCGCAGGTTAACCGCCAACGACGGATATATATATCCGTCAGGGCATACAGGGTAAAAGAGCCCTTCATGATTTGAACATATGGTTGACATTCGTGTTACTTCTTAGACCTGCTTGGCGTGTGAGCGGCAACTTTTGTATCCGACTTCGCGTTGAAGAGGTAAAACTTGTTATATTTTCAATTATGTAATGTATGAAATTATAATTCTGCCCCCTTCTATCCAAATATTTGCCATTAAATGGCAACTAAGTTGTACGTTTTGGGTTGCTTAAGTATTAAATTTATTATTTTATTAGTTAACAATGGCAACATTTTAAAATGTTATAGCAGGTTTTATTCGTTGCATGACCCTACGTGGCCCAGCTTGGGTCGCCTACTCCAAAACATTAAATCTACAGCAGGTTTTATTAGTTGCATGACCCTACGTGGCCCCGCTTGGGTCGCCATCTCTAAAATAAAATCTACACCAGGTTTAATTCGTTGCATGACCCTAAGTGGCACAGTTTGGGTCGCCTACTCCAAAACATTAAATCTACAGCAGGTTTTATTAGTTGCATGACCCTACGTGGCCCCGCTTGGGTCGCCATCTCTAAAATAAAATCTACACCAGGTTTAATTCGTTGCATGACCCTAAGTGGCACAGTTTGGGTCGCCTACTCCAAAACATTAAATCTACAGCAGGTTTTATTAGTTGCATGACCCTACGTGGCCCCGCTTGGGTCGCCATCTCTAAAATAAAATCTACACCAGGTTTAATTCGTTGCATGACCCTAAGTGGCACAGTTTGGGTCGCCTACTCCAAAACATTAAATCTACAGCAGGTTTTATTAGTTGCATGTCCCTACGTGCCCAGCTTGGGTCGCCATCTCTAAAATAAAATCTACAGCAGGTTTTATTCATTGCATGACCCTACATGGCCCAGCTTGGGTCGCCATCTGTAAAACGAAATCTACAGCAGGTTTAATTCGTTGCATGACCCTCCGTGGCCCAGCTTGGGTCGCCATCTGTAAAACGAAAGCTACAGCAGGTTTTATTCATTGCATGATCCTCCGTAGCCCGGCTTGGGACGCCATCTCTAAAATAAAATCTACAGCATGCTTTATTCGTTGCATGACCCTACGTGGCACAGTTTGGGTCGCCATCTCCAAAACATTAAATCTACAGCAGGTTTTATTAGTTGCATGACCCTACGTGGCCCAGCTTGTGTCGCCATCTGTAAAACGAAATTACAGCAGGTTTTAATCATTGCATGACCCTAGGTGGCCTAGCTTGGGTCGCCATCTTTAAAACATAAAATCTACTTAAAACGGAATGTTGTCATTGTCGACGAGTGACAAATTTATTTATAGTATATGTAAGTTCATATTAAAAACGTTTTATATAAATTGTTTTTATGAGATTCATTTGATCTGCATTTTATTATACCTACCACTGCAAATTACCTGAAAATATAAATCTAGTTGCTATGCTTATGTCTAGAATGATTTGATGACAAACTAAAAATGCTCTTCCCTCGTCCAAATTGAGACAATCATTCAATTGTCAACTTCAAGAAAGCTATTTCGGACTACCAGTTACCTAGTAGGGATCGTTACGACTTGATTTCGTAATGCCAGTATAATTACTTGTTTTTACCCGACTGCGCAACGCAAAAGAGGGTAATGTGTTTATCAGCCTATGTATGTTTGTATGTATGTATGTTCCTTTGTTTGATTTGATTTAATCTCAAAATTACTTTGTATCAAAATGCCTGAATTCTGAAATTTTAGTATGATATTTCAGTCATTTTGATACAATGTCGTTTTAAGATTTACTCAAATCAAAGAATAAGACATAATGAAAAAACACTTTCTCTTCTCCTTCATTTTGATCAATATACAACGTGTAACAAAAAGGGTGTAACAAACCTACCCAGCGGCCCTAACATGCATGACACAAACATAAGATAGACCGTCTTATCTTTAAGTGCGTCTCTCACGCTAGTGCCGAATACGAAAGAGATAGTCATAGAGATAAACGGGTTTTATTTATCTTTGTGGCATGCATGTTAAGACCGTAGGGAAGACATAGGCTACATAAACTTGAAAATAAAACTGGTAGCTCGGGGGTTGAAGTTAGTATGGGAAAATAAAAAAAAACCGGACAAGTGCGAGTTAAACTCGCATGGAGAGGCTCGTACATGATTATCTGAAATTTACTAGGTTACTTTAAATACCATAGACTTCTTATAGGTTTTCCTGTAATCTATAGGTAAAGAACTATTTTTTATATTTTTTTCAAAATATTAGGTTATGTAGTTTCGGAAATAAGGGGGGGGGGGAATGGTAAATTTTCGCCTATTTTCCTAAGTAACTTCCAAAATATTTTACTTCAAATTCAAAAGAAAATATATTTAAGATCTTCACAATAAGCCCTTTCATTTGATATGTCACACGATATAGGTTGCTTAACTTTTTTTTTTTTTTTTCTGTTTTACCCCCCAAAAGTGGCCCCCATGTTTAAAATTTGTATATTTACATCACGCGTCCGTGTTGCGGTCACCGAATTACATATATATACCAAATTTCAACTCAATCGGTCCAGTACTTTCGGAGCAAATTGGCTGTGACAGACGGACAGACAGACAGACAGACAGACACACGAGTGATCCTTTAGGGATTTCGTTTTTTTCCTTTTGAGGTACGGAACCCTAAAAATAACCTCAGTCCTTCAAATTATGCATTAAAATTCTTTATCTATTATATAAATGTTTGTTTGTTTATTAGTTCGTCTCCTATGCGTTCCTGTACCATTCATCCGATTACGTTGATACTTTAGTGCACGCACCCGCGGCCTTAGCAAGGTTGACACAAGGATAAATTAAACCGTCTTATCTTTAAGTGCGTCTCTCTCACACTAGTGCCGACAAAAGAGCTAGTCAGAGAGATAAACGGGTATAACTTAGGTATACAAGTGACACCGTGTCTAGCATGCTATAGGGCCGCAGGAAAAATGCATTGCAGATTGCAACGCATGCCAAGCATAGCTAGTTATAATATTCGCCCTCGTTTTTAACACACATTATCGCAATATCAAAACCTTACTTAACACAATGTTTTAAACAATCGAAACTGCCAGAGGTTTACGTCCGACCTTATACTTTATGATTACGTTATGTACAGGTAGGTCCGTTCTAGGTCAAACTCGTTGATAACTTGTATAACGTCACTACTAAAATCGCAGCGTTCATTATACTCTGTTCCCCATAGGACGGGTAGGTACTGTGAGAGAGACTACTTTTAGGTTTCTGTACCTCAAAAGGCAAAAGCGGAACCCTTATAGGATCACTCGTGTCTCTGTCTGTCTGTGTGTCAGAGCCAATTTGATCCGAAACTACTGGACCGATTGAGTTGAAATTTGGTACACATGTGTAAGTCGGTGACCGCATCACGGACGTGCAACGTAAATAAATGGATTTTAAATATGCGGGGCACTTTTGGGGGGTAAATTAGAAAATAAAAATAAAAGTTTTGCAAACCATCGCGTGTTACATATCAAATGAAAGGATTCGTTGTTAGGATCTTATTTTTTATATTATTTTAAGATAAATAGTTTTGAAGTTATTTAGGAATATGGGCGAAAATTGACAATTCCCCCCTATCTCCGAAAGTACTGGGACTAAAATTTCGAAAAAAAATACCGAAAATAGTTCTTTACCTATAACTTATAAGAAGTATATGGTATTTTAAGTAACAGAGGAAAGTTTAACTAGCACCTGTCCGGTTTTTTATGATCTATTCAATATTGGACGCATTAAGCTATAACTTGGCAGTTGTTTTAACTAAATAGATTAACCGTAGGTACACAATAATTAGTTAATAATGACAGAAGCTAGTTTGGTCCTTGACTATTATTTATTCTGTGCTTGGGGCCTCTATTCGGGAACGTCCAAGCGATATTGTAGCGACGCGCTAGCGAAATTCTCATCCCACTCTTTCGCTCGATGCGTAATGACTAAAGGTCGGGGCAAATCAAACGCGGTTGCGGCGCGTTTGGTGTGCTCGGGCCTTAAGAGCGCGATACGAATCGCGCTAGCGAGCCGTAACAATATCGCTTAGACGTTCCCGAATAGAGGCGCCGATATTATGTAAGCTGTAGTGATTTGTTGATTTAAATCCGGTCTTCAGTCAATAGTTATTTTTTTGTTTGGCTGTTATTAAATATCAAATAGAACGGAGATTATTAATCGTTCAACCCTCATTAGTGGTCTATTCAAATAGTTATCAGTGCACGAGGCGATCGTTTTAAGGTGGTCGAGTTATACTGTGAACGTGAGTTGGTCCATGTGCGTATGCGCCGAAAAGTAATTGAATAGACTATTAGGATAAGTTTAGTTAATCTTGTTCCATCCTAATTTATCGCGCGATGTCAATGCGCGTTCGTTTGTTAACCATACAGATATAGTGAATAATATGTTTCCATCGGTAAAACTCGGATCTCAATCGGAAGACGACGGGACCCGAAGTGTCAATTAATTATTGTATTCAATGCGTGACATGTTTATATTCATTAATATGAAACTTTATTATTTAGTGGTAAATGTCAAAAAAAATGACAGCATGGTATGATGAGTACTGGCCCCCAACTCTCGATGCATTCGACATAATGTCGACTGCGAGATTAAACGTCAGATTCATACAGTTGCGTCAAATGACTGTATGCACTGACGCTTAATCTCGATTGTGAGATTATCTCGAATGCACCGAGAATTGGGGGGCCTGCTGAAGCTAATTGAGAGAGCACGATAATACGAACTTTTCCGATAAAACACGATGGAAACTAATTACGCACTCCATCTATAGTACCCTCGATAGTACCACCAGTGGTACCACGGATGCTTTTGCCTATCATTAGTAATCCTAAAAGTTATCGTGATACCACTGTTGGTACTTTGGTGGTATTATCGAGGGTACTACGGTTACTACGGTTAACGTACGAACAAAGTTCGCGCGAAATAGCGATGATCGCGCAATATGCGACCGTTTACCTAATAGTACATTGTGCATCTAGGGCCGTAAGAAGGGGATAACTGACGAGAGTCTGTTAGAAGATCGACGCCGATAGGCGAGGGCTTTTATGACTCGAGTTTGTTATCCTCTTACTGCCCGTGATACACACAATGTTTTTCATCACATTTGCGAGGAAATGAAATAAAAATTAGACAAAAATAAGTATATATATTAATTTTATTTCCATTTTACATCGTGAATTACCATCAGGTGGGTGTTCATAAACTGAGCGTACGTTGCGATCAGCGCGGGGCAGCTCCGCCGGCTTGCGGTCCCGCGCCCCGCCGGCTGCGGCTCCCGAGCAGCTCCGCCGACCTGGCGCACTTACACAATCCATAACTCCCTAGGGGGTTATGGATTTTGTATGGTTTATAACTCCCGCTGACGGCGGGGCCCATAGAGGAGTTAAATCGGCTATAGCTGCTCTATACGCCTGCGTATAATAACACCCTTTCCGAGCAAGTGTGATGAAAACACTTATTAGTTGTATACTATAATTAATTTACTACTCCTCTGCTGCACTGGGAGTGAAGGAATAGCATAGAATGCGTGCAGATGCTTATCATCCTGGCATGTCGTAAAAGTCGACTAAGGGACGGGTCCTCTCCAACATGGTGGACTATCTGTATGGGCGATGGGCTGATCACCTGTCACCATACGGTTCATCATACCATCTTAGGACTAATTAATCGAACGTGGCCACAAGTAGGCTTGTGGCTCTGCCCACCCCGTTAGGGATTTCGGGCGTGATGCTATGTATGTATGTATAATTAATTTGTGCCCATTAGGTTTATTTGTTGCACTTTTTATGTTAGTTTTAGTTATATGTAATTTTAAAGTGGAAAAAAGACTTACTGCTGAGTTTCTTGCGTTTCTTCTCAGCACATGTCACCTTTCGAAGCGCTGGGGGGCTAGCACGACATGCCCGCGAGTCGTTTGTCGCTCAGTGCGTCTCTGTCCAACTTGTCAAGTATGTAAGGGATGCACTGAGCGACAAACGACTCGCGGGCAGGTCGTGCTAGACGTGCTGGTAGATTCAGACATGTGAAAGAGCCCGTGTGGCCTACTTGCAAAATAAATATTTTCATTTTCATTTTCATTTCACTAGAAATAAAAGACAATCAAAATGGTTACATTAAGATATTAGATGATTTATTATTATTAGAATCCCTTTTCCGCACTAGGCTGGCGCAGGGATAACTGCCCAGTCCCTTTCGCTGTTAGAGGGATGGTGATGATGAGGGGCCATCCATAAATTACGTCACACAAATTTCATGATTTCGCGCGATGTTGCGCTTTTTTTCCATACTTGTAGCTGCGCGGACGGCCGCCATTTTAGTTCAACTTGCATAAGTTGTCGAGGATTATACATTTGTGTGACCCCGTCCCCTGTGGTCCTAGCAAGGTTGACACAAGGATAAGTTAAACCAATCTCTTATCTCTAACTGCGGCCCTAACATGCATGACACAAAGATAACATAGAGACGGTCTATGTCATCTTTGTGTCATGCATGTTAGGGCCGCATATCTCTAAGTGCGTCTCTCTCACACTAGTGCCGACGAAAGAGATAGTCATAGAGATAAACGGGTTTAATTTATCTTTGTGGCATGCATGTTAGGGCCGCTGCGTCTCTCACACTAGTGCCGACGAAATAAATAGTCAGAGAGATAAACGGGTTTAACTTATCCCCGTGTCTGGCGTGCTAGGGCTGCTGGTGTGACGTCACGTATTTAGCAATATTTTAAGGTTTTCGATAGATTTGAAGTAAGTTTTAACACTAGATTACATGTGACGTCATGAAGCTTATAACTTCCCCCTTGTCAGACAATGCCACACTTCGTAGACCCCCTTAAAGTGTGACATAATTTATGGATGACCCCAGCGGCCCTAACATCAATGACACAAAGATAAGATATACCGACTTATCTCTAAGTGCGTCTCTCCAACATTACTGCCGGCGAAAAGGATAGTCATATAGATAAACGGGTTTAATTTATATTTGCATCATTCATGTTAGGGCCGCAGCGGCCCTAACACGCATGACACAAAGATAAGATAGACCGTCTTATCTCTAAGTGCGTCTCTTCTCTCTAGTGCCGACGAAAGAGATAGTCATACCGATAAAAATTTAATTTATCTTTGTGTCTTTCATGTTAGGGCCGCTAATAGATATTTAACTAAGACAACGATCCTACTATGTTGTGAATAGCAACATTCTCTCAACTAGCAAAAGCAACAATATACCATCTAAGTATATAATAATAGCACCCAATAGTACCAGGCGAGCATAGAGTAGAAGGTCTTCGTCCTGAGTTCATTGACTGCGGTAAGGCCGGTGAGCTGTTTACTACGCGTATTGCGGTAACATAACCTTTATAGCGGTTCTGACGCCCTGGTACCTACAATATAAAAGTAAATTTCAACTACGCAAGTCAAGTTACTTGAACAACTACTTGGCAAAAGTTGGGTGCAGTGGTTGCCTGTTAGAGCACGAGGTTCGATTCCTATGGAAGTATTTAATAGCTCTATTAAATAGTCTCTTTTAAACTAAGTAGCTGATGCGAATGGGACGTGTGCAAATAAATACTCAAGTACTTATGTAGCAGAGTATTCAGTATTGACGAATAAATAGACTTATAAACGCCGATTTTGAGTTTGCTCGAGTAAACTAAACAAAAAAATTATAAAAATAATGCCTGATTTCTAGCAAAATACTTAGAATTCAGGCCTATTTTGCTAGTTACGAGTAATCAATACGTTATATATAAACAGTACCGTGACTCACTTATAGACAACGCACAAGCTAAACGGGTGGGCCTAGAGGTTTGAAATTTGGAGGAGACATTCCTGGAGTATCCTAGAGGTGCACTAAGGAAGGATTTTTTGAAACTCCATCCCTAAAGGGCTGAGAAGGGGTGATAAAGTTTGTATGGAAAATACCGCGGGTGAAGCTGTGGCGGGTCCACTAGTCCAAGGCAGCGGATAATAAAAAGTTCGACTTTACAGTTATTCAGCGACTCAGCGTTGCATTCCTTTAAAGATTATATTTCTATCTTTATCTGCTTTAGACCCTTTCAAGTAAATAAACTTTTCAAACTCTTAACGTTTTTCTTGTCACATGCAACTTAACATTCATATTGCAAATTAAACGATCAGAATCGTCAACAATAAACGAGTAATAATAAATTTCGTATTAATTTTAAAGGAGTCGTTAACCCAAATCGCATTACTAAAGCCAAAAAAACAAGGGGCGTACGTGAACTCGCTAACGTAGCAGACATTTAACCAAATAAATCGACAATACGATATTTACATAATAATCTTACGATACTTGCCGAAAATACTGTGACAATAATAAGAGTTTACTAACAAAGGATTAAAGTCGATAATTGTATTTAGAGCAAAAAGTACATTGTTGTAAGAAACAAACAAAACAGAAGCACATGTCGAATTACAAACTTTACTTTGCGCTCGGCCATTGTCACAAAAGTCATTAACGTCAGCGTAATAAAGATTTAATTCCAAGAGTTTTTCAATTGATTAAGGCAATTATGTTATAGATACCGGTTAACAACAAAACTTGTCCCCCCACTTGGTATCCAGACGAATAAAACCAAACCGACGTTCGGATTTCAAGCCAGTGCCCGTTTGTATTGACGCGTGTGCGTGCGTTTTAAAAGTTTAAACTGTCAAATAACTTTTACTATTAAAACTATATGAGTGAATAGATACGTGGCGTGTTATTTTAAAAATGGCTATCTCTTTAGTGAGATTTGGACTAAGGTCGGCGGTTTTCAATTTGGAAAGGAGCGCGGCTGTTATATCAAATACCAGTGCCCAAAATCAATTGAAGGTACGTCCGTTTTCATTGTTTTATTTGGAGGCATTGACCAGTTTATGAGGAGGTATAGTATTATTGAGTTAAGTTGCTTGAGTTAGAAGTTATTTCAAAAAGATTGCATTTAAGCAGTTCGAGTCACTCAATGACTTTATAGACTCAAACAGGTTTGACTGTAAAACTTATACAGAGAAAGTAGCTGAGAAATGAACAGAGATTAATTTCAAAATATCCAATGAAAGAGTCATTCGAGTCTCATTCTTAGCTAAACTTTCTATGTCTTTAGAAATAAGGCGATACTTTAGGTACATTTCTAATACTTAACTTGATTTGAATCTTGTTTTTTTTAATGCTCTTTTCCGTTCGCCATGTCATTTCCTATTTAGAACTTCTATAGATATTTACATACATATTTATATACATATTTTTAAGTTAATTTAAGAAGTTTTATATAAATGGTCCTTCGAACCGGATTTTTGCATAGATGTTTAATACAATATTGTTGAATAATTATCGCTTAACTAATTAAGTAAATGAAGGCAACAGTTATCTTTTTAACAGAGTCACTTCATAATCATTAGTTTAACTATAAATAACGAGACAATTTTATCTATTGACAATATTTACCGCAATTTTGTATTTAGGGCCCTATTCCACAATAATACAAATTAATATTACTTATATTTGTCCTCGTAAAATCTTGCAGGTCTACTGACGTCTCCATGCATTTTCAAATAATGTTGATATTTACCTTTTCAAGCTATAACTTAGTTTTTCTTAATCCTTTTTTTAACTGACCTTATGCCAATTCATAAGGAACTTAGCCGTGATAATATTATGATTAATTATTTAATAAAAATAACCGCAAACAATTCGTATATTCAAATAAATATTAAATCAACCACCAGCCACCATGCCTGATAAGATAACCTGACCTTTTATCATTCCCGCATCGTGCTGTCGTCCAAAATACGACACGCTATTATCACTCTTAAACCTATTAATAAAAAGACGATAATGCAATCTGTTCCTGTTGAAATAATTCGCTTTTGACCCAAATGCCAATTGACCAATTGTATGTTAATCATGAGTACGTTACATAACTTAATTTGATACTTTGACTTTTAAAACACCTTTTTGAAGTCACAATATTTCACTAAAATAAATCTAACGAACCAACCTCGATGATTCTCACTTATTACGATGGGGCTGGATCACAGTTTCCACGCTAAATTACTACGGTTTAGGGACTTGATACAATTTTTAGATTTCGTACAATCTTGACACATATTTCAATTGCTTCGCAGATGTGCGCTGCGGCCCTAACATGCATGCCACAAAGATAAATTAGAACCGTTTATCTCTATGACTATCTCTTTCGTCGGCGCTAGTGTGAGAGAGACGCACTTAGAGATAAGACGTTCTTAACCTGTTCTATATTTTTATTTCTTTTTTCCAAGAAAGAAATGATTAAGTACTTTTAATTCCATAATTACAGGTTCATTTATCGGAAATCCAATATGGCGTCATTCAACTTACAACACACTTAACCTATTCCCCAGAGGCGTAGCTAGGTAAAACTGGGGTCCTAACTAAACTGTTTAGGTTTTATCAAGTAAAAATATAAATACTTCAAAGCTACTTTATCATCAGCACAACAAAGCTAATTACATGTATAGCTATGTGCAAGAGTGTCTTGTGTGAGTATTAGTGATGGCCTAGGTTTTACAGCGGCCCTAACATGCATGCCACAAAGATAAATTAAACCCGTTTATCTCTATGACTATCTCTTTCGTCGGCACTAGTGTGAGAGAGACGCACTTAGATATAAGATGGTCTATCTTATCTTTGCGTCATGCATGTTAGGGCCGCTGGTGGAGAGTTTAGGAACATATACTTGGATTAATAATATTGGTATTAAGCAATTAGCTAGAAAGCTAGCTAGTTCAATACGAGGTTTGCTGGTCAGACTCCGAGGGCCCCCTGAGCTTGGGGGCCCCCGTGCACGGCACCGTCTAGTCCTTCGGTAGCTACGCCACTGCTATTGCCACCCCTGCGGCCCTAACATGCATGACACAAAGATAAGATAGACCGTCTTATCGCTAAGTGCGTCTCTCTCACACTAGTGCCGATAAAAGAGAGAGTCAGCCAGTCAGTTAGGGCCACTGATAAAAATTGATGAATACCTATAAGAAGTTTACAATAACAAGTATTTCATTACGTTACATTTACATTACGTTCTATAATATTGTGTTTTTTATTACGTAGTTAGTATTCGACACACCATAGACGCCATCTTAGTTTGTTGGCTTAGGCGGAACAAAAAATGGCCTTGACAGCCGGCACGCAAAAACACATTAAAGGTTTAATAATACTCGTAAATGCAAATAGAATATTTTATTGATGAAAGGTTTGATTCTTTGGGAAAAAGTAAGGTGTTGGATTAAACGATTTAGGCCGTTTTATAAAGGTCCGTCAGACCAAATGTCAGATCAGATTTTAGAAATCAACAAGTTACAATTAGAATTATGTTACTAATTCTAATTGTAACGATTTGAAACTTTGCAAGTGTATGCAATTCGGATGACAATACAATAATTTGGTGCCATCGAGCTGATCTGACCATGGAGCAAGAAGGTGGATACCTAGTGGAACTTTTCAATGACATTAGTAGTAAACCATTCCTGCGGCCCTAACATGCATCGCACAAAGATAAATTAGAACCGTTTATCTCTAAGTGCGTCTCTCTCACACTAGTTCCGACGAAAGAGATAGTCATAGAGATAAACGGTTCTAATTTATCTTTGTGGCATGCATATTAGGGCCACAGATTAGGCTCATTTGGTTTGTATTGACGTGTCCAATACATTACTTTGGTGATGAAGGTCTTTTGTAGTTTTTAGTGCGTTACTAACAAAAGCGTGTTCATTTAGTTTTTGTGAACTATAGTTATTGTTGATATTCGTAACCGAAATTTTATCGGAATTCTATTAAATCCAGCCTTAATCGACTTTATAAAAGTATCGTGATGGTGTCGTAACGTTTGTCTTACTTAATACATAATGGTGGTAGTTATCGTTACAAAATACTCAAAACTGAATGCATACTATTATACCTACCTATGAGAACCATGCTGTATGTTAAAATATGCTAATTAACCCCCCTTAAGCGGGCCCTATATATACGAATATGCTACGTACAATTAAAGTACAGTTAATGTTTGCAACTTACTGGGGAATAAGTAATATAATTGCAAGTTATTTTTCACTTAATACAATCTCATCGGTTCATGCCATTTCTTAGGTAATTTTACTTATATAGTTTTCAAGTGCATTTATTTTGCGCGTTTTTTTCCGAAACGCGGTATTTCATAGTCTCAAAATTTTCTTTTCACCTTATTTATTGGCAGCGAATTTTATTTTCGCTTTTTTGAATAAAAGTGATATTACAGCGGCCCTAACATGCATGACACCGTTAGGGCCGTTTTGACCGTTTTATCTCCAAGTGCGTCTCTCTCACACTAGTGCCGACGAAAGAGATAGTCATAGAGATAAACAGGTTTAATTTATCTTTCTGGCATGCATGTTAGGGCCGCTGATTAAAAAAAAACTGGTCGGAATGTTTGCTGAAGATAAAACCCGAGACGCGTTTTAAGTGATTTATTTAACGTTTTTGTAGGAATTCCGGAGCTAAATCCTGACTATTGTAAAGAATACTATGTAGGAGAAATATTCCGTTGGCCTGGTTAAGAGTTAGGCATAAGTAATCGGTGTTAGACCGAGTATTGTATTTTCATAAGCTCGTGTGCTGTCTGTGAAAAGTTCTGTTTTGAATTCAGTTCATGTTTAGTTTAAAAGTATGTTTTATTGTACAAAGTAAGAATAAGTGAGGACTGTGGTCCGTTTCACGAGGCCACAAGTTATAATTTTGCAAGCAAAACCTGGCAACATCGATGTCAGATCCCATATATCTGCCTTGTAGTGTTGCCAGTTTTAGCTTGTATACATAGCCCTAAATAGTGGCTGTATATTTGAGCCGTTTGGGGTTAAGACCCTAGGACCCTGGGGGAGAGCGCTTACAGGGTTTATATTTGATGTTTTGAGCAATCCAAAATATCAAATACATATATCGTTTCATTCAGTAATAAAATAAATATTATCAAGTCGGTCGGTGGCAAGTAAATTTGGTGTATAGGTATCCCTCATAGTGTGTTCAGCTCACCTATTGCCACCGACATAGTAATTATATTCTAACGTTATATCATTTTTTTGATTCACGAGATTTTTATGAACTCCTTTATGGTGGCATGATTTTTGTGGCTTTTAAATTTTATGCGTTTTTTGTGCGTAAACGTCAAGTAATTGTTTAAGTTTGCCTTCGATAATACCATAGGTAATTTTGGTTTAAGTTATTGTTATAAACATAATTTCCACAATCAATTTCAGTTAGGTACTGCACTGTTTAATAACAACCGGCCAATACGAAAGTGTGTTCGCTAAATTTAAAAGTCACTAAACTTATAATTAGAAACGTCAAACTCGATTTTGACAGCTTTGTGTTTCGAATTGAACTCATTGGGCCGCACTCATAATCAGTTGATAAAGTGTTCCTTTTGAAAAAAAAATCATACCAAATCTCCACTTACGAACATTTTAATCCTTCATTATCTGAGTTTGAGTAGCGCCAATGGTCTTTTTTAATCTTTTTAGGGTTCCGTCCCTGAAAAGGAATAAACGGATCACTCGTGTGTCTTTCTGTCTGTCTGTCCGTCTGTCACAGCCAATTTGCTCCGAAACTACTGGACCGCTTGAGTTGAAATTTGGTACACATATGTAAATCTATGACCCCAACATGGAAGTGTAACGTAAATAACTGAATTTTAAACATGGGGGCTACTTTTAAATTATAAAATAAAAAAAAAAGTTTTGCATACCTTGGCGTGTGAGGATCTTATATATATATGCTTTATAATTTCAAGATAAATGGTTTTGAGGCAAAAAAAGGCGAAAATTGACCATTCCCCCCCTTATCTCCGAAAGCACAGGGCCTAAAATTTCGAATTAAATACAGAAAATAGTTCTTTACCAGCTTTACCTAAAGATTACAGAAAAACCTATAAGAAGTCTATAGTATTTTACGTAACATAAGAAATTTCATATAATTACGGAAGTTAGCTCCACGCGAGTTTAACTCGCACTAGTCCGGTTTTTTTTCCTAGAAATATAAACGTTTTCTTAAAAGATTATTAATTAAGTTTAAAATTATACAGCACAACTAACTAATTATAAATGCTTTATGGTCGAACATTTCAGGGTCTAGAAGGCTATAGGAATAAAACATGTGTTATTTGTGAATAGTAAACCAATACAAGTTGACATTTGACTAGTTTCCTGTTTGGGTTCGCGTATAATTTGGCGCAGATTAAGGTCAAGCATTGTATTTATTAATTTGCGGTAGTTTGATGAGTTTTCATAATTATTTATTGTAGTCTCCTTATAACACCTATGTTTGTGACTGATTCCAATTTATTTAAGTATTTATGTAGTATTTCAAAGAATTACTAAGTACATAAACTCTTTCAATTTGTTCAGTAGTCTTTGAGATAATCGACACTACGACCACTACGACCTTTCAAATATTTGGAGGTCATTGCACGCAAAACCTCATGAAATATGTTATTATGCATATAATTGCTTTAATGACCAAATATCAACAATCAACAAACATCTCTTGAATAAAATACTCTTCATGGCAAAAAGGTTCAGGGCGGAGTCCTGAACCTGTGCTGCGAGCATTGCACTCACAGCGCTGTTTTGCAGCCTGCATTATGGCTCTCTGACTCACTCTTGTTTGAGTTGTGTTGTGTTGTTCATAACATGCTAGGTAGGGCTTTAATGAATAACATAGGTATGTTATATTATTTAAGGTTTATATATATAATAATATATTTAAAATATTTGTTTAGTTCATACCTGCATCTGAATTTTGAAATAGGTAGGCATGTATGAAATATGTAGTGTCTTGACGGAGGATGGAATTGCAGCCATTACTGCTTTCATGATGGTTTTTTGCTGAACGAAAGTAGAATTGTAAAAAGTTGTTTGTAATTTACATTTTAGTTGAAAATATGTAGTCTTCTCGGAGTGACTGTGTGATGTGAAAATGCGCCGGATATCGGAAATATGCAGCCACGATTGCAACAAATAACTTGTTGCCAGAAAATATTGTTTCTGAACACATCATGGAGTAAGTATTTATAATATGTGTGTAGATAAAGTTATGTATGCAACTCTGCATAATTTGGCCTTAAAACACACGTGCGATCTTATTATGAAACTCGCTAAAGCTCGTTTCATGAAAACCGCACAAGTGTTTTAAGGCCTATCATTATGCAACCGTTGCATAAACTACTATTTTACTACATTAATATTATTACGTAACATGTATATCAGAATAATCCTTAGTTTATAAAAAAAAACATACCTTTTTAGAAAAATAACTGATTAACTTAAACTAAACTTAATCTAAACTGTCAAATTACTACATAATGCGATGCGTCGGCCGTTCGAACTTAGTACTGCGAACGAACTCAGTCTTAGTGATAGGCCTCTTAAAGCTGCACAAATTCGGAGCCGGATTATATTTTATTTTGATTACATACGAGATTTAATATATTTATCTTGCTTAATTTAGGTCTGTCACCTTGTCACAAACATGCGGGTTGAAATTTTGGTCCATAACCTCAATTTGTAACCTCGGTAGAGTGATTCAATTGGCAAATCGGTTCAAGGTTTTTGAAAATCGTCATGATTTAATCACTAAATGATTGGATTAATGACTTAATGCATTTGCCGACGGCCTATTCCATTAACAGACGTATTACCACAGAATAGATAATAGTAATACCGTACAAAATAATCACAGTCTAAGAAAACCGGTGTCTATGCTAAAAACTTTTTGATATTTGGGTGAATTTAAAAAAAAAAGTACTTAATTAAACTTATTAATTGTAGCCAGCAAATACAGGGGTCTAGGCCCCGAATATGATTTTGTCCCATTCGGTGTCGAGACCCTTGGTCCGTGGGGTCCTAGCGCTATAAGGCTTTTTAGGGAAATCGCAAAAAGGTGAGTCGACATCACAGGGGACCGAAGAGCTGGCAGCTACCTCGGACAAAGAATTAGTCTAGCTATTCAAAGGGGGAGCGCTGCCAGTATCTTCGGAACCTTGCCTAAAGGGACTCCTTTTAATAATATATTTTAATTATTATATAATATTTTTAAGGTTTTTAGTTTTAGGTTAGTTGTTCTAGTTTTTAATTTGTATTTTAAGTTTATTTGTCTTAATAAATCATTGTAGCCATAAGCCATATAATTGTATTGCTAATTTTCGTAACACAGAGGAACTTTTTAAACTTTTTCTTAACCACGCCTTAATTGTGCAAGTAAATTTTTTTTAAATTCACGTATTTTTATTATTTGCTACTATTAATGCCATAACAACACATTCTGTGAAAATTCAAACCTTGTAGCTCTTAACGTTGCTGAGCTAGAGGCCTCTGACAGACGGACGGACGTTGTAGGCTCAGTAATAAGGTCCCGTTGATCCCTTCGGGTACGTACGGAACCATTAGAAATGGTATGGATAGTAGGGTAGGATTAATTTTTACGTTACTAATAAATTACCTCATTGTATAGATACAGAAATACAAAATAATGTATGAAACTAAATTACAGAACTAAACTAAATCTAACAAGTGCGAGTCGGACTCGCGCACGAAGGGTTCCTTACCATTATCTACAAAAACGGCAAAAAATCACGTTTGTTGTATGGGAGCCCCCTTAAATATTTATTTTATTCTGTATTAGTATTTGTTGTTATAGCGGCAACAAAAGTACATCATCTGTGAAAATTTCAACTGTCTAACTATCACGGTTCATGAGATACAGCCTGGTGACAGACGGACGGACGGACAGACGGACGGAGCCTTAGTAATAGGGTCCCGTTTTTACCCTTTGGGTACGGAACCTTCCCCTGCGGCATTGTGCGGTTCTGGAAGTAACCAATAAGTAACATATATTTTTGTTATATCATATTGCAGGAGTCCCTTTAAGTTTATGTGCATTGAATTTATTTATTTATTTATTCATTCAATTGCGTACATGTTGTATATATAAGATCTTAAATTAATGATTGTGTATCATACATGATACCCCGAAGGGTGTTGCAATTCACTTCTTTACATCTTTAGGTTTGCATGCGTTACATTTTTATAATTTCAAATTCCTTATAACTTAACCTTAACTAATTAAATTAAATTATTCACATATGTAATAATATAAATTAATGCATACTTAATTACAATTCCTTTTAATTTAAACAATTATTTAGATTTTTATAATATTTTTTTATTAGTAACATTCAAACACACACGCACACGTTTACACATAATATTGACTTACAGAAATAATAACAGGAGATACAATTTCTCAGATTTCACATGGATAGCTTCGCGGCTTGCAAGTTATCCTTGGCATCTATATATAGAAATGTACTTACTGGCCGCATGACTGCACAGCGGTTATTGCCAAGGGCGGACCCAGGTTCAGGTCAGGGGATTCACTGGTCCAAAAATTCCAAAATACTAAGGAAACTTGACAACCATAGCTGGGCACAAGACCGTCAATCCATTAATCGTTAAATAACGAAATTAACATTTCGAGTAACGGACTAACTTTTTAGTTAACTTTAAAAGTTGTTACACATACACATACATAGCATCACGCCCGAAATCCCAAATGGGGTGGGCAGAGCCACAATACTACTTGTGGCCACGTTCGATGAATTAGTCCTAAGATGGTATGATGAACCGTATGGTGACAGGTGATCAGCCCATCGCCCATACAGATAGTCCACCATGTTGGAGAGGACCCGTCCCTTAGTTGACTTTTACGACATGCCAGGATGATAAGCATCTGCACGCATTCTACGCTATTTCTTCACTCCCAGTGCAGCAGAGGAGTAAACGTAAGTTGTTAACGGACTCATTAAGTTCCGTTAGAACAATTAAAGTCTATTAATCGTAAATTAAACTTTAATATATCATGATGTTTATAAAGGCGAATATATTATGTCAGGTAGCTTTTGAATTTGATCGCTAAATAATTAGGTTAGGAGGTTACAAACTCTAATAATTATTACACCATTATTTTATTTATGTTTTGTGTCCTGTAACTTCAATAGCCCATACCAACATTTTTTTATAAGTAAATCACCAACGCAACGACATCTAAAATGCAACTTATGTTACGATTTGACGATTAACGATTAACTTTAACTTCCGTAAAATCTTTCGAAATGTAACGCTTTAACGTTTAACGAAGTTAACTATTTGATTAACGGTGCCCATCTATATTGACAAGCCATATTACCCTGCTCCTCCCTGCCATGGAATAAGTTAACCCGGTCTAATATCTCTATCTCTTTCGTCGGCACTAGTGTGAGAGAGACGCAATAAAGCGGGGTTAACTTATCCTCGTGTCAACCTTGCAGCGGCCCTAACATGCATGGCACAAAGGTAAATAAAAACCGTTTATCTCTAAGTGCGACTCTCTTACACTAGTGCCGACGTAAGAGATAGTCATAGAGATAAACGGTTCTAATTTATCTTTATGGCATGCATGTAAGGGCCGCGGGGTCGCTGAATCCGTCCGAGGTCATTGCTGCATTGTTTTAAATACGACACGTTTTATTGTCTTTTGCGACAACAGTTCTCTACATTTCTGCAGCCATTTATACCTAAGTCTTTCAAATAAGGTTAATGTGTTTCCAGTTATTCCATTCTATTCTACAAAATATTTAAATAAGCGAAACTGCAAATAAATACAATTAGAGAAATAGGTATGTATAGTCAAGCCAGTAATCTTTTAAAGATTTTTAATAGGGAACACGCATAATTTATTTTTTCATCTAGAATTGGAAAGTGCTTCAAACCGATCTTGTACGCAAAACATTATTATGTTGTTTATTTTATGAGTTACTAGCAAACCCGGCGAACTCCGTTTCGCCACCAGATGGCTTCGTTTTATGTAACATTTCGTTTGGTGTAGCTATGTATCAGAGATGGCGCTGTATGTGAAAAAAGATTTTCCCGCTTTTCTGTTGAAATTTTTCCTGAATTTTCTTTGCTATTAACCTCACGGAGCCCGAGACCTTTCCAACGAATGCAAAACCGTGGAAATCGGTTCGTGCGTTCTGGAGTTATAGCGTCAGGAAGGAAAACCCGACTTATTTTTATATAGTAGATGAAGCTTTGTAAAGTCATTGTGTATACCACTCGCAAAAACACTCCATCCAAAATGGACAACAGCTACGACGTCACAGCTGTCGTTAGACTGTACAAAATGTAGTTATGGTGTTTAAACGAAATCTGCAATTATTTCCGAAAATACTGTTTTTATACCAACATCGTAGAAATTAAACATGACATAAACATGAGGATGTCCGAAAAACTCAAATCAGAACCAAAAAGCATTATACATATTTCAATAATTTTGACCCTTAATCAAATAAAAATGAACACCTAGTCTAAACGATCTACTTTTTTCTGTAATATGCTTTTGTTTACATTTACTTTCATAATTGTATCATTTATCAGTTGAAATCTGTTCTGTGCACCAACAAATTAACTTCTCGCTTTGAAGAATTGATCAAGCATTAATGTATAATAACAACAATAATAATAAGATTTTGGACACTAAACATACATTGATGGTCCTAAACTAGGCTTCCCCTGTGCTATAAAAACCTATAAAAAGCATACATAATAATCCATGACATCCATGCTCATCACAAAAAGTTTTCCCTTAGCGGGACTCAAACCCGCGAACTCCGGCACAGATGGCAGCTGCAGTCACACTGCACCATCGAGACAGTCGAAAAGTAAGACCATCATTTATAATTATTTTAATCCAATAGGATATAACCTCTACCTAGGACCTAGAGAACTTTCATGACATGCTCAAACGCAACAACAACAGTCTGCGAGGGCACCATCTTAAACTTGTTGCTGTTGTATCGCACAATAATCGCAAGCACTTCTTAAGCAACAGGGTGGTCAAAGCGTGGAACCAACTAACAGATGGAGTGGTCTCAGCACTGAATGTCAATCAGTTCAAGAATAGATTGGATAATTACACCATTCGTAAAATAATCACCTTAATACAGAATAGCCGGATACAGGCATTTATCAGTTGCTGCAACTGCTTCCCTGATAAATAATAATAATAATAAAGCAATTAATTTGTTATCGATTACACCAATATAGGTTTCTATAAAAATAAATGCGCTTAAAAAAACATAGACTCAAACCAAAAGCTATCAATAACTATATCAAACAAGCTAAGTATTTGAACTGAATTATAATTATTTAGCAAGCGATCTTGATCTCTAATTCTATACTGCTCTAAGTAAGTATATCAAATGAATCCGCCATCGTCCTCTCTTTAACACAACACGGATCAAGTTGAAAAGAGAAAGACTGTTTCGAACGAGTGACTGCGCGAACGCCGATGCATCGTGCATTTGAGGAGTCCACGGAAAAACGTGATAGACATGTTTTATTCTGTACAATAAAACACTTTACTGAAAGGGTTTAAGATTCATTTTTGTTCCCCAAAATCAATGGACGCATGGTTTTTTTACGTGCGGCAACATCACGTTTTGCGGTCGATGCACTTTACTTATCGCTTTTAGAATGGTAAACATGTTAACTGCATACACAATGAGTATTATTAATTTATTATGTAACGTGTATATTTGATATTTACCACATGAGTTGAGTTTCTACACTTCCTTATTTATTTAAAATGTGGTAATCTTTTGGCCGACGAGACTCAAACCGTTACCGTCAAACCGTGTTGAAAAAGAACTTAGGTACTTACTGCTGAGTTTCTTGCGGCGTTTCTTCTCAGCAGATATCACCTTTCAATGCGCTGGTGGCAGTGGCGTAGCTACCGCTACAAGACTGTGCCGAGCACCGGGGCCCTCAAGCTCAGGGCGCCCTCGGACCCTGACCAGCAAACCTCGTATTGAACTAGCTAAAAATTCTTTCACCTTAAGCAGCTTAGTTAGGGCCCCAGTTCTTTTGTACCAGGCTCCCAATTCTCGGTGCATCCGAGATAATCTCACAATCGAGATTAAACGTCAGTGCATACAGTCATTTGACACAACTGTATGAATCTCGCAATCGACATTATCTCGAATGTAGCGAGAATTGGGGGGCCGGGACCTTTGGTTTCCTACGTCATCAGACATGTGAAAGAACCCGTGTGGCCTACTTGCAAAATAAATATTTTAATTTTAATTTTCATATCTATTTCAGTTAATCCACACAAAGCCGACATGCAACGGCAGCGTGTGCTACCTACAGGAGAAGCCGCGTGATGAGCTTGATGGCACCATCAGACGGTACAGCAAGCACCACGGCAGACCAGAAGAGAACAGGAGGAAACGGGAGAGTGACACTGATAGTGCTAGTGACTCCGACACTGAGTGCAAGGGGTTGGAACGAGTGAGTATTAAAAAGTGTATAACAATTTTTACTACAGCCTATAGTACCTACTGAACCGATTAAACGGGGTGTCAAATCATTCGGTTAAATCGACCGCCGACCGATTCTATTCCACTATAGATCGACGCCGATCGATCGATTGTCGAGTGTCACCACACTCACACTCTACAAAGACACACAAACGACCAGGGCGTCTATTCGATCGTGACTAGGCGATATCTCAAAATTATTTTGCTATGATATGGTAGCTCTTATTAACTAGACAGCAAAGGCGGCTGTATCATAAAAAATAGAATCCTGGTCATTTGTTAGTCTCTGTAGACAAGGTTACTACATGCCCATGCAGAATGATTGCTGCGAACCGGGTCAATTCAAATTGGCGTGACCAGATAAATGATTGGCCATTTGAATGAACGGAACTGATGAGTTGTTGTTCTACGGATCATTTAGGTCATCTGTCTCTATAGAAAATATGTTGTTAGTTTAGTTGCACTAAGTTCTTTTTCTAAAGGCACATTTTTGTTTCGAATTAAATTGACGGTTTGGCCAACAGTTTAGCGTATATTTTTGTAAACAACCTAACTTCCAAAGAGTATAGCGCTAATTTTCCACCAAAGTATAATATTTTTTTGTAGAAATGACGAGTTTGTCCACTAAAGATCACAGCATAATCCAGCGCCCGTAGCAACGACACGGGATAACTTAACCCCGCTTTATCTCTTTGACTATCTGTTTCGTCGGCATTAGTATGAGAGACGCACTTAGAGATAACTTATCTACGTGTCAACCTTGGTAGGGTCGCTGGGGGATAATAAATAATCCAACAATTTCGTTTTCCGGATTGTTGTCTGTTTATTTCAACTGGTATCACAGGAGAACGTGTATTTATATTTCCCTTGAAATTCCCCTCATCATCAAAGGCAGTGGAGTTGGAATTCCCGTGGTATTTTCTCATTTATAATTTTGCCGCTTTTCAGTCAGAATTCTGGCGACGCAAGATGCGCACGGTGCACAACATCCTGGACGTGGATAAGGATGGGCTGATCTCGTTCAACGACTTCATGCTCTTCGCAGACCGGTTCAAGAACCTGGGGCATTTGGAAGAGCAGCAGGCTAAGGAGTTCTCCGAGATTATAAAGGTAAAAATAATAGACCCAAAATCCTTATCAATATTATAAATAGGAAAGTATGGATGTTTGTATGTTTTTATTCAATCCCGTCTCAAGGTCTGAACGGATTTGGGTGAAACCTATCATGTAGATAGTTTATATCCTAGATTTGAGCTATTTTAAGAGTTTGAAAAACATTTTTTTTAAACAATATTTTATTTGTTGTTATTAAAAAAAACATCTAAGACCAGAGTCCTTGTCAAGACAAATAAAACGAGCTCATGTCGATGGGGTTGCGTCGTTTGATAACAGGGTTCGCATGGCCACCTTCTGACTCCATCATCAGATCAGCTTCATGGCAAAATAATATTATGATTAATATTTGTAGTGGTAGAGCCAAACAGCAATCCTCACTAGATGATTACTGTTCGAATGGGCCGGCTCGACCGGGGTAGTACCACACTCTCACAGAATATCGGCGTAAAGTAATAGCTTGCTATTGCGTTTCGTACGGTGAGTGACGAGATCCGGAGGCCTATCCCTATCCCATCCTCATCCCCCATCGTCCCTAGACTGGCAACGCAGCACCTCTGGTGTTGCAGATGTCCATGGGCGGCGGTGACCACTTTCCATCAGGTGGGCCGTCAGCTCGTTTGTCAGTCAATTGACATTAAAAAGAATGCATTTTCACCCGATTTACATTACGCACGCAAAATTTCAGCTTAATCGGAAACCGGGAAGTGGGTCAAGTTTAATTTGCAAGATTTGACTACAGACAGACAAAGGGACTGGTGAAACTACTTAAATAAAAATTTGTAAAATACGCCTTGACTATAGCTGAAGATTGAGTCGAATCGTACAAACCTTTAAAGTTCTAACTTAAACCATAGAATTAACTTGCAATGCATTGAGGTACCACTAATGTCATCTATTATATGCCGAATATAAGCAGTTGAAACTACTTTTTCCCGTGTTATTATCGTAGTATCTAATATACTAACGTCAGCAATCTCTTCCAGCTAACCTGGGAGGAGCAATGGGGCGCCGTCGACCCGTACAACTTCGTGACGGTGGAGCAGTATTTAGAAGATATGCATCACGTTTTGAACGACAAGGCGCTGAAGAAGAAGGCGCATCGCTGGCTTCCGTATCTGTTTAAGGTGATTTGAGATTTATTGTATTGGATTAAGATGGGTTACACAGGTTACACTGAAGCAAGGGCGCGCACTGAGCAATAAGCACAGAATCTAATAGTATTTTTCTTATAATCTATGGTTCAGCACCTAGTCATATCTAGTCTGTACTACTTTACTTCGGTTTTAAAGCGGAAGATTTATCGGAACTTAACGGTAATCGTTAACTCGTGATAGAAATTGCATTATAATATATCTCATTGTGTTAGTGATTTACTTATAAAACATTGTTGGTATAGATGGGCTATGGAAGTTTAGGCAGGACATGAAAAAATAATAAAATAAGAGTGTAACATTACAGTTTGTAATAGTAGGTAGCTAATTATTTAGATACCCAATTTAAATTACTAGCTATCTCTTATGGTTCAAACCTCAACCAACCTCAACCTCAACCTTTTTAAACAAACAAACATATATGGTCCGCGAGATGTCCTTTTGGCAAATAGTAGGTACTTAATTAACGATTAACGGGCTTTAATTATTTTAACGGAAGTGAATGAGTACATAACAATTCATAAAGTTAACTTAAAAGTTAATCCGTTACTCGAAATATTAACTTTGTTAATTAACGAATTAACGGTCTTGAGCCCAGCTATGCCCACACTAATATAAGATGGATGGTATTAACCTGTTTCTTTATATCAGGCGGTGGATAAGGACAATTCGGGGTTCATCTCAGTGAAGGAGTTTAAGCTGTTCTACCAGTGCCTCGGGCTGGACAACGAGCACGCCGCCGTCGCGTTTGCCAGCATCGACGTCAATGGGGTACGATCATCATGTTATTAAGCGAAGCAAAAAGGAGGATCTCAATTCGACTGTATGTTTTTTTGTTTGTTACGCGGTTACTCCGCCAATTATGAATTGATTTTGATGATCCTTGGTCGGTGGGTCCCCCAAACCACACTTCAAAGGTGGTTGGCTCTTACATCTCCATCTTTATACTTGACCGTGGGAACTGTCTACAGCTCTATTTAACCTAGATTAATCGATTTAGATGTTTCTGTGTTTCAATTATTATTTTTATTATTATGACCCTTAGAGACTTTATACATCTCTAAGTCACTTAACTTGTCCAGACGCGGAGACTGTACATCTCCCTTATTAGTTATTTATTAGAATTAATTTGTACCGATTAGATTTTTATGTTGCACATTTTGTGTTAGTTTTTTAGATAAAACTGTACTGACAAAGTTGAAAAAAGACTTACTGCTGAGTTTCTTGCGGCGTTTCTTCTCAGCAGATGTCACCTTTCGAAGCGCTGGTAGATTCAGACATGTAAAAGAGCCCATGTGGCCTACTTGCAAAATAAATATTTTCATTTTCATTTTCATTATCGTATCGATTTCATCATATCGTGTTTTGGAAATAGTCAAGTTTTCAATAATATAAAGAATAGGAACATATATTTTTTGCGCTTTGCCAAATCAAATAAGTTTTGTTAAAAAACTGTTTAAGTAAAGCCGATTTAGGTTTTGTTAGCGCCTTAAGTATTTATTTCTCTATATTAGTATTTATATCGTTGTCTAGTACCCATAGTACCCTAAAGCTTAGCTAGCTTGGGACTAGGTCATTATGTGTGAGATCGTCCCTTGATATTTATGCATTTTATTTATTTATTATGTGGTAATGCAACGTCCTTTTGTTTGCAGGATGGAAAACTTTCCATGAAAGAGTTCGTAGAACTAGGAAAGGACTTCTTCTTCACGGAAGACATTACCAGAGTCTCAAAGATGTTCTGGGGCCCGCTAGTCGAGACATAAGGCAATTGAGACCTTATATTAGTGCATTAAGAGGAATGTGAACCTACGGCTTTTCATACAAAAGGCGATAACGATTTCCACCCCTTAAATGTTAACCGATGTTCACCAATTTTTGATAAGTTGTCAGTCAGAACAAAATCTAGGTCTATACGTTTTGATTTTTTCACTATTTTCGATAAATTCCGTTTTATTGCTGTTTTAGTATTCTCATACAAAATGATTTTTCGGCGATTATTTGACTTTGTTGATCTATTTTCAATATTCAAAAAACGTATAGACCTAGATTTTGTTCTGACTGACAAACTATCAAATATTGGTCAAATTCGGTTAATATTTAAAGTGTGTTTTTTGCCGTTGGTTCACAGTCCTCTTAAGGTAAATTAGCATGAAAAATATATGTAAGAACTATCCATGCCACAGAATCTCAGAAACCGCTTAGCCTAACTATTACTAGCAAATAAAGCTGCCAAACTTGCGGGGTGCGGGGGGTTTTTAGTGCGCTGTGATTGGTGCGTTCGAGGTTATTCGCCTTGCCCGCCTTTAACCCCGACGCTTATAGTATTTTGCCTCTAATGTTGGCAGCGGAGGTCGCCCAGCTATGCAATCTTGGATATATGGTCTGTGAATAGAACTCATGTGTTTCGAACCTGAGTTTGCAACTATTATAGTTATTAAGTCAATGGACATTCCTACTTGGCGGCCTTTCCACGAGCAGTGCGAGGTAGCTAAGTGATGCGCGAAGAAAAATCTACCATTAGGATTATTTCATTTTGGAATGACCGCGATCCTATTGGTGGATTTCACCTGGCACCGCTCGTGGAAACTTGCCTTAAGGTTTTTTATGAATATAATGTAGATAAGCATCGTTCAATATTTGAGCGGAAAAAAAAATAAAAAAATACAAAAACAATCTCAAATAAAGTTGATATTTACAAAATTTGTTATTTCATTATAATCCCTTATCCCCTAGGTAAATGAAAACTAGCCAAAAATGGTATAAATTTTTATTAATTTCAAACATTAAAAAATAAGGTACATTACAACAAGTTTATAATTAAAATTAAACTAAATTTGGAAATGTATGTCAGTAAATTATGCTATAATAAAGTCAGAAAACATTAATATTAACTTCGATGACACAGGTAACAATTAGAAATATGGGTCTGTCTGTACTCCTCCCACCAATTTGCACAAATAATTTTCCCTCATTTTGTGAACGTGGGTGTTAAGGATTTTTGTTTCCATTTATTTCAGGTGTATTTTTTTTTTGCACTGAGCTAGAGTTATACGGGCTTTGGCGACATCGGACGTGGCTCGTTTAGAGACAAGCGCTCCGCCAAATGCTTCGATGACATATCGTAAAACGAATTTACGGTAATCTATGACGCTGGTCACACCGTACGCGTAGCTACGCGCTATTAACTTACCTCATCTCTAAGCCAAATCCGGTGTGGCCTTAGTCTTAGTACCGGCAGTAGTGTAGCTTGTAAAATGTATTGTAAAGTGAATCGGTAACTAGTGATAGAAATTGCTTTTCATATGTCGTTGCGTTAGTAATTTACTTCTATAAAATGTTGGTATGTGCTATGGAAGTTTAGGCAGGATATGAAATATTAGTAAAAATAGGGTATTGCTTATGAGTTTGTAATAACTTTTATTTTGAGATCAAATTCAAATCAAAAGCTATCTGACATAAGCCGCGCATACTTTTGGCAAATAGAAAGTGCTTAATTAACGTTTAACGGAAGTTAATAAGACCGTTAACAAGTTTTGAAGTTAACTTAAAGGTTAATGTTACTCGAAATGTTCACTTCGTTAATATATACATATTATATAAAACAGTACCGGGACTCACTTATAGACAACGCACAGCCTAAACGGGTGGTCCTAGAGGTTTGAAATTTGGAGGAGACATTCCTCGAGTACCCTAGAGGTGCACTAAGGAGGGGTTTTTTGAAATTCCATCCCTAAAGGGGTGAAAAGAGGTGATAAAGATTGTATGGAAAATACCGCGGGCGAAGCTGTGGCGGGTCCACTAGTTAACAACTAACGGATCAACGGTTTTGTGCCCAGCTATGCCCAGATCATTGATACGGCTGATACGGCGCTAGCTACGTATCAGCCGTATCCGTAGCCATACTACCACTCTTGACCAGCTCAAAATGAACTTCCCCCAAATACTACAGCAGCAATAAATAGAAACAAAGATCCTATTCCATCCACCCACATTCACAAAACGATGGAACGAAACGAATTGAAACTGAGGCGCAGAAAACAACGAAAATTATTTTCAAAATATAATACTAAAGAATGGTCTTTATCATACTTATAGCACAAGACCACTGCAAGATTTTAAGGTCATATATTTTAAAGATTATATTAGGGAAGAAACATAAATGCGACTAAACTATACTAAGTTGATCTTTGAGGAGCTTTGTTTCTTCGATCAGCGTCGATATTTGACTTGTCCTGTAAAAGATAAAACTGTTTTGACTATCTGGTTTTGTAAATAAGTTTTAGTTAAGAAGCGGGTAGTTGTGTTTTATAATTATGTACAGTGCCCGGCGGTTAATATTGCACATCGGCAATCATCGCATTCCCGAATACAAACGAATGCGAATTTCCATGTCCATCTATTATTCGATTTATTGTTTATCAGAATTTGAATTCACAACTAAGTGCTTTATTGTTGTTTTGTTTTGATTCCAGCGTGAACTATATAGAGCTGTAAAACTACTTCCATATTATTAAATATCGTTTACTCCTTTTCAACATGTATAGTATACCAAAGAAATTAATACAAATATTAAACAAAATAAAAAATACTTCTTCAACCGACTTCAAAAAAAAGGAGGTTCTTATGTTTGACAATTAGGTATGCAACTAAAATGAATATTTAGCCGTCGATATACGATAATTTCGTGTGACTGGCCTCGTAAAGGTTTCCCTTTTTTCCTATAGATGCCATCGTACAACTTTAAGTAATTTAAAGTTTGGGGTTTTAACAACTCTATATTTATATACTTTGGACTGGACGGGACCGCACTTTATCGCATCTGAACCACGATTAGCAAACGTTATAAAAGTAGTGTGGGACAGAGATAACGCTCTACGTAGCTGATTCTCTCTTTCCAAAGGTCGATGTGTAATATTTACCGCCGGGCACTGTAAGGAAGAAAACGATACAAAACAACATGGTTGTGTATGTGTCCTCGCGGCAGTGAATGGAACACTGGCTCAGCATAATGCTGAGGTGTAAGCCACCTGCAGCGCTGATTTTCAGCCAGCACCGTCTGTGACTCATGGAGCGCTATACAAATATACTACATACTAATTGATCGAGCGAGCAACGCGTCTAGGTTTCAGTTTGGGAAAAATTGCTTCCGTATGTCCGGCGGATGTCCATTAGTTCTCCTCTAGAGGTCGCATTTCTCAACCGATTCTCGTGAAATTTTGTACGCAGGTTCGGTACTTATATGGAATTATTTCGTCGATAATTTTTTTCAAAAATTTATCAAAATGGCGTAGATATTGGGATTTTTGCGATTACAAAGTTATTTGCGGTGTTGGTGAACTGACCGCGACCTATGTCGATGTATGGGGCTAATAGCTTTCCAGCGGCAAAGTTAAGTCTAAGTTAGGTCTATAGCTCACGGAGCCACTAGTAAATATCTATTTACTACAACACACGCGTCACGCGTCACTAACACGATTACTTACTGTTGCTGTAGAATGGAGGAGATGGTGTCGCTGTGAGATCGACCGAGCGCAATCTCCTTCCGTTTATACTCGTCTTGCCATTTATTCACCTGGAAACCATAAAAAAACTTACTTTATCTACACCCATATCATAAAACCTCCATTGGTTAATCAAAAACCTTAGGAAATGACCACCATTTTGACAACCAATTAGGAAAAACCAGTGCTGCGATAAAGAAATAACATGACTTCTTTATCGTTTTTAGTAAAGAAAAGAGATTAAATTTGGAACAGCTGTCAAAACTCAAGTGGTCTCTATTCTAGTATCCATAGATATTAAAAAAGTTATTGATACGAAACGTCAATTCAGTATGTTTTTTTAATATAAACTGCACAATATTTGATCTCGAGTGACGTGAGAATAGAGACTTCATCCGTTTGTCTATGATTTAAAAAAAATAATGGTCTTGACGGAGGACCGCCATGTTGGTGTTTTGCTGAACGAAAGTAGAATTATTTTTGAATTGAATAGAAAAAGTTGTTTGTAATTTACATTTTAGTTGAAAATATGAATAGTAAGTAGTCTTCTCGGAGTGTGTGTGATGTGAAAATGCGCCGGATATCGGAAATATGCAGCCACGATTGCAACAAATAACTTGTTGCCAGAAAATATTGTTTCTGAACCCATCATGGAGGATTTATAATATGTGTGTAGATAAAGTTATGTATGCAACTCTGCATAATTTGGCCTTAAAACACACGTGCGATCTTATTATGAAACTCGCCTATCGGCTCGTTTCATGAAAACCGCACTAGTGTTTTAAGGCCTATCATTATGCAACCGTTGCATAAACTACTATTTTAAACGTGTTAGGCTGTGCGTTGTCTATAAGTGAGTCACGGTACTGTTTTATATGTATAAGGTCTCTTCGGCGAGAGTTGATAAAACAAGTAAAAAGTCAGGGGTTCTTAACTCGTTACAAATAGCGGTCCGCTAATTATTTTTACCGATGATAATAAAAAATTAAAGGTTTTTTTTTTCATGGAATATTATTATTAAATAGCCTAACTGTATAAACAGGAAGCAACACGCGAACAGAACACCCTAACGCCACACTCGAACTCGAACATTATTATATATAGGAAGACACAAGACACGTCATATTCATACCCAACGCATTTTAAACATGTGTCATAGATATTTATTTCTTTTTCGTTTCTTTGGCCGAAGCTAGTGCAAATTATTGAATTTATGTGACATTTGACGCGCACGTATAAGACATTACTTTCCAATGTGGCGATTGTGTATATGAACAAAACAAATATATTTTGTATTATATTGACAACATCTGCGTCCCTCGTACCACGAAACTCGGTGCACGCGGCGATAAGCGACGCCCGTTATAGTTTGCGATAGTTAAGCGACAGTCGCTATTTCGAGACGATATCATAATATTTATCAACTCTCGACGAACAGACCTTACGCTAAGGTGATACTGAGAACATATTTCGGAGTCGCTCAGTATACGTGTGTGACGATCTTTTTTCTGTATTAGGTATTATGAATACTATAGCAATGTTGTGGATACTTGCCTCGTCGGTCTTGGTGCGGGCATGTTTCTTGAGCAACTGTATCTGCTCGGCGATCTTCTCCCCGCTGCGGCCATATCGCCTGAGCTCGGCGAGCAGCTCGCGCTCGGCCGGCGTGGGCGGCGCCGACGCGCCCAGTTTGCGGATCACCGACGAGCATCTGCCGGAATACACGATCCTAATCACTCCTTAACCTTTAGACCGCCACAGTCGGCTGCAGCCGTCAGCGTATACAGGGTAAAAAGTCCTTCATTACCTTGACTAAAAGTTGAAATTCGTGTTACTTCTCACACATGCTTGGCGGTCAAAAGGTTAAGGGGCTCGTAAACCGGCTACATGTTTGGCAATCTATTGCTGCAATTCGGTTCATTATCGCTTTTTAAAACAATATTTCAGGCTGTATGTTAACTCGATTAGAACGTAAATTGTGATGAATGTGTATTTTCACCTCAGCACTTCAAACAAGCAGGTTTTGCTGCTTAAAAACAGTGAGCAAAATTCGATTTTGCTGCGAGCGTGAGGCAAACTAACTTATTAATGATTATTTTTGAAGTGCCGAGAGCAGTGCTGAGTCTATTCACAAAAATCGATAGTTTTAAACTTCAGATTGGGATTGTGCGACCTCTAATCGTTTACCAAACGGACCGCGACGGTCAAGTGCGAGTCGCACTCGCGAACCGAAGGTTCCGTGCTACGCAAATTTGGCGTGTTCTTAACAAATTTATGATAATGGTATGTGGTATGGTGGTGGTGGTGTTGCAGATGTCCATGGGCGGCGGTGACCACTTTCCATCAGGTGGGCCGTCAGCTCGATTGTCAGTCAATTGACATAAAAAAAAGAACTTTGACAGTTGCAAATAAGTTGGCAGATTGTTAAACTGCAGCGGTAATTTTGTTTTTTTTTTTACATTTATTATATCAGAACACCATTGAATTGATATTTGTTTTTTACCTATGGAGTATAAACTAAAATCAGGCCTAATTTGATAGCTGAAACTTAAACCGTTATGGAAATACAGCTGGAACAAAATTTGATTAAAATCAGCCAATTTTTAGGGTATCAATGTATGGGAAGCTTGTCAGACTTAAAACTTTTTAGTATTTTTATTATTTGCTAGTATTCATGCCATAACAACACATATTCTGTGAAAAGTCCAACCTTCTAGTTCTTACCGTTGCTGAGCTAGAGGCCTCTGACAGACAGACGGACGTTGTAGGCTCAGTAATAGGGTCCCTTTGATCCCTTCGGGCCAAGGCTAGATTACCTGTATTTAATTTCATCTTGGTGTTTCTCTGCTAGAAGCGACTTCTCCTTCAGCACCATCGACTGCAGGCGCACATCCTCAATATCATTCTGTAAATTAACAGCGCCAGAATACAATACAATACAATACAATACAATACTGTTTATTGAACACCACAAAAAGGACAGAAAAACATACACTAACAAAATAAAGTTAGGGAACAACAGGCGGTCTTATCGCTAAATAGCGATCTCTTCCAGACCACCACAACAGAGAAAATAATGTGCGAAAAAGTTTAACTTTGGCACTTGGTGCAAAATTAAAGATAAAACATTTTCTAAATTTACAATCAGTCACAAATACATAAATAAATAAATACATATCTACATACATAAATATATATATATATACAGACACCATCGGAAAAACGGATAACTTGATTATTTTGACCTCAAAACGAAAAAGGGAACCCTTATATGATCAGTTTGTTGTCGGTCCGTCGGTCTGTCTGTCCGTCCGTCTGCCTATCTGTTTTCATATGTACGTATTCGATTTCACAAAGTTTAACCGAATCCGTTTTATCTACCTCTGAGTAACTTACACCTATGTGTTACTACTTTATATGGCAATAAATAAATAAAAAGCATCATTTAATTAAACTATGCGAGGATAGCGAAGCTCACTTACTGATGAGTAGCATTTAATCGAGCGGAAAAAAAAACCTAAAGGGGCTTCTAAACGGGTTGGTTTTCTTGGCAATTTATTGTTGCAATTTGGGCTATTCCCCAAAATATTACATGTTACATCATTACGGGGGACAAAAATTTGAAGTGTAGTCTTGAGGATGGCTCGAATTGCAGCAATAATTTGCAATAATAATAGGGAGGTTGCCTGTGTAAAAAAATTATAACTCTAATTACCTCGACAGTTAGATAATTAAAAAATATTGAACACGTATTTTTTGCTTTATCAAATCAATCAAAATAGACAAAGATAACGCATCAAAGTTCGGGAGTGGGGGATCATGACGTCACTTAATGGTAAAAAGTGTGCAGTCGTGACGTCACGCGGAACTTCAACGCACTATATCTTCGTTATTTTTCGTTTAATTGACAGAAGAAAAAATATGTGTTCAATATTTTTTTATAATGTAAATGAGAGACTAATTCAAATTATTCAGAAAACTAGCCTATTGAAAAATAAATTACCAAAAAATTACTGGTTTATGAGCACCTTAACTTAATCTTAACCTTTTGGCCGCCGTTGTCGACTATGCGTGACAGCGTATACAGGGTAAGAAAGTCCTTCATTACCTTGACTTAAAGTTGAAATTCGTGTTACTTCTCAGACATGCTTGGCGGCCAAAAGGTTAATAATACAAGTGGGGAGCTAAAGCCAGCTTTGAATAATATTACCTTCAACTCAGTGTACCAGTTGTCGTGCTGGCCGCTGAGCGAGCGCAGCGCGGCGAGCTTCCTCGCCACGGCGTCCAGCGCGCGCTGCTGCCGCGACATGTACTCGCCGCGCAGCTTCAGCGTCGCCTGCGTCAGCAGCTGGAAGGCAAATATCATCATCATCGGCTGTGCCACTCTACTGCCACCAGTAGATCTATACCTAGGTATAGAAGCCGTGTATAGACGAAGCCGCTACTGAGTTTTTAGCGTAGCGGATTGGGTTGTCCATTTCCAAAATCGACCACTTCTTAGGTCGTCCGCTTCGTGCCCCGTCCACTATCTAACTCGTCCACCTCTTATTTCGACCACTTCTTAGCCCGTTCACTTTTTATTTCGACCACCTCGTTCGTCGTCCATTTTCAAAATCCACGTCCAGAATCCCTATTTATTTGTAACTAGCAGTGCCCGCGACTTCGTTCGCGTGGATTTCGAAATCCCGTGGTGTACTTTAGTTATATAAATCCCCCCCATTATAGGAGAAACTAAATTATACGATTTGTGCAGTTTGGTAACTTACTTCAAAGTAGACGACTTCAGAGTGGACGACATAAGAAGTGGTTGAATTAAGAAATGGACAAGTCAGGAAGTGAACGAAATAAGAAGTGAACGAGCTTGGAAGTGGTCGATTTTGGAAATGGACGACTTCACAGTGGACGAGACGAGAAGTGGATGAGATAAGAAGTGGTCAATTTTGGAAATGAACGACTCAATAAACGACACCCGTAATGATTGGTGCGTTCGAGGTTATGCGTTTCCCGCGCCTTCATGTAGCCCCGCGGCTTATGGCTTTTTGCCGCTAATGAGCCGAGTTTAATAAAAGCATACCTCTAGGCTTTCTTTCGGGCTGGGCTCCTCCTTGCTATCAATATTCAGAATCGGCTGTGACACTCCTCTGGTCAGTATCTCTTGAATTATGGCCGTGAACGACAACTTCTGTCTCTGAAAACGATAGATAAATTAATTAAAAAGCAGTTTTCAACACATTTCGGTTAAGAAGTAAGTTTTGCTCCAACCTCTTTCAGTATGTTGTTAATATCCTCTTGTTCCAAAGCCGGATTCCTGAGCTGCAGCTCCTTGTAAAGCTGTTCTTCCAGATCATACGGTTCCAGCGTCCTGAAATAAGGAACAGTCTATTTATTTGAAAAATTGCCTACAGGTCATCAGGGCTATTTATAACATAGGCACCCGCGAGTCATTGAGGTAATTTTTCAAGGAAATGGAAATACTATAATTGATTTGATTGCTCGCTTGCCGACCGCGGCTGTTTTGTAAATGAAAGTCTTAATAGGTATTATAATATAATACCTAGATATATATTAGCGGATAATTTCGACAAAGATAATAATTAACGGAGTACCTACGGTTTGTGCCATCTATAGACATTGGTATGCATGTGCAAATAGCCAACACACATGTTAGTTAAACAGACTGGCAATAGATGGCGCTTGCAATACGTGTGTTTTTTAATATTTTTTTCAATGAAAACATTGATTTTAATCTATTGGTCTATTTTTCTCCGAAAGCGGATATCATACGCTTTAAAATGATGTTTGAATCATTAGTTTTGACAAAGAATTAACGGAGATATGGCGTTGTGAAGAAAAAACCTTTTAGAAATAACTTATATGATAATCCAGAAAATTTACGAAAGTGCGACGTTGCCCGCTTAGGGTTGTAATACACCTTTTAACGGGGCCCCATCGTCGCCGTGTCGCCGTTTATAATATGTGTGTAGATAAAGTTATGTATGCAACTCTGCATAATTTCGCCTTAAAACACACGTGCGATCTTATTATGAAACTAGCTTAAAAGCTCGTTTCATATAACCGCACTAGTGTTTTAAGGCCTATCATTATGCAACCGTTGCATAAACTACTATTATTCACTAACAGAAGACACAGAGTAACATAAATAAAAATTTAAACAATAAAAACAAAATGGTGGTGTGTGTGTGTCTTCGCGGCAGTGAATGGGACACTGGCTCAGCATATTTAACTAACATTTTATTTAACTTTAATTATCGGTTTGTTGGCAGTTTCGGGGTTAAAATTTGGAAGTCAATTATCAACCCGTTTTTGTAATCGAAACATTGCGCGGTACACATAATAGTCTAAGCGACGTAGAAGATCGACCTTCACCCATCAGATAACTTGATGAGACATATTTTTTATCAAATATAAGTTATTAACAAACATGCCTACGATAACTAGTCTATCGAAAAGTATTCATAGCTATTTTAAAATTAAAACTAGCTGACCCGTGCGAATTTTCGCACGTTATCAAACACCGGATAATAATAATAACAATATTATAAAGTGAGAATAAGTAAATGCAAGTATTATTAGAAAAAGATATTTTATTTTTGAGAGATAATTTTTTTTTATTTTTTTAGAATGGACCTACGCTGTTAGTCTCTGACGACTCCGACAGCTTCACCGGAAAGATGCGAGCAGCCTGAATGGCGCTCAACAAGGGGAATTTTACTTAACATGCCTAAGGGCGCTCCTATTGAGCCGACCTCGGACTTAGGACGTTTAGCGGGGATACAAACAATCGGATTTTGGAGAGAGATAATTGTACTAAGACATTGCCTATTTATACAATAGCACCTGGATGACGGCATTTTTTTTGGTTAAACGTGTTTTTTTGGAAAAAAATATGCTTGGAGAAAAAACTACAAAATAAACTTCGGAACTGGCAACTTTCCGATCGAGTTAATTAAGCCTCTGTTAATAGTGACGAAATTAACCTTCGCATTCAATGATATTGTAGCAGTTTTTCATTACCGGAAAACACGGATAAAACAACGTTTTCTTAAAATGGAACCTAGCTATATCGATTTATCGCCCCCAAAACCCCCTGCATACTAATATTCATGAAAATCGTTGGAGCCGTTTCCGTGATTCAGTTAATAAAATAGATATAAATATGGGAATTGATACTGTTATGGGGCGTCCACATCTGACGAATGCGCCGATCGCGCGCCGGTCGCGAACCGCTCGCGGGATGCACGCAGCTTCGCGCGAGTGGTTCGCGACCAGCGCGCGATCGGCGTATTCGTCAGTTGGGACGCACCATAATATTATTTTAACTTTCCCATGCTACAAACCTTCTTTAAAAACAATGTTAGCAGTTACAATGTGATCATCGTTGACTGTTTGACCGTAGGTCTCTTTAACACAAACATAAATATCGCTGAATTTACGAACTCGTGAAAAAGCCACATATAATTGTCCATGCGAAAAAACAATTGTTAGTTAGTTAAACTCTTTGTCAATAGATGGCGCTTGCGCGATCGTGAGTAGACTATATCGACGGCCGATATCATCCATTAACGACCAATAAATACAACCGTGCAAAATCACTGATAGTGCAATATATTGATCGTCATTAGATCATATCATGTAATGTAGGCCAGTACCTAGCCTACCCGACGCGCAGCGCCATCTGTTGACAATTGTCAGCATCATCACATACGTAGTATCTTCTAAGTAGTCTGTGACCATGACACCGTAGTTAAACAGACTGTCAAATAGATGGCGCTTGCAAATCGCGTGGTTTTTTATTTATTTTTTAACGAAAACGTCAATTTTAATCTATTTTTGTATTTTTAAGACGAATCGGAGAACATAAGCTTTAAAATGACGTTTAAATCATTAATTTTGAAAAGAAATAACGGAGATCCTGAACGTCTTCAAAAAAATACCTTTTAGAAATAATATATATGATGATTAATTCAATTAAAAATAGCTATGTACATTTTTGTTATCCGATGGTTGAAGGTCGATTTTCCACGTCTCTTCTACTATAAGTAGACCCGGTGACAATGCAATATTATACCATAGTATGTATAAAGATGGGAAGAAAGTTATCTTCATACAAACGCACCGCGCGCGGCTTGTATGTGTGCGCCAAAGTATCTATGCGTCGCCGCACGCACACTTAAACAAAAATAAACCCGTTTCTCAGTGCGCCAGTCGGGGCTAACACCGCACGAGGTTCGCGCGTCACGGCTTTTCGGCACCGCCTAAATGATTGAAAAATGTGTGATATTCGCAGGAGAACGTATTGCTGTGTCAGAATCAATTTCAGAATTGTCTCTGTTCAGATTACCTATTGAACAGGAAAGGTAAGCGAGTCACTTATTCTAGCATAAAATTTTTACTTGTTGATGAGATACCTACTTACTTATTTTTTGTTGTATTAATTTCTATTAGACAGAGGAAGTAGGTAGGCTTACTTTTCCACTAGAATATATTAGGTACTTTTGATCTGTCAACCCTGAGACAGTAGGCAATTATATCGCAGATTGGGCCAGAGATGGCCTACTTCCCATCTTTATACTATGATTATACTAATACAAAATTTTGGGAAAAAGACATCTTAAAAAGGTTTTTTTAAGAGACACAATTTTACTCGTTTTGCTTCGTTTTTCTTGTCGCAATCTTCGTTCTGAGAGCTTAAGTGACATGACCACATGAAGCGAGTTCTACATGAGACAATGCCGGTACCTAGAGAGCACAGCGGCGTCGCGGCAGAGCACCAGCAGCGCGGGCAGCGGCGGCGCGGCCAGCGCGAGGCCCGCGGGCGGGCGCGGCGCGGCGGCCGGCGCGCGCGTGCACACGAAGCGAGTTCTACATGAGACAATGCCGGTACCTAGAGAGCACAGCGGCGTCGCGGCAGAGCACCAGCAGCGCGGGCAGCGGCGGCGCGGCCAGCGCGAGGCCCGCGGGCGGGCGCGGCGCGGCGGCCGGCGCGCGCGTGCACACGAAGCGAGTTCTACATGAGACAATGCCGGTACCTAGAGAGCACAGCGGCGTCGCGGCAGAGCACCAGCAGCGCGGGCAGCGGCGGCGCGGCCAGCGCGAGGCCCGCGGGCGGGCGCGGCGCGGCGGCCGGCGCGCGCGTGCACACGAAGCGAGTTCTACATGAGACAATGCCGGTACCTAGAGAGCACAGCGGCGTCGCGGCAGAGCACCAGCAGCGCGGGCAGCGGCGGCGCGGCCAGCGCGAGGCCCGCGGGCGGGCGCGGCGCGGCGGCCGGCGCGCGCGTGCACACGAAGCGAGTTCTACATGAGACAATGCCGGTACCTAGAGAGCACAGCGGCGTCGCGGCAGAGCACCAGCAGCGCGGGCAGCGGCGGCGCGGCCAGCGCGAGGCCCGCGGGCGGGCGCGGCGCGGCGGCCGGCGCGCGCGTGCACACGAAGCGAGTTCTACATGAGACAATGCCGGTACCTAGAGAGCACAGCGGCGTCGCGGCAGAGCACCAGCAGCGCGGGCAGCGGCGGCGCGGCCAGCGCGAGGCCCGCGGGCGGGCGCGGCGCGGCGGCCGGCGCGCGCGTGCACACGAAGCGAGTTCTACATGAGACAATGCCGGTACCTAGAGAGCACAGCGGCGTCGCGGCAGAGCACCAGCAGCGCGGGCAGCGGCGGCGCGGCCAGCGCGAGGCCCGCGGGCGGGCGCGGCGCGGCGGCCGGCGCGCGCGTGCACACCAGGTGGCGCGCCACGCTGGGCCGCGCCAGGATACCGGACAGCACAGTTTCCGAATCCGCTGAAAAATACAATTCATAAATCTGTTCCAGCAATTTTAATAAACTAGTGGACCCGCCACAAATTCGCCCGCGGTATTTTCCATACAAACTTTACCACCCTTTTAGGGATGGAATTTCGAAAAATCCCTCCTTAGTGCACCTCTAGGGTACTCGAGGAATGTCTCCTCCAAATTTCAAACCTCTAGGAACATCCGTTTAGGCTGTGCGTTGTCTATAAGTGAGTCACGGTCCTGTTTTATAAATGTATAGATAGATAATATTATTAATCTTTTTCCATTGTGTAAAATAATGATAATAGAAGGGCATGGCTACTTAAATAATTATTCTACGCAGACAAAGTCGCGGACACCAGCTTGTTGTAAATATATATTAATTAATTTATTTGTTCACTTATTTCTGTTATATGATTGATTAGATTAAATTACCCAAACCATATGATACTTTTTAAACACTACTTAAAGCTCAGCAACCCTTGTCTATCACCCCTTACAATTCGTACGTCTCACCACCCTGTATACCGATCTCACCTTCATCAGCAAGCGCGTAGTCCTTCAAATGACCCAACACCGGCAGAGTGACGGTGTGGACGCCCCCGGCGTGCATGCAGGCGTACGTGTTGTTTGTACACTATGGAAGTTAATGCCATATTTTTGATATAATTATAACATTTATAACAAACTATTGGACCCGCCACAGCTTCGCCCGCGGTATTTTCCATGTAAATTTTATCACCTCTTTTCGCACCTTTAGGGATGAAATTTCAAAAAAAATCCCTACGGTACTCGAGGAAGGTCTCCTCAAAATGTCAAACCTCTTTCACCCATTTAGGTTGTGCGTTGTCTATAAGTGAGTCACGATACTGTTTTATATGTATAGAAGACTTAAAATCAGTAGATGACTTTACAGCGACGATCTGTCGCCATATTTATGAATGTGCGCATGAACCGAGAGAATAGTGTCATCTTCTTTTCTCCTATTACGTCATTCCACGTATCCGCTATTTATGATCAATAATTTTAACGAGCGTTTGTTGTTTTGTTAGAAAATAGAATTTATAAAACTGAAATGTTCCTTTCACTTTATTATTGTTTATTTTTTTCAAAGACCGAGACGTCATAATGAAGTTTACGGAGTTTTTAAGCGACACCATTTCAGGCGAAAGTCGAGCACTTACCGGGTACAAGTGCACCGGATAGGAGTGCTGCATGTCCGCGTCGTACGCGCTCAGCGCCATGTTCAGCTCCACCGTCTCCATCACGTACAGCGCGTGGCTGTCACTCTCTTTCTCTGGCGCCTGGAACAGTACACCTATGAACGAATAGCTGACAAGTTTTGGCACCTGGAACAGTACTCCTTTGAACGAATAGCTGACAAGTTTCAATTTGGACCTTACAATAACATGCATTAGGTAGAAATTGCGCTGGAAGAAACTGCCACTTGTTTCGCTGCTGTTAGCACATTGGACTCACAATTTCAAGTATCTAGATCTAGCAACCTCTATGGTAGCTTCCTCCAGTTACCTTACAAATGAATTTCACCCTTAATAAGCCCTTATTAGCTAAAAGAAACCTCGATGCTAGTTTTCGTGGCTGCAAGTCAGAAGATTTTGCAATAAATGTGTCAAAGGTATTTCGCGTGTATACCTATACAAAAACGAATTCGAATTATACTGTTTTGAATAATAACCACAAATATAGATGGATTCCCATGCAAACATTCATCCCCTAATTTACACTCTTTAGGGTTACATACCAAAAAAAACATTCTTATTGCTTACCTCGGTTATAAAATTAATCAACCATCCAAATTTCGTGTTTCTGGCTTCAGTCGTTTCGGCTCTGCGTTGATGAGTCAGTCAGTCAGTCTGGAGTCTCTCTTTAAATATTACTAGCTTGAGTAATTTTGGCTGTACGTTGACGAGTCAGTCAGTTAGGAGTCTCTCTTTAAATATTACTTGGTTTAGTAGTTTACGCTCTGCGTTGATGAGTCAGTCAGTTAGGAGTTTCTCTATAAATATTACTAGCTTGAGTAATTTTGCCTCTGCGTTGACGAGTCAGTCAGTTAGGACTCTCTTTAATATTACTAGGTTTAGTAGTTTACGCTCTGCGTTGATAAGTCAGTCAGGGGTCTCTCTTTAAATGTTACTAGCTTGAGTAATTTTGACTGATGAGTCAGTTAGCCTCTTTGTATATGAGTATAAATGGATATTGATACAGATTACTAGCGCTGGAATGTTGCCAATATATCCTGTACTTACGTTAGGTAGCAACAGACAGTGGTAGAGCGAACCCGAGCAAGTAGCTACCACCACCAGAGGCGGCATGTCTTTGCTGTTCGACAGGGCCGTGATGGAACAAGACTCGGAGCCGTAGTTATCGTCGGCCGGGGGGTACATCGCCAGCGGACCCGACAGCTTATGGTGAAGGCTGGAATGAAATGGAAAACAGGATAATAATTAAGGTCTTGTCGGAAAGGGAAAGCCTTTCACCAGCATTTACACACTAAATAAACTATAAATAAAACACGAAGAAGTGATCTTATACTCTGCGTGGATAAACGACGTCTGCTGATGAAGCCGCCAAGGCACTGGAGCGCATGTACGCCGCCAGTAGGTACAGATCCGCTTCTTAAAAAGTTCGGGGCAGCGGGAATAGTCTCCTGAAGGTGTTGGTAGAACGCCTCGACTGCCCAGTAATCAAGTTTTGGGTCAACATTGTCATTGGAAGAACCGAGCTTTTCCAATGATCAATAACTAACAATTAGTGAATAACATCATTGTTTTTCTACTTAAATTCAATGAATAATTTTTGATGTCTGAAAAGTGTATTTTATTCTTATTTTAAAAGACAGTTTCAGCATTTTAAGCGAGTTATTTTTCGTGCAGGAGAAATACAGAGGTCAAAACATAATTGACCATCTAAGCTTAAAAACAGCATACATTCTTAACCTCTTCAACGCCAAGCATGTCTGAGAAGTAACACGAATTTCAACCTTAGGTTAAACTAGTGTAAGTGGTAAACCTTTTTTACCCTGTTTACCCTGACGGATTTACTCGTCGTTGGCGTTGAAAATCTTAATCAAGCTACCACAACAAGTATTTTTCCTTACTTTTTAACCTCCAAATCGCACTTCATCATGTACACATCTCCGTTCCCCCTCAAGATGAGAAGACTGTCGGTTCCAGGAGTTGTGGTAAAGTCCACCGCCGTGTCTCCAAGGCTGTCCAGGATAGGTCTTGAAGCCAGGATACCACTCGGCTTCGGGCCGATGGTGAAGATTTTCACCAGTTTTGGACCGGTTTTTAGGGCGACATTGTACAGTCTGAAATTTGTGAAAGTTACACAGGTATGTCATTCTAATTTGGATGTCACTCAAGTTTTTAAGGCATCTATTTTCATAATCTCTCATTTACCACCGCGTGAACCCTTCACACCGTATACGATATTATCTTAAACAAAGGAGTTTTGAAAATCGAGAACTTTAACATGATTGGTTCGACTATTTATCAATTTTCAGCAATCGTCTTGACATATACAAGATATTGAAGATGCAGTCTTACTATGGGACTATACTCAAGGGTATCTCTTGGGGAGTAACTATACGGTGCTAACTTTTTATGCGATTTACCTGATGGTATTATCGGAGACCAGAACCCAGAGATGGGACAGCGAGCTCGGGTGCCAGTGGACGCGGCGCACCTCGCTTAGGGAATACAGGAACCTCTCATCCAGGGAGAAACTCCTGGAACAAACACGGTACAGACTTAATAAATACATGCATTGTTGGAAAACATTTGAGATATGGAAGAACAGGCGACTACAATCTGCTTTTTTGTAGGTTTTGACTTAAATCTTCGATGGTTCCTTAGAACAAATTTCCCTATCTCTTAGGCCACGTACGCAATAGCAGGTGGTTTGCTTAGCGCCTAGAGCCTATCGAGTCAGGAGACTATTGAAGGCGCCAAGCGGGCAGTGCGGCCGGTTCCGAGAAATCTAAAACATTTGTTTATATACTAGTCTCTAGGCGCTAAGCAAGCTACCTGCCAGTGCATTTAGGGCTTTATAGTTCAGACTTCCCTATACTGACCCATTTGTACTTATCACTTTGTATATGGCATATAGGTATATCGTGGTGTATAACTTGAAGATTTTGTCCGCAACTTCGTACAATTTGAGTGCGTGGGTTGCAGTGTGCGCGACCGTACTCAACCCCTGAAAAAGGACTCCATATGAGTCCGAAACATGTCGGACTATTTCTGACAATGAATCGTGAGTAAAGCCGTGCTTATTTCTAGTCTTAGTAATGTCTCACGAAAGTTTTAATCTGATCATAGCAATGCTCTTCGGAAACTGTGCATTTTTCCGGCATATAAAGTTGCCTATGGCCTCCGGGTCTCTTTCTATCGTTATGCAAAAATTCAAGGCGATCCATTGCTCCGCTCTAATGTGAAAAATGGACAAACACACTTTTGCATTTATACCTCTCGTATTAGTACGAATTTTAATTGCTCATCGTGTTCGTGGAAATGTCGTTTCTTGACTTTTCTCTTCAAAAACATAGTAACCGATTAAGAATCAAGACAACGATAATCATTCCCCAGCTGAGCCTGTGTCGGGACTGCTAAGTGATTTACTATATCGTCACTAAAATACCAAAACGACGAATGTATCGTTGTTTTGTGCGTGTCTGCCGTTCACATTCGCTGTATTGGCATTTTAGTAATGATAACAGTAAATCACTTAGCTGTACCGAATACAGGCACAGTATAATCAAGTAGTGATACAGGCTCAGGTTTAACGAAAACTCATTCTATAAAGGTAATTGTTTCCGTTTTAATTTACTACACGTGGTACCTACTGCATTCTCAAAACAACAACACAGGTATAGAGCGCAGTGATTAACTACTACGATTTGTAAGACAAATGCTACCAGTTCGGGCGTAGCTGACACCGGCATTGTGTGTTTTATTTCAATTTGCGACTAACACACCGGGGAAAGAAAAAAATCGTAATAAACATGAACGTTGTGATCACCATCTATATTAAGATTTAAAGTACTGTGTAGGGTTTCCGAAGCCCAAATGCGATTTATATGAAGTTAAGTTTTGAGCGCAATACCAATAGCTAAAAATCAGCCGGTGACAGTATTTTGTAATATAAGGCCAACTTGAAAATTATTAAGTCTAAGCTCTGTTCGCCGAGAGTTGATAAATATTATGATATCGTTTCGAAATAGCGACTGTCGCTTAACTATCGCAAACTGTATGACGGGCGTCGCTTATCGCCGCGTGCATTGAGTTTCGTGGTACGAGGGACGCAGATGTTGTCATTTGCGGTATCACGCCGGGCGGATGGCGATGAAAAAAATATATTTGTTTTGTTCATATGCACAATCGCCATATTGCCAAATAATGTCTTATATGTGCACGTCAAATGTCACATAAATCTGCACTGACCGAAAAGAAACGAAAATGTTTTTTTTTTATCTATGACACATGTTTATAACGCTTTGAGTATGGATATGACGTGTCTTATGTTATGTCTTTCTATAATAATGTCATTGGCTTCGCGTGTTCGCGTGTTGCTTTCTGTTTATACAGTTAGGCTATTCAATAATAATGTTCTATGAAAAAAAAAAAAATTATCTCCCTTTCATTTTATATTATCATCGGTAAAAATTATTAGCGGGCCGCTATTAGTAATGACTTAAGAAGCCCTGACTTTTTACTTTTTTATCAACTCTCGGCGAACAGATCTTACAGCTGTATTAATTTACGCAAAGATATTGTACTGATTTTTGAAAATGATAACAAAGGCTTTAATAATATCAGAGGCATCACGCCTCATACAGATGCCAAATAAAAGTCGAATTGACGAGTAGACATAACAAGCACGACAGATTTGTTAGCTGAGTTCCGCGAACGCATTATTTTCGTGTAGCTTTTTTCGTAGACGCATTTTTCCGCGATCGGAATTTTACTCATAGCTTTTTCCTATGTCGCAATTTTCCGGGACCAATTAGTTCGCTTCGCATTCTACTTGAGGAAAAAATACTGGACAATGTTACCAAAAATTAAGTGTAGGTACGATACCTACATTCGTAAATAACTTCCATCCGTAATATTATTTGCGTATGCATCATTTTGAAAGTGAAAGTAAATGCGTCATTAAAAAAAGCTACGAATACATGTTTCGCTCACGAAAAAATACGACTTGGAAGATAGCTACAAGTAAAATTCCGATGAAGAAATTAATCGATCGCGGAAAAATGCGCCTCGGAAAAAAGCTACACGAAAATAATGCGTTCGCGGAACCCAACTTACAAATCGCACGACAAACTTTGGGCAGCTTCTATTATGCAGAGCATAAGGGCATATATGCCTACTATGGAGAATTGTTAATTACCACGTCCTAAAATGTATCTAGACGAAGATAAAACACTTTGCCTCAACCAATTTAAAATTAAAATAAATCAACGAAAAACTCACACTTCCCCGGATATATTCGTGACCGTACACGGTGTCCCCATTATCATCGGAAAAAAGATCATTCATTACCCCCCGTGATAAATACGAAGGCTCCAGTCTCACCCTTGGCTTTGATAATAATTTGATTACGGCCATTTTTGTTTTTGCTCGGGTTAATCCGTCGTTCGGAAGTGGTCACGCTGATTCCGCTGTGGTCAAGGGAACGATTTTATACAAAATGGCAGACGTTTGTTTTTCAAATTTTGAAGGTGGGCTGTTGATTTTGTTGTATTAAAACTGAAAATTGATCTTTTCATTACTATTCTTAAAGCTCTAATGTGCACAGGTGGGTAAAATGAGGTCCCCCAGAATGCAATTTAGTGAGAATGAAGGAATGTTCAACAAAAGCCTTGATACCAGCATTCACTTTTCAACTAACAATTTATAGACCTTTGACCCTATAGCCTGCCGTGGTTTGGTATAAAAGTTAGGACGTACGATGAGATAAGAAGACAGGTAAAATATCGTCATCATCATTTCATTCGAAAGACGTCCACTGCTGGACGTAGGCCTCCTGCAATGATCGTCACAACGACCGATCCAGTGCTACTAGCTTCCAGCGGAGTCCACCCTGTCTCTCTGCGCACGCTGCGCTTACCGGTATGGCACGAATAAGCGAAAACGGACTTAATTTAATTTTGATTAAAATGTTACTCCTATCACTTGTGAACTACAGTATTCAAATGTATGTTGCCACGCCACATGAACGATCTTTGGTGTGTAGTTTATATTCTGAAATCTTGTGGGTTTTATTCAGAAATTTTCTTAATTTTAAGGTATCACTTGATGCGCCCGCGATTTCTTCGCATGAGATTGGGATGAAAAGTATCCTATGTTTCATTCCAATATTAAGACGTAATGACATGTTACGTCATAATCATCGGCCAATCTACCTCCCACTGCTTGGTACAGGCCTCCTCTTAAAGTGAGAGGGACTGGGCAGTAGCCCCCACGACGGCTTGGTACGGATTGAGGAGTTCACACACCTCTGACGTGTGCAAGATTCCTTTACGGAAATGCTCGTGGTAAATAGGTATCATAATCAATTACGCACATGAGAACAAAATATCTCAGAGGTGCGTCAGACGACTATGCACCACTGCACATATTACGTAACTAATGATGAAGATGGTTTTAATGGAAATTCAAATATTAACCTTTACTAACTATGTTCCGAACCAGAGGGATTATTGCCACGTGCAGGTAATCGCATTATTGTACTCTCAAGTTGGACTGTTAGAAAAGTTAGTTCAAATATTATATATTATCGTCATAGTTACGATTTTACCTGTAAAGTCTCTAGTCCGCACTGGGCCCGCGTGGGGATTACTCATTGGGCAGTAACGTATATAAGCTGATGATGATGATGACGATAGTGAACAAAGATAATGATAATGAAATAAAGATGATGTCTCAAAGAGTAAAATATTTGTGTGCGCAGGAGGGCCTCTATTCAACTCCTACACGAGACTAGTACGGATTGGGCATTTCAAATAAGTACTTTGAATTACTTTGCATACTCGTATGCATCGCAAATTCAATTGCGCACCTGAGATCCAAAAACCGAGATTTTTGGATCTCATGTGCGCAATTGAAGGTGCGAGCCGGGATTTGTGATATATATTTTAAGTTATCAATGCTTAGTTTTTAATAGTAGTTAATGCAACGGTTGCATAATGATAGACCTTAAAACACTAGTGCGGTTTTCATGAAACGAGCCGATAGGCGAGTTTCATAATAAGATCGCACGAGTGTTTTAAGGCCAAATTATGCAGAGTTGCATACATAACTTTATCTACACACATATTATAAATCCTCCATGATGGGTTCAGAAACAATATTTTCTGGCAACAAGTTATTTGTTGCAATCGTGGCTGCATATTTCCGATATCCGGCGCATTTTCACATCACACACATTCCGAGAAGACTACTATTCATATTTTCAACTAAAATGTAAATTACAAACAACTTTTTCTATTCAATTCAACAACAATTCTACTTTCGTTCATAAAACACCAACATAATAGCGCCAATTCGATCTCTGTCAAGACCATTTTTTTTTAAATCATAGACAAACGAATGAAGTCTCTATTCTCATGTCACTCGAGATCAAATGTTGTGCAGTTTATATTAAAAAAACATACTGAATTGACGTTTTGTATCAATAACTGTTTTAATATCTATGGATACTAGAATAGAGACCCATTTGAGTTTTGACAGCTGTTCCAAATTTAATCTCATTTCTTTACTAAAAAGGATAAAGAAATAACATTGCAGCACTGGTTTTTCCTAATTGGTTGTCAAAATGGTGGTCATTTCCTACGGTTTTTGATTAAACAATGGAGGTTTTATGATATGGGTGTAGATAAATATCTTTGTATTTTAGGTTATAGTTTACCGATATGTAGTAAGACAATAATAATATTCAAATTGAAACCGTGACCCTATAAAGCAGGCTATAAACCTGAGCTTTGAGCCCCTAAGCCCCAGTCAGCTTATGGGAGATTGATTGATCTCGGACATAGCTTGGACAGACTTCAAATTGCGTCCTTCCAAGTTGGTTCATATTGTATTTGATATTCCAAATGGTATGCCATATTTGGGATATAGGATGACAGAGAGCCAAGTGGAAACAATACAGTAGGTAACCAAGTTATGGATATAATATACCACACAATATGCATCGTTTAAGTGTACAAGTTTAAATGGAATCATGAATCATAATCGTTGACACACAAACTTGTAGGTTTGGTGACTATAGAGGTAGTTAAAGAAACTGAAGAAAAAAAAGATAAGAAATAAAAATTAAAAGACGAAAACAGATGCAGCTTAGGATCAAAGGTCTCAAAAGAGGGTTAACAAAAAGAAACAATAAATTAGGACTGATTCGCATGTACATAAAAAGGATACGCTTAAAGAAAACGTAGCCACATTTAGGAGCGTAAATCACACATTTTTACATACCAAAGCGGAGGGTCACTTTTACCACGTGAAAATAGGAAAAAAGTTACAAACGGCCGCACATTAGAACAATCGCGGCCCCGGCGAATGTCTCCGGAACAAAAACCGATAAAAACACGAAAAGGTTCCGATTCGGTAAAAAATAAGAATTAGACAAAGCGTTTGCGGCCTCTATACGTGTCCAGTTTTTTTACGACCACAGCCCTTTTGTCCTTCCGGGTCTTTTTAAATAGATCAGCGAGGGTAAGTAAGGCCGGACGTCCAAGCTGAAATATTATTGTGGATTTTTCTGCTCGGCATTCATAAATATTTTGCCGGCGCGGGGGGTCGCCCGCCCGGATTTACTCGAATCGGCGTAGAATTATAAATTCGTTAAATAAAATATGATACGATAAAGCCGCTTTTTTACTCGAGCGGACCTCTATTATATTTTGTTTAATTTATATATGAATAATTTAATTTAAAAAGGAAATCTCGGGGCTAATGAAATTTTTGTTTTCGAGATAATGAATTGAAAACACGTCGGCCGGCGGTGTCGCCCGCTGTTATTCTTTTCTCGGCCGCTCATTCGGATTCATCCTTCGTATTTAAAAACCCGAAATAAAATTAAATATATAAATGTATTAATTACGGCGATGAATTTTCCCGGGTCCTGTTGGTACTATGCTATACACGTTTTCGTGAGGTACGGTATGATTTTAACATGCATGGAAAAAATAAGGAATCTTCTGTACTCTCTGGGGCTATAATTTGTTTGAAATAACACGTTTTTTTGTGGGTCGATGCAAGTGTAGGTAAAAAGTATAAAACCGACCGGCGGTTGAGATATCGGTCCGCAAAAAGGCCAACGACGCCTTTAATCAACACACAAACGGCCGGGAGTGCGATCAAACGGGCCGGTATTAAAAATAAAAGCCGGCTCACAAATATAAAACGGAGAACATCGATCCAGACGGCCACGACCACGGGGGATTAAAATCGTAACGAACGCACAAAAATATTCAAATACAATACTAACAAATTGATACAAACACTCATTAGGGGCGAGTCGCGGCCACCCGCCTCCCCGGATCCGCCGATCTCGCCAACATTACAATCCACATCCAACGTACAAATATTATCTAAAATTCCTTCTCATTTATAATCCTTTTGTGTCCTCAGCGCGGTCCTCCGTCAAATCCCCTCCTTCCCCCGGTGGGGGCGGTGGGGTATTTTTATATTTTTAATCGCGTTGGGCATTATCCAAATGGACATTGGCGGTCGCGCCGACTGTCGCTGCCGTCGAGATGATAAATTCTCCTTTCGTTCGACACCCGCACCCTGTTTTGTTTCGTCCCTTCTCTAATGTGGCTCCTTTATTTCTACTATTGGCATCGAAGTGGAAAAAAATGTACGCTCCATCATTAATTATAGGCGATTTGTCTGCGGGTGACTCGCGAGCATTCTTCTTCTTTCCGGTGTTCGACGATTAAAAATGGCTTGCCATCTGTGCCCTTCTTCGGTTGGGTTTTTTTCTTCGCGGCAAATGAGAATTGATTGTGGCAATCGTTTGATGCAGATTCGAAGCGCTCGCCGGCGCTTTTCTTCTGCCCGTGATCGATGTTCGCTACATTGTCGCCTCTAATTACCTTCCGTTTTTAATAAAGTTTTTAATAATGGCCGACGCGGAATGACGTTGCGATGAATAATGGTTGATGCCGTGAGGTAAAGACACCAAATAAGTTAGGTAAAGTTGTTATGTCATTAAAACTGGCTCTGCAGGTGACACAGAGCATAAAACCTTTTATTTACGGAAGGAAAATGGGAAATTCTTAAAGCGTCCCTAATGACGCCATCGATAACCCGTAATATTCGAAGCGGGGAAAAAATCAGCAACAAATCATCCCTAATACCCTTCGCCCACGAAACAATAACACCGATCCCCTTTTAAAATTTCCGAACAAGAAGAACAATATCTTCCGTAACATAAAATTCGAAAAAGTTTAAATGGGACCCAAATCCTGACCAATAAAACATAAAAATACCGCAATATATTGTAGAAGAATCCGAAACGTCCATCCTATTAGTACGCGGCCACAGAGAGGAGACGTGGTTGCTACTTTGCATATAGAAAAGCAATTCGTTTTTTCGCGTGTTCACGAAAAATAGAAAAAGTTTAGTCAAGCACGGTTCTTAATTGCTGTGTGGTTCCGTTAATGAGACAGAAGTTATATTTTGCAGAAGGTGATTGTGGTCGAGTGGTTGCTGCTAGTCGGCCGTCCTCTTCTATCCTGAAGCGTGTCACTCCTACAAAATCTGTGCCCCCTGGTTTATCCAGCTTGTCCGGGTCAAGCTCCGCTTCTGGCTGGGTGTGGTACCTATGTTCATGTTAAATTTTTGAACAAAACATGTATCTGATAAAAAGTCAGGCATCATCTTTTAAGTTATGCTTTAGTTGTGTGTCAGTTCTTTTTTATCAAAAGAATAACTAAGCGGTCTTTTATACATAGAAGGAAGCTCAAGAGTAAAAATCTTTACCGTCACTTATTTATTACCGGGTTGAATTGGCCCAAGTGAAAAAGCTCATAAGGGCCTCGCGAGAGACGATGCGCAATTATTTTATCATCATCATCGCTTGGTGGCTTTCGATGACCAACTCCTTCTCTTTTTTTGGGATATTGATGTGCGGTGTCAACGCATCACCATTGATCACCTGCATTGTACCTAAAATTCAAGTTAGTAATTGAACCCATACATACCGATATGCTAAGTAAATTTCAAATACAGTTTAATGTTTGGCACTTACTCGGGAATCGTTAAAAATAAAGTTGTTTTTCATGTAAATATCACACAGTGTAAATTCTAAGGGTGCAATTTTAAATAAATGTATAATAAGTATGTGGTCGATAAAACGGCTCTGCGCGGATAAGGGTTAATTTAAATTACCCTCTGCACCGCACTAATGCACATGCCTGAGACAATCCTTGTTGCGCTGTAAGTGAAAACCCCAACGGCACCCTAAAAAATGGAAAAAGTGCAGTGGACTGCGGGCAAGAATTAATGGTGCGAAACTTCGGGCTATCCCGAAGCGCCACGATTCAAATTTATGTACGTCCACGTTCTCGGTTCGAGCGGTTTTTTGAATGCGCAAGTCGGCGATAGTGTGGTTTTTTCCCGGTTGATTATGTGTACTATTGCGTTTTTTAGTGCAATTCGTTTGTGGATGAGCATTGTTCGATTTGCCGATGCCGTTTGTACAGTAAGCGGAATCTTGCAATATTCCCCGGCAACATTAGGGCCTAATCGTACAGATCTTGTATGTTCGGTGGTTGGAATCCCGCCACAAGGTGAACTTCAACTCCTTCGTGGTGAGAGTACCGATGCAAGATATATCAACTTTGGCCGAAGGGTGTCATATTTCAGAGATTCCGCGGACGGCTCGCTGAATATGACTCCGTGAATTTGCGTCATTCATCGCAGAATTAATGTGTTAGTTTTAAGTTATTAACTTTACTTATGTATGTAAGTCCTTAAGGTATTTTTGTAATAGGCCTTGTTGTCTGAATTCAAAGGTTATTATAATTATTAAAAACTGAAATACATTCTATGATCTCACGTATTGTAACCCATACAGTAGATTTAAGGTACAATTCGGTTTGGTTAATGTCGTCAATTTTCATTCATGCATTGATGACGGATCAAATGTAATGAAGATGTGCAAAAGAGACAGTAAAGACGACAAATTTGAATATTTTATTAGTGATATTGACCAATGTATTATACCAGCTCAAACACGATTTGACCCTGTACGTATCTTATTAGTCTATGATGTCTCAGAACAAACTAATGCTTGATCAATGGAGTTTTACTTTAGGAAATGTTCATTAGTATTTACACTCACATTATCAACCATTTGTCTTAAACGATTTAGACTTCAAAATTTATATTCCAAATGTTCTCTTTCTCCCTCCCAATCTTCTCTCTCTTCTTTTCTGACACTACAAGATATACCTACACATCAAATTAGGTTGTGAGACAAATACAGTAACCAAGATAATTAAAAAAACTCAATGATCTATTTATGATTCGAACTTGAGGCCTCTATCGTAGTCCAAAGCCAGGGCCAAACATTATTGTGACAATTTAAAAAAAAAAGCTGTCGCAAGCTAACATGATGCTGTAAAAAAACCACAAATCTGCCCGGCGGCTCGTAAAAGGCGCCATATTTTTCCGCATGTTTACGAATAGGTGCGGAGTCGCGGAAAGCGAGCGCGGTGTCGATTGTGGACACGTGAGGTATTGAGCTCATCCGCGTTCGCTAAATGTTTTGATACTTGATACAATTGTAAACGGAAAAAGTGTAAAAGTGCAGTGTTAATTGCGAGCGCGTGAGCGGGAACCTCGAAATTTGTAAATACGAAAAATATAAACGCGGAGAAACTTACCTTATGTTTGACGATTGAATATCTGTTTCCCTTAGTTTATCAATTTATTCGTGTGTTGCTTGCACCCGGAGAAATGAGCACGTATTACGAGTGGATAGTGCAAGATAGTCGCCGGCTACGTCGACACTTTTAAAGCGACTGGTCAGAAGTTGGACATCCGAGGGAGATTCCTTCATTTAGCAGTCAAATGTTGGAATTCTGTTATCAATATATATAAAACAGTACCGTGACACACTTATAGACCCCGCACAGCCTAAACGGGTGGTCCTAGAGGTTTGAAATTTGGAGGAGATATTCTTCGAGTACCGTAGAGGTGCACTAAGGAGGGATTTTTTGAAATTCCATGCCTAAAGGGGTGATAAAGTTTGTATGTAAAATACCGCCGGCGAAGCTGTGGCGGGTCCACTAGTCTATACATATAAAACAGTACCGTGACTCAATTATAGACAACGCACAGCCTGAACGGGTGGTTCTAGAGGTTTGAAATTTGGAGGAGATATTCTTCGCGTACCATAGAGGTGCACTAAGGAGGGATTTTTTGAAATTCCATCCCTAAAGGAATGAAAAGGGGTGGTAAATTTTCCACTAGTCTGCTTGATAAAAGCACAGCATCAGCTATGCAAGTATCAAGACCACGGCACATTGTCGTACGGGCACAACGATCACCTCGGCCGTTCGCAGGCCACCGCGCATTTTTCCGCCCCCGCATTGCCCTGACTCCTTTTTCCGCCGCGGTCGAAACTGTTTAATGATTTGAAAAACGTGTTCTATCAGGCTTTACTCGGAAACAACCGAAAAAAAGCCGACAACAAAGGGTTCACAGCAAATATAGACTGGGTTCTTGCGTTTGCGTTTGAAAGAGCGTCATCACCATCAATTTTGAGCCTTATTTTTAGCCGAGCACGATTCTGGGTTAGGTTTTGAAGGGTCGTATTGGTTTTTGTTGAAGTGTTCGGGCAGATCTCATCGGCAATTTATTATATTTTGTCCGTTCGGGATTTACGATTATTTGCGAGGAACAATGGTCGGTGTGCGATTCGGTTCTAACGCCAATAAACGCGTGATGCATTCGCTGTTATTATCTGTACTCACTAATTAATGGTTCTGTGTAAATAAGCTTGTTCCGAGATTGGCGTAAAGGTATTTTTCCATTACCGAAGGCTTGGTTCTTATTTCCACATAGTGTTTTCTGTGCTGTGCAAGGCAATGGCGCAAGGCAAAATAGTTAAGCAGCGCTGGTAATGCCCGGGCCGCTAGCGGTCACGTTTTTGACTGGTAGTTTCAGAAACATGAAAGAGTGTGGCGTACTTTATTGCAAAATAAATATTTTAAATTTCTTGACAATTACGCCTTTTTCAATTGAAAACTCGATGACGATGACTTATCCTATAATATTTTTAGAGTACAAAAATGCGGTAAAAAACACTGAGGTACAAAAACAAAATTAAAATAAAACTAGCCACTTAGGTGCCTTGATTTCATACATAGAAATTAAATATAATTTTGTTCTGAAATGTGAAAAGAAAACGGTGTTAAAAATGACGTTAAAGACTAAGATTTTTATTATAACAAAGGTTCAGATTTAGGTTTAATCTAAAACACTTTTAGGTTATTAATAAAAAATAATATACTTAGTTCAAATATTAACATTACCGAATGCAAGTAAAAGTTTTAACCTCTCCGTAACAAAGCATAAAATGTTGAAAACCAATATTTTATACGAAATTAAAACAACAAAAAGACCAATGGCCATTAAAAATTACCGACAATTTATATATTTACTGACCCGATGAAATATAACGAACGAGGGTCACCCGATCGCTTGCGTTGTTTTAATTAAACAAACCGAATATAATATACGCGGGTGATTTTACATATACATAATTCTCCATGTTATATTTGAAATGGGTTACTATGGTATCTCGATACAACTCATTCGAAGGTCGCTGAGGCGCGGTGGTACAACATAAAACTCGATTGAAAGGCTCTCAGTGGCCTCGGCATGGCTGACACAGTGATAAGATGTCTTATCTTTCTGACTATTTCGTCGGCACTATAGCGGCCGTCAACCAAAGTGACGACTGGGTCAATAAAACATGCCTTTCTTTCCTGCACTATGCAGATGTGAGTCATGCTCCGTAAGACAATGCAAGTGCGAAAGAGATAGCACGATTGTAATTGTTTTATGGCCCTAGTCATCACTTTGGTTGACGGTGTGAGAGAGACCCACTGAGGGATAAGGCGGGGTTAACTTAGCTACGGTTGCAGGGGTATGATGATCTTAGAAAAGAGTTCTCGTCTAGCGCAATAAGACAGTGATAAGATAACGAGCGGTTTACTGTTGGGACTTTTGGCAATCCGTACTATTAAATCAAATTGTGACAGTATAAAAATTATAATTACAAAGTTATAATTAGTTTAATACGTATTACTTTAGTTTGTGTTAGGTTAACCCTTTGAACGCAACGGCAAAATGCGAACGAAATAACTTTCAATAACTTCAAAAAAACTTTAAAGGTTTAATGCACATTCTTTAATTGATTTGTTATTGATCAATGTTAAATCTCACTATTTTAAACAGAACCAAGTAGTACCACTTAGTTTAAAAAATATATGCAAGTAAAACGTCGAACTCACTCTAATCTCACTACTCGGGGGTATTATTAGGGCAATAAGTACCGCACCCATTAAAAAATAGGGGATGTATGAATAGAAAAATAGGATTACACATTTATTCTATTTGCCTGACGTTTAGTATGCGCACGCGCGCGTCTCTCCAGGGAGTCGTGTTCGAGCCCGGGAACATTGGCCTATCGATCGATATATGCATGCATTTGCAACGTCTTGGTAAAGTGCGGAACTCGGAAATATAGATCATACAATCTTGAGTGTCTTAAAAGTAAGAGGGAATAGGCATTTTCTGGGCAAGCGTGTTCCAATCTAGACCCTGTCTTCGCTTTCCATCAGCGGCCCTAACATGCCATACACGGGGATATGTTAAACCCGTTTATCTCTCTGACTACCTCTTTCGTCGGCACTAGTGTGAGAGATACGCACTTAAGAGATAAGGCAGTTTAACTTATCCTTGTGTTAACCTTCCTAGGGCCGCAGGTGAGATACACATACATATATCACGCCTGTTTCCCAAAGGGGTAGGCAGAGACCACGGATTTCCACCTGCTACGATCCTGACACACACCTTTCGCTTCGTCTACTCTCATTAAGTTCTTCATGCACGCTCGCTGGTTTAGGGTAGTCATGACCTGGCCTTTCTTAAGAACATCCCTGATCTGGTCTGGTCAGGTGAGACTATAAGGTCGACATTAAGCTGTATTAACATAAAGAGCCAGACGAAATATTCGAAACAAACATTCATCGCATTCCAAAGCAATCATGACTTAATGGCGTTTGTCAGCCATTTAAGCATTTGCCCGTATTGTTCCAAAAGACTAGCCCTTTAGGCGTTTAGACTAGGCCTTTTAGCTTTTTTTTAAAGGCTCGCTTCGATTGTTGACGCCTAAAGGACTAAAAGCCAATCAAGATCTTTAGCCAAGCCTAGTTCTATTCAAGAGCCTCGAATCTCTGAGCTAGTAACCTGATTAAAATACTATATATTTAAAGGCTAAAAATTCTTGTCTTATATTATAATAAGGTTACTAGCTCAGAGATTCGAGGCTCTTGAATTGGGGGCTCAAGGAGCTGTATAGGCTTTTAGTCCTCTAGGCGTCAAGAATCGAAGCGAGCCTTAAATAAACTCGCGTTGAGAGGGTTCCGTTCCGTACATGATTATCTGAAATTTACTAGGTTATCTTAAATACCATAGACTTCTTATAGGTTTTCCTGTAATCTATAGGCAAAGATCTATTTTCTGTATTTTTTTCAAAATTTTAGCCCCAGTTGTTTCGGAAATAAGGGGGGGGGGGGGGGGATGGTCATTGTCCGCCTATTTTTCTGAATAACTTCTAAACTATTTTACTTAAAATTCAAAAGAAAATATATTTAAGATCCTCACAATAAGCCCAGCCCTTTCATTTGATATGTCACACGATATAGGTGGCATAACTTTTTTTTTAATTTTCTAGTTTACCCCCAAAAAGTAGCCCCTATGTTTAAAATTCATATATTTACGTCACGCGTCCGTATTGCGGTCACCAACTTACATATGAATACCAAATTTCAATTCAATCGGTCCAGTAGTTTCGGAGCAAATTGGCTGTGACAGACGGACAGACAGACAGACACACGAGTGATCCTATAAGGGTTTCGTTTTTCCTTTTGAGGTACGGAACCCTAAAAAAGCTAAAAGGCTCGAGTCTTTTGGAGCAATGGGTACAGGCTTCGCATAGTGAGAGGGGCTGGGGCGGTGCGGATTGGACACTTCACACGCATTGAATTACGTAGATGTTTGCGGGTGTCATCGTGACGCGTTCCTTCACCGAATACTGGTGGTAAATATCAAGTTGAATTCGGCACATAAGTTCCGAAAAATTTAGACGTTTGAAACTGCAACACTCTGCATGAGAGGCGGCCGCCACTCATCCACCACCGCACTACCTATACATAAACATCTCTTTAATTTAAAATCAATTGGAGTAACCTTTGTGAATCCTACTATCCTATCCTACTCCTACTAATATTATAAACGCGAAAGTTTGTGAGGATGGATGGATGTATGTTACTCGGAAAATTTAAAAGATTCAAACGGAGTAACTATAATCGAATTCCAGCAGCTAGTTTTCCATAAAACTAAAACGAAACCTCCAGCCCGATGCGACATCATCGACGTACACGAAACAAAACGGCTTTTATTAGCAAAGTCATTAATACAAAAGAGTTTGCGCACGGCGAAAATAAAATAAAATGGGGCCCCATAAAATAAAATGGTTTCAATAAATTGCAAATGGAATCGGCTCCTGGGCCTGACGCGCGACTCCTGTTGGGAACAACAAACAAACTCGCGACTTCCATAATGGAGATGTTGGAACACTGGAAGAGAGAGTTTATACGAAGGATAAAATTTGTAAGCGCTTTCGCGAGACATTAGGAATATGCTCTGCAAGACGTCCAGCAGTATAATTTTTTAAGATTCATAAGCATGTTGCCCTTTCACTTGACTTTTGACTTTCTGCAAAGCGATTGTTAGGAGGCCAGGGGAGGGCATAAGCTACTCTTTATCCCCAAAATGCACAGTGCCTGAGGGAATTGTGATAAACGGATTCGAAACGAACCATAAAGCAGGTTATATAAATTGTTCTTGATGAGGGGTTGTCTGGTGATGATAACACAAGAAAAAGTGCCAGGTTCCGGGCGCACGAGTCATGTGATTATTTCTTTAGAAACTCCGTTTTAAAATTATTCTACATACTTTCCAGACCACAGCTGATCTAATCATGCGATCCGTTTGCACCAAGTTATTTCCAAGATAAATAGTATTATATATTACCATAAGGAAACTATGCAATTCGCATCAGTATGACTTAAAGTAGAGGTGGTGCAAAAATATTTCTTGCAGTCACTTCTAGCATGCCTAGCATCCTCACTTTAATAATTAACGATACGTTGCGGCCCAGTTTTTCCGTTTAAAAATCGTCCCGGATAAAGGTGATCAATATTGTAACGATACCCGGGCCGGGCCAATTGAATTAGTTATGTCCCGTGATTGGCACGGTTGTGATTGCCCGGGTGTTGATTGCGCCGGAATAAATGATGGTAGGTGTTGATTTGATTGCAAAGTCGATTGGTTGATTAGGTGGGTTTTCAAATTGGTGCGAGTCAATTTGGTACGGTTCAATAGCTGCCGGGAAAAAAAAGGAGCGTAAAATTTAAAACTGAAGACCAAGTCACAGTATAATCAAGTATACAGTATTCCATCTTCATACAAACGGCCGAAACGACGCGGCGCTTCGAAATCTCGGTAAACTTCGGTACACAACAGTCGCGAGTGCGCCGCGGTCGGGTACGATCGTGGGCAGTGTGAGACGCTCCCGCGCATTTATTTACGTAAATTATGAAACGAGAATTGTTGGTGCTTTTGACATATTAAAAGCAAAATACTCGATACTGACTCACAGTCACTTTTGAAACTAGAAATAAAAACCAAGTAGAAATAATTACAACTTACAAGATTTGTAGTAATATTTCATGAAAAGATACTACGATAATTTTATATAGCATTATGAAATACGTAACCTAAGAAAGACAGTCAGCGGGCAGCCCTACTGCGTGTTTACATACCGCGCGGCCGTAGGTAATTATTTCGAGGACACTGCCGAGACAAAATACGGTTGGTTTATTATACTGTGACCAAGTTCAATGGTTTTTTATTCGGAGATTATGGTGTTCAATTTTAAATTCTTTTCTGATAGACTTAAGTGTAGATGAGCCAATAAGTAGTCGAGAATTATTTAGTAATTTCGCCAAAGCTTACCCAAGCCCTAGAAATAAAATGATACAGCTAAATAGATAAAGAACAGCGTGTCGACTACCGTCATCATCCTTCATGCTTTAATTTCCCGGAAAGCTATAAGAGCCAATTACTTGACTTTTGATTCTGGTAGAGAGATATATTGAGGAATACCTAGTCATCCATCTCATTTGTCTCGTCAATATTTTGTGCACATCGATGACGGTTCAATATTAAGCCAAGCATGGTTAAGAAGTAACACGAATTTCAACCTTACGTCAAACTTTCACCAGGCTCTTATACCCTGTATGCCCTGACAGATATATCCGTCGTTGACGGTGAACCAGTGGTGCGGATATACCCGCCATTGGCGTTGACAAGGTTAACTCAAATTCAGAAATATAAGGAACCGAGATGCATTTAGCTATAACAACTCTTGCTAAACAAACAATTAACAGACCAGCTCACAACTCCGATGCACCCGAAAACAAACCGTATACTAATCAATCCAATTATGCGCCACGTGCCTTTGAAGTGTTTTCTAATCTTGTAAAGCTGACAGCTTAAGTCAAGGAAAGGGTGGACGAGACAATACCTTCGTTGACCAAATCGTATGCGACTGGACTTTAAAAGTACCCTGCTGTCTTCTTGCACACGTCAAAGCCTGCTAATGGTATCGTTCATTGCATCTAGTCCATTTATAAAACTTGTTTGTTGTGTAGTGTTGTGAAATAATTGTCTTGATTCTGAGTCTGAATAAAAGCGGTGCAGTTCTATGATACAGTCAACAATGAGCGAGTCTCCTACTTTCTCTACTACTTCTTGATAAACAGGTTAAAGTCACCCTAATTCTTCAACTCAGGATTATTACAATCACATATGAAGATTAGAAAAAGCCTCTATTTCTTTAATAATCCTTATTTCTATATCCTTATTAAGACCAAAGACACATACAAATGTATTTGGAGAAAGCATATTCTCAACGTTTTTAGCGCTTCAGATCACATTACACTCGTTATCATTAGCCCCACATTCACCCGTCGATCCGAGAAGACATTTTTCCTCCCCGTCCGGCGCTCCGTAAATTAAAATGTGAATAATTAACGCCCCCCACCACTAGCACCTCCCAGATGTATTAGTTTTAAACCTACACGATTCAGGGGGGCAGTCTAGCTTGAGTTGACGTTTGGAATTGTAATTCCGTTCTGATATTACGTATTGGGTAGAATTTATTTGAGGGGAAAGGGATTAAAGGATTAATGACGATCGTGCTTTAAATATGTTTTAAAAAGGTTTGTTTAATTTAACGCAATTGTGTATAATAATATGTTGGTTCGATAGACTGTGGTTTGTAGAAATTTTTGACAGTTATGAAGTGTATATAACGACTCAACCCATATGATCTCAGGTATGGGTAAGCAGATCACTATACCTATAATAATAACTAGTCCAGGGACCCTGTACATCTCTGCGACTTCAAGATTAAGCATTTTTACTGACCCCTGAACACTACACCTCCCTTTTAATTTGTGCCTATAAGGTTTGTCTGTTGCACTTTATCTTAGTTTTAGTGTTTTTGTATCATTGATTACGTTACCATTTGGTTGGAAAAGACTTTTGAGTTGCTTACGGCGCTTCTCAGGAGATATCAGAATTCGAAGCGCCCGTCTCAATTAACCAGTTAAAATAAAGATAACGACTTAGGTTCGGGGACAAACGACAGACTTTAATCGCATATTCTAAAACTGGAGAATTAGTACCCAGCGCCGCAACGTGTGTAAGGGACGAAGGGGGGCCTTTGCCCCACAGTGGGACAGTTAAGGCTGATAAACAAAAAACCTGCAAACTTTGATTTAAGATTGATTGGTTAGCATAATACTGAGCCAGTGTCTCATCCAATGCAGCACGGACTCACACACCACTATTTTGTTTTTGTATTGTTTTCATAATTTATATTACTCTGTGTGTCTTTTGTGTGAGTGAATCAATGATTTCCTAGTTCTTCTGGTAAATACCTAAGGTTTTTAAAGGTACAAGATATACTCCTCTAAATAATAGTAACTTTCTGTAGTTTGGTTATTTTAATCCAGCACTCACAGTCTTTATATACAACTTGTTTTCTTATAAACATTACTTTTTACAGCCGCATTAATCATTCTAGACAAAGTAGCTAAACCCTGAATCAAAATTACTGGAGATTAAAAAATATTTGCCATTAACGCATGCATAGATTATTCAGTGCGGGTGTACGCAATAAACATTCAAACGAGACGTATTAGCCATCACTTTAATAACATTCAGTAACCCTAACCGAACTGTCTTTTCCATTTTTTAGGGTACCGTCTGGATGATGATACGCCGAAAATTCTAAGGGCTTATTACATTGTGTAACCTTTGTATTAAGCAAAATATTAAAATAATTAAACACTGCTATTATGTGTAATGTAAGGCTTGATTACATTGTTACTTATGTAATTAAATGAAGAAATGTAACCATTCAGGAGACTAATCTAAAAAAAAACAACAAAATCTAATTACGTTGTTCCATTTTCTTACCTATCCGTGAATTGTCATAGTTTAGTTTAACCCATCGGTTTATCGACGGAACCAACACTCCAGAACATTAGCACGCAACAAAACAGAAACCCATTCGATCTGTTGAAAAAAAAAGACAATCCAAATACGTACACGCGATTGCCATCTAAATAATTCAAGCCCGTATCCTGTGCTTGTGTATCCACCAACTTTACTTTGCCATCAATCAAGCTCTCTTTCGCTTTAAAACGCCCCTACACCCTTTAAAATAAGAGGAATATTTCCGAAGCTGCAGTTTCTCCATGTGGTATTTGTAACGTGGCGTTTTCACATGGAGTTTTTACAAGCTCTTACGTGAAACGTCGATCCGAATTTGGCCCCTATACTGATGATATGGGAAAAACAATGAAAGCTGATCGTAAAGCAAGACGTAAGGCAACGTCACTCACTCTGACACTGGGTATGGTTTTATTAAGGCTTTTGCGGATTGAGTTCGGGATGAGTATGGAAATTTGTTCATCTTTCGTTAATTTTCGTTCGGTTTGCTATCGAGATTTGGCACGTAACTGACGTGGTTATAACCCCGTTTTGGTTCTTTACTCATCAAACGCATTGGGGAATAGGAATTAGCTTTCACATTGGCTGGCTTTAATCTGGTTTTATGAGATGTCTGTGGATAAGGGCAGAACATATAGTTAATGTTGTCCGTATATGTAAGGTTCAATTGGTGTAATTGAGTACGTAAATAAGAAAGACTGTTGATACCTATTGACGTAAACGCACTTAAAGTATGCGGTTTAGTGCCTTTCAGGTTAACTTTAATTCTGCTTTAGTTATAGGAACTCTTTGTTGAAGAAATAACTGATTTATTAACAAATCATTGGACAATGGTCCAGGCTGCTGCAAGCAAAGTTAACGACAATTATTTGTTTCCAACCTAGCCGGCAAACGATTTAAAATCTTTTCTCATATAGAGAGAGACCATAGACTTTTATTATAAAGTCAAAGTCAAAATATCTTTATTCAATTTAGTCTTTTACAAGCTCTTATGAAGGTCAAGGAATGCATCTACCACCGGTTTGGAATAAACCTCTACTGAGAAGAGCCGACAAGAAACTCGTTGAGGTATATTTTTTTCAAAACAGTGCACCTATGTCTACAGTTTAATAAAAAGTATATATTACAGTAGGTAAGCCATAGAGAACCACCGATCGCCAGTACAGGACAATTATTTCCAAACGTCCCTGTCTGTTTAAAATATTTTATTTGTAAACATTTGAAAGAAATACTATCTTCAGTGGGACTTCATTTTGAGCTACTTCAGGATACAAAGACGTTTCTTAGATCAGGCGCCTCATTCGGGAACGCTAAGTGATTCTGTTGCGACTCGTAAGCCAGATCTCTCATCTCGCTCTTACGCATTTCGCGTCGTGCGGAAGAATGGAATGAGAAATCTGGCTTACGAGTCGCTACAGAATCACTTAGCGTTCCCGAATAGAGGCGCAGATCATAACAATGCCCGAAAATGTGTACCGTTATCGTAGAAGACTTAAGTAAGCATGGGCTCATAAAAATGTACTCCATATGCCTGGAAACAAATTCGAGGCAATATAAACAAGCCGTTGGCTTCATAAAGGTGCTTATTCATTAGCCAATTTAGAATTTACCAAAGCAAATGTATGACGAGACATAATCAATTTCTACGCGTAGCCACGCTAAAGGCGACATTAACATATTTTTGCGATGCCCCGTGTTATTTCAAAGGGTCTGAGTTTCAAAAATACGACGTTGGCACACACTCTCATTAACTTTGTAACGCATAAGGAGCGAGGCTGAATACTAATTGAGATGACAGAGCCGGATAGGTAGAAGTGACAGGTTTCTGTAAGGTTAGGCCCTTAAGGCATAGATACATGTACATATATACATTTACTTGAACACGCATATCAGCTGGCCGTTGCCTTCGAACACGTCCTTAGCTGAGAACAGGCCGCGGGCCTAAATGTGCCATAACTATGACACTTGGAAAAGCCTCGAAACACCGGTAGATATTTTCAAATTATCACAGGACCTGAACCTGAAAAAAAAAAGTTATATCAATTGCACAAACCCAAGAACTAAATGTGAATGATCCAGACAAGTATCAAAATTCGTTCATTTTGTCAATATGCTTTGGTCGTGTTTTCCACCTTCACTAGTTCAATATATTATGTTTTTAGGTTACTATCTCAATAATCAAACCGACCTGCTTTCCCGTCTCTTTGAGTTTTGATTTTCTGTTATGTTCATCTAATGTTTTTTTTTAAACTTTAAAACAAACCGTACTGGTTTGTTGCAAAGTTTCAACGCCAGAAGCAACGCGCATTTTTACCAAGAATTCTGTTATAAAATTCTTGCTTAGGTAATAAACACTGGGTGTCGCATCTGTCCCAAGAAATTACTCTCTGCTAGGTTCCGACGGCCGCGCGTGGGGAGCGTAGGGGGTAGCGATGGTGTTAATTATACGATTTTCTTTGATAATAAGTTAATAAATATTGGATAAGGCTCACCCTCCGCTGGCCCTTTAATGAACCCGCTCTAGGTGTTTGGTTGCTTTATAGTGGCAGTGCGGTGCTTAATAATGCTAGCGATCTTGAAGACTTACATGTGGATATAAACATAGCAACAAAAGCCGTCATACGTTGTTTATCAACTTTACGGCGTTTATTTTCTCATCTTTCGTATGGCTTGATTTCCGTTAGTTTCTTTCTTTAATTATCACCAGTTTCTTCGATAACGCCTTCTCTTTGACTTCTTTTTACTACATGTGATTTACTTTCACCTTCACTAGTTTCATATATTATGTCATATCTATCTACTAAGTTACTATCTATCTACCTATCCTCCCGTCTTTTTGACTTATGATTTTCTATTTTGTTGATCAAATGTTGCTTTGTTCAGTACGTCTTTCGTTTGTTTTATTTCGTTCAACAAACTATTTCCAGTCTATTGTTTGCTATCTTTCTGGCTCCCTGTGTTTTTTCTTTAGCCTATTCGATATGAATAATTGTTACACATATAAAGTGAAAAGGGCGATGTTCATAACCCATGTGACTAATGGCAGAATCGAAGGCATTGATCGTTTGATCTCCGAACCTTTGATCGAGCGGCATTGGCTAACTCAATTATGTACCTTTCTATTAAGTTTGGTCGACCAGTCGAAATGTCAATGGCTTCGTGAATTTTGGGTTCAGGCACTTTACTCTTATCCCCTTTTTCTGGCGATAACGTTAAAAAGTTACTCAAAGTTGTCTCACGTTTCGAGCGACGCATGCTACCGTTGCATCTTTTGTTTAATGATTTTCTGGCGAAAACGTTTAAAATTTTCTCATCAAGCATTGTCATATTCTGAGAGCCGTATGTTACCGTTGCATCGTTTCTTTAATGACTTTCTGGCGAAAACGTTTAAGAGTTTCTCATCAAGTGTTCTCATATATTGAGAGACCTGTGTTACTGTTGCATCGTTTGTTCGAAATCTTTAACAAAAATAGCGTCGTTATTAAAAAAAAACCTGCGATACCACCTAAACAGTTAAACTTAATACTCACCGAAGTATTATATTCTACTGTCCCTCTTTGTTATAATTACGCACGGGGATAGCGAGATTGGTGACAGAATGGAAGACAATGCAATGTTAGAGAGAGAACAAGACACGACCTTGTAGTTTTAAATTAATCTTAGTTTTTAAACTAGAATCTTCGTAACGTGCTGAACGCTGGTATGTTACATAATATGGTTACAATAATAATAAATATCTTACAGTATAAGTCAACCACATACGTCGTCAAAACTGACTACGCTATAGCTAAGGTACAAAATTTGTCGCGTGCAAGGATGTCGCTCTACGTAAGGTGCAAACTTGTCGTGGACAGGGTCTAGCAAGATGCGGGTTTTGCGGCCTGCGGTGACGTAGGCTGTGAAATGCGAGGACGTTGTTTCAAATCAACTTGCAACAAAATTATATCCTTACTAAAGTACAGTTTAGACTCCTTTGTGCTATCTCTTCTTTTTGAGGTTATCTCGAAGATACCGCTGTGATGTCATGTGATGTTCAACAAAAAGTATTTATAATGTTTTGTATTGTTTTCGGTTAAATCGTTTGCTCAAACCTTTTAGTTCTTAGTTAAGTGGCACTTAGCTTACCTAGCTAACTTACCACACGGCCACTGAAAGAAGGAGAAAGAAAGTTACGATGAAATATTACGCTGAAGGAAACGGTAACTAGTCATCCTACATATAATAGCGCATACAAGACGCATGAGCGCTGCTATCATACTGTTGCATACCAAAAGTGGGGTGTGATTATTTAACGTGTCAGGTAAAGACTCGACAGCGAGGGTCATACTGAGCTCACATCGCTTAGCGGCTTTATTATACGGTTCTGGTGTGTGGCGTGTAGCTTCAGAAAACTTATGTTTACTATGTTGATTTACTTGACAAAAGGCATCACTAGTAAAATGCAAATCAATAGCGATCTACGGGTACAAATTATTGCCCTTCAACAGGACCAGTATCAAATGTGATCTATTGATTTATTAATGCATAAAGCAGAACAATAAGAAATAAAAATAAACATAATCGGTTATAACCAGTTAGTCTTAGAACATAAGTGAGAGCCGGTAGCAAATAACACTAAATCTGGAGAGCCATTCCATACGTCTCTTTACTTTAGGATGCTCGCTTTAACTACCTTCTTCGTTTAGAAAAGGAACTGAGAATAAACTGAAGATTGTATGTTCAGGTGTACTAGATTATCACGGGGATTGTACGTCCTTCTTTAATCACTTTAGAGTGAGAAGGATGATGCTATTTTTGCGACAATCGTTATCATATGTCGAGAATACAATGATTAATTAGCTGACACTAACTAAGAAACGGCTTTAGCTTTGAAAATAAAAATGAGACAGTAATCTAATGATTTTGTGAAAATGAGAGTAAAATAAATGCTTTGTGAGATTAGAGCGTAGACATCAGATGAAAGGCTGACTGGAAATTACATTTATACCGCGTAACCGGGTATATAATAGTCTAAGACTTGTAATTTGTAAATATGGTATAATTTGGACTAATAAACTACAGGCATACTTTTATTCACTGTGTTTAATAAAAATATATAACCATAAGCAAACAAATATTAATATGACTAAATTATATCGGCAATGACTAAGTTCACATCAGTCTTCTATAAACATTACTATACTTACTTACTTTCTATAAACCTTATAGTGTCAGTCAATATGCATTGCTTTGTGTATAATTTTGTAACTGATGATATAAAAAAAAGCAAAAAAAAAAACGGAATATTGAACAATTGCAAAAATATCAAAAGATCAAAACCAACGGAAGCCAGACTTAACCAATAATATAGTAATTCGTGTATTTAAACGTATAATAAAACTAAGCGAAGCGGCGCGGTCATACATATTCATTCGAGCGTGCGTCGGGTTCTGTGTAGCCGAAAAGTAACGATTCTCTTTCATTTTTGAACGAGTATTTCAATATTATATTAAAAGAGTTAGTAATTTGCATTCAAGCAAAGATATATATGATGCTTAATTGCAAATTAAAGTAAATTTTAATGACCTGACACGTATAATGGATCTGTCAACTAGTTGATAGCCGTTTTGTCATAAATGGCCGAATTGAGAAACGCCACTTAAGCATTTGATTAGATATTAAATAGTTAAATATCCCTCGATTAGTTGTCAATCTATACAGAAACGTTACTGAAACTTAACTTTGATTAAAGATCAATTTGAGTGGCCTTCTGAATTCTGGCCAAAAGCCTCCTCTGTATGATATACTTTAAATATGCGTAGATTGAAAATATGCGATCGATTTTGGCTAAGACCTCTAACTTCTTAAATAAGTTATGATCGATTGCGTGCATGCATCTATTATGTACACAATTTAAAAGAAACACAGGCCCGATTAATAACAGTAGAGATTATAAATTAATTACAAATGATAAAACGGAATCCAATGCAATGCTCGCATGCATCGCACCATTTGGAATGTAAACGAATATCTAAGAACTCGCAAAGCCGGGCTTGTATTAATATTATCACATATCCGGCCCGACCAGTGCTCTCTGGAAGAATTTTTAATGCTATGCTTTAATTATTTTGCCAGCGGCGAGGGAGGGACTAAGTTCCATTCACATTAGAAAATTCATTTTTGCTCACCGGCGCGCCTACATTTTGAATTATTAAGCCGGTTGCCGAAAACTGAAATTTTCGGAGATCACTGCGCATATGTATTTATGACTGCGTACATTTTCGAGAGGGATCCAGAAACCGTTTGTATTATGAAAAGAGCTAATTAACCCAACGTTGAGTGTGATTAATAATGGACACTGGCGAGCGTGTAGTTTGTTCTTGGCCATTTGGCAGGGTGAAAAATCGACTATAGAAAATGCTGAATTCATTAACGTCAACCGAGAAAGGGTTAATTATTTTAAATATAGGGAACGCTTTCAAGCATGTTGATTTAACCCAAATTAGTTTACGGATAAAATCCGCACTGATTATTCTAATGACATTAATAAAGACGAGGTCAAAGTTTTCGTGGCATTCCTATAGGAATGACGAGTGTCAGTCTATAAAGAGGAGTTACACTTGACTTGGCTAAGGAAATAAATATCACATCTGTATTGATGGAAACGAGTCAAGCCGAAAGTGGCCGAAGACATTCTGAAATAAAATTGCATGTCTTTTCAAGGGTATGCTGCAAATATTTCACACAAGTGTAGCGGCGCCTTAACAAAGGAAGACACAAAAATAAAAAATGTAATATGATTAGAAACAAATTACACACGGGCGCACCGCGATAAGTCGGGTCGGCGGCTAACTAACCGCGGCCCCACGGTGGGCGCCACTTTGCCTTTGTTCGGCTACTTTCTTTGTATTTTGTTTCATTTCATGCAAAATTTAATTTCGTTTTCAAGACTCGTGTGGAATGATATTACGCGCACCGGCCGTGGCCGCCGGTTGTAATTTCATTGCTACTCCTCAAGTGTATGTGGACATTATGCCTTTTTCATCACATACCCTTTCGGTGGGTGGCTCGGTTGTTTTTCGTTTAAAACTGACCCGCGAGATCGGAATTCGCAGCCGGATTGTGTGCATGTTAATTGCGGGACACTATCTAAAGGGTTTTTTATTGCCCCTACCGACCTATGTAAACCTTTAATGCGTGTTTGTTAATCAACGACTTAAAACGCTAAAACAGAAAACCCATTCGTAAAAAAGGGCCGGCATTCAATAAAGCCAAGACCTGAATCTTAAAGAGGAAAAATTCAATAACGGCGCCCCCTTCTTACAAGTGACACCAAATCCCTTTTTAACCTTTACAAGAATCGACAACCCCAATTTGGCATCGATACCGGTAATGCAGTCCAGTGGCTGAGGGCCCCTCCCCAAGGTAAAGGGATAAAAAAGGGATTCTTTGTGTGATCTACCCGCAAATCGCTGCGGTGTACACTCAATAGGGGACGATTACGCTACTCAAATTGGGGCGTGAGAAATTCTTCTTTGAAAAGTTGGAAGGTATTTTTCGGTGTTTTACCGGATAAAACAATAAAGGGTGGAAGAAATCTGGTAGGAATCGGTAATAGGGTGCCGTGTGAAAATAGAGGGGACAAAGTTTTATTGAACGTTGACACCTTCAAGAACAAGTAACAGGACAAACAGGATATTACCGTTCTACATTTTTTTTTAAGTAACGGACTAAATAAAGTATCAAAATATTTTAGAACATGGTGTTTCACTGTGAGTTTTCAAACCATATACATTTTTGCTTGAGAATATTTTTATAAAACAATTCTTAAATGGTCGTGTTTAGATATATACTGAACTATGTATGCTGATACCAATGTTTGTGATTGATCATCACCAATTCAAACACCAATTGTGTCAACATTAGTTACCGGCGATAAGTCAATACAACCAAAGTAAACCGTGGTCCAGAACTAAATCCATGTAAGATGTCATAATCTACCGCTGAACACACTACTAAAACATAGTTGTTTGCTGACCACCGGCCACTTGCATCCTAAACAAACTGCCATATTTACATATTGGCCTCTTGATATACTGTTATTATTAAGCTGTCCTTAGCCAAACTAATATTGTTCAAGCTTTACTTGGCAAACTATAAAACAAGAACGTCGCAAGGAAAAATCATGTGGTTAGAATTATTTATTAAACTTTTTATTGCGTTGAATAATCTGGTCAGGTCTTGCCCGAATCAGGAGGTCTACGAGGCGTCTAAACTAAAGTCGTTCGCGTGGACTCTGCAAATAATTTTAATAAGCTCCTCCACATTTATGCGTTTATGAATACAACAGTTCAAGTGGCAAATGAAATATAATAATTATAATATCTTGGATACTAACACGCATTGATTTCGCCCCAAATTAGGATTCTGTACTATGGGTAATAGAAATGATAAGTACAAATACTTACAAATATCGCCGGTACAAATATTCGTTCTCTTCATAACTCGAGCCCGCCACCTCTGGCACAGAAGGCAGCTGCACTACCACTACGCCATCGAGTCAGTCTTATAAATAATCAAGATGCTTTTCGTATCTTTTTTGTTGAGGAAATTTTTGGTAAGATAGACGGGGACCTTGAAGATGTGCAATCAGAGCATTTCATTACAGGTAGTGCGAGAAGGCGTCTCACTCTCGGATCTTATATTGTGATACTGCTTTATATTTGTACTTATGTATTCTGCAAATTTTTTATTAGCCGCTAGCCTAAGTAACACTTTCATATTAAAATATATAAATGAACCAGTAATGATCTCCGCACTCACTCTGCTACTAAATATGTTCTGACATACTTTTATTAGTATTCGAAATATGGTGTTAATGCCAATTTGATTTGAATAACATCATAAAGCTTCCGGTCTTGACGGACAGTGTCTCGGGTTTTTTTTATATTTATAGTGGTACACGTACATGACGATGCTTCATTTTGAGCTTGAATAAGGATAATTTTACTCCAGAAAAGACAGAAAATTATTTTGCTGGTACAGAATTCCGTATTACTATAGTTTTTACTGGAATATCTACAAGGATTTAGTAATCTTGGACAGAAAAGCAATTATGAATTTATTTATGTTTTGGTAGACAGTACACCGGGTTAGTAGTTTTTAATTAATTACAGAGGAAGGAGCTCGGATAAGGTATTTTTCCATTTTATTTTTGCACGGCTATTGTTACGTTGGAAAGTATAACGGAAAATATTTTTTAGATTCAATAGCTTATCATGCAAACGCAGCAAAGCAGAAAATTCTTCATTAGACTCAGAAATCCTTTTTATTAACCTACAAATCCATACTTCATGGTAAGTGAGTGGATTCATATTCAATAACTTTGATTTCAGCACCCATTTAAATGACATAAAATATTATTTAAAATCTTTAATGAAAATGGAATAAATAACAAAAATATAACGAAATGAAAGGAACAAGTTCAAAAGAGCACTGACCAAAGCAAAACCAATAAGGAATTAAAGATCAGATAAGATAAAGATTTATGTGAGTTTGTTTATACGACGATCGGGGGCGAAGGCGTCGGTTTGGATCCCGGATTAAACGCCAAATTGGTTTAAGGACCCCGGATTGGGGATCCTTGAGCACAAATCAATCTGAAACGGAGTTTGGTGAAAACGCTGGAGTTGGAATATTAAGTGATATTTTGAATGTTATTATAGATGAAAAAGCGAATTGGTGATCGATATAGTTAAAATAAATAATCAGAAGGCGTTATCCAAAAGGATACAAGCACTGGTTAAAGCGTTTAATGGTAAAGCAGAGATTACGATTACTTGGAAAATTGAGGTTCCTCGTATTTTTCAATTTACTGATGTCTTTTGAAAATCCAAACTACGCCATGTGCTTTATGTATATGGCAAAGAGCTCATAATTTTTTTGGGACGAACGTACTTTTCTCTATTATATCGACGCGGAAACAAATGGCTTCAGAATTTGTAATAGTTATTGATCATGTCTTTAACTTAAAATTGTCGTATTCATTGTTCATTTTGTGTTTCAGAATGTAATGGAAATAACCCAGACAATTAAAACAAATAACCACCGATAATTAACAAAGGTCCCATTCCATCTCGCCGAAACCAATTCCAATAGATTCTAATAAGATTAGTGTTGTCACACGGGTGTTAGATAAAATAGTTTGTGGCCTATAATTGGGGTTTAGTCGCACCGTCCTATATCACCTACACGATCAATCTATTATTAACCTTAAGTTATACGAAACAGAGCTGCTTTTAGCTCGCCGATTGGATTATCGATGGTCATCACTCGCATGACTAGACAAGATCGACTTGGAAGGTGACGCTCCTAATAGTTATAGCAATTTCAACTGTGTTAGTTTGGATTACAGTTGGATTTTCCTTTACTTTGTTTGAGGTATAGTTTTCTCCGATCGGACACCGTTTACAAATTGGTTGTGTCGTGGGTAAATCAGGGTGAGCCAGTAATTGAGTCTTACAGGATGATTCGGTTGGGTTCGGAATGTTGCGGTCAAAGGATTACGGGGTATCACTATTTATTGATCGTTTGTTTTTGTTTGGTGTCGTGTGGCATTTTGTGGAGGACTATGGTATACTTACAAGCTGCTGTTGCGTTTTATAGTTGGGGGAAAAGGTAGAAGATAACTAAGACCAACATGTTTTGTAACTGTCGAAATGGAAACGATCCAAGTCTTTGATATTGTCTAACACGACATGCGCAGTATTTTTGAACATAATGTCCTTCAATAAGGACGCTGTAGATTCTACAGTGTAGATAAAAGGTATCAACTGTCAAGTGACAACAAACATTACTTTGAATCGACATAAAATCTCGGCATATGAGAATCCTTTTAACGCGGTGCTGACTGAACAAAAAATAACTGCACATACTGAAAACACGAACGGTGTAAAGAATACAAAAATAGCAAAGCAACCTGGATTACTCAGAACGGGGGGAAATTAAAGATAATTATGTTGAGTAGAGTTTAAATGGAACGAGGAGAAAAGAGTCAGAATCCCATGCACTGTAATTAACGGGTGTGTTAAGTAATACGAACATTTAATGAGTGCAGATTCGATTTAAAGTTGGATTTTGATTCAAAGGGTAGTCATACTACTATGTGAAGCAATTGACATAAAAGGATAGGAACCAAAAATGATTCTGATGACACTGTAGTGGCCGTCAACCAAAGTGACGACTGGGGCATAAAACCATGGAATCGTGCTATCTCTTGCGCACTTGCATGGTATTACGGAGCGTGAATCACATCTGCAGGGTCGCATAGTGCAGGGAAGAAAGGAATGTTTTATTGCCCCAGTCTTCACTTTGGTTGACGGCCACTATATTGGGAGTTCATTGGCTCGGCTGTTTTACTAATGTTGCAGTGGTAAGGGGCTGTTATTAATCACGTGATGTTTTTTAGCAACTTTTTAACCCCCCCCCTCCTATCCAAAATCATCTGTATTTTTGGTACATGTCTTAAAAAATCCCTCGCTCCTTTCGAGCCTAACCAAACCTAGTGGTCTGACGCGCAGAGTCGCGGGTTCAAATTGGATTTGATATTACTACGAGCATTTCGCTAAACATCGTAAGGAAAACTGCATAGGTTACGTGTGTGAAGTTTCCAGTCCGTACTGGGCCCACGTGGGGCCTCAGTCCTTCTCAATGTAAGAGGAAACCTGTGCCCAGCAGTAAGACGTATAAAGGCTGATAATAAATAAATAAATAAATAATGATGATGATCATGCTGATAGTGAAAATGGGAGGATAATAGTTTTTACTATGACAATAAATAGAGATAATAAACTAGCTTAAACATGAGAATGTTATAGAGACATAAGTTAGTTTTAATGCTTCGGGAGTTACATATACTAATTATTAATTCACCTACTCTGGGATACGTTAATACGTTAAGGCAAGACAAATTTATTTAACCAGGGGGCACTAGAGATACTACTACACGAAAGTTTCGAAATAAAGTGACGAAAAACGATATCAATAGGCCCTAATTTTGATATAAAATTGAAATCGCTTGGAGTTTAAAAATAGATTCGAACATTAATTTCTAGCGCAGGACAAATTACTGTTAATTGAACATTTTAAAATCGGCACATTCCAATCGAAAAACAATACAGAATAAAAACGATACTAGGACGTAATTACAGGATATCGTCGTAGACAGTCGCCAAACAGATCCTGTTCAAACAGAGACAAGTTGGCGCTTGTTCCGAAGTGGTGGGATTATTTTAAACCCTCCTGCGTACATGTTGATTTTGACTTATAAAAAAGTTACATAAGGAATTCCTGAAAAAATGTAGTTTCTTCATAAATGCGGATTCCTAAGGTATCAGAAACTTTGAAGAACTTCACGTAATATGCATGCATTAACTTCAATATGGTATTTCGAAGTTCTGGTATTCTGGGAATGAATATTCTCCATGACTATCACATAACTCTCTCTAACGAACTTAGTGCGAGTTTTTTTAATGAAAAGATGACATACAATCAAATAAGTTCCTATGATAGAACTTATTCTATTATACCGCGCGGAACATGCGTACATACGTGGCAATGAAAGCGTTAATGCTATGCAACCCATGAAATCACGGCAATACTTTATCAAAAAATAGTCACAATATACGCGCCTCCTGAAACCCGAATTTCAATTTTGATACTTGAAATTTGATTCCTGATTAATTATGCTAAAGTCCAAAATAATTGTAGATTTGTTATATAAAAAGGACGCAGAGTCCAGGAGGTTAGATCTATATAGAGGCTATAATAACTTGGAAAATAAGGAGTTTTTAACAAAAATTCTGCGCAAGTAGAGATTCATAAGGTAATGCACCGCGAGATAACGGGTTATCAAAGAAATTCGCGGCGCCGACCGCTTACATTGTGCGCTACTGAATAATTATAAAAAAATATATTTTCATAGCAAATATCATGCGCCTCATTCGGGAACGCCAAGTGATTCTGTTGCGACTCGTAAGCCAGATCTCTCGTCTCGCTCTTACGCATTTCGCGTCGTGCGGAAGAGTGGAATGAGAAATCTGGCTTGCGAGTCGCTACAGAATCGCTTAGCGTTCCCGAATAGAGGCGCATATTCCTGTACTCAATGAACTATAGACGCTCAATACTGGCAATAAACCGGCTATTAACGCATTCACTGCCGGCAACGCATTTTTTTTTTTTACAAGATATTATTTTATTAGGCATGTTTCAACCTTGTTTAGTTGTGTTTTACTTCGTTTTTCTACTTGATCTTGTTTTAAATCGAATAAAAACATTTTCTAAGAGATTTTTATTGCTTTATAACTGTGTAATGTTTCTATTTAATTTAATTTGAGTTTGTATATATGATTTAAAATCAATGTTTGACTTGAGAAGATGACTTTCTGCTGAGTTTCTTGCGGCGCTTCTTAATAATGATGTTCCTGTCCGAAGCGCTGGTAGATTCAACCCATTTTAATTCATTCATGTGGCCAATTTACTGAATATAAGTTTTGATTTGATTTGATTTCTTTCTTTAACATTATCCTCATACTTAACTCCGCATCTCATAATCTGTACGGCCACCGTTAAACTCAAATCCGTGCAGACGCCAACTTCCCGAAACATCTTAGCATAATTAGCCTGAAGGGGCTGTTTATTGCTAATATTAGTTGTACGGCTTAATACTAAGTAGTAGCGACTATCGTGAGCCGTCAGTCGGGGATTAAGTCACAATAAACGCTTTTAAACGGCGGTTAACTATAATTATGCAGTGGATTCATCCATACTTGTCATATTTGGTAAACAAGTTTCTAACCTCAAATTGCACCTTTTTTTCCTAAATAACTTCCACACTATTTTACTTAAAATTCAGAAGAAAATATATTTGAAGTCCTCACAATAAGCCCTTTCATTTGATATGTCACACAATATAGATTGCATAACTTTTTTTTTAATTTTCTGATTTACCCGCCAAAAGTGGCCCCCATGTTTAAAATTCATATATTTACATCACGCGTTCGCTCGTGTTGCGGTCACCGAATTACATATGTATACCAAATTTCAGCTCAATCGGTCCAGTAGTTTCGAAGCAAATTGGCTGTGACAGACGGACAGACAGACAGACGCACGAGTGATCCTATAAGGGTTTCGTTTTTTCCTTTTGAGGTACGGAACCCTAAAAATGAAAGTGAAAAAAATTATATTTTTTTCATAGAATATTATTATTGAATAGCCTTACTGTATACACAGAAAGCAAAACGCGAACAGAACACCCCAACGACACACCGAAGCCAATGAAATATTATATGTAGAAAGACACAAGACACGTCAAATCCGACAGCGCTGGAACATATTCGGATGTTCGTTCCAGAACAGTATGCGAGAGCGGGGCGCCGCCGCCGCCCGCTGTTCTGCGCGAACGAGGCGCGCGCGCACGGCACGCGCCGCGCCGGCAACGCGCCCGGCGCCCGCGCGCCCGCGCTGCTCAACGAGCTCGTGCAGGTCCAGGATGCCGACGTGTTTGCCGACACCTGGCACTCATTATTATTGCAAATATATTGCTTATGTAACGAATTTACTTAGCTCTCTTACAATGACACTGTATTTCCTAACATTGTAGGCGCTTTGGCGCACGCTGTAAGCCTATAATTGTATCTTATAAATAAATTAAAAAATAAATAGCCATACTCAATGCGTTTTAAACATGTGTCATAGATATTTTTTTTCTTTTTCGTTTCTTTGACCGAAGCCAGTGCTGATTATTGAATTTATGTGACATTTGAGGCGCACATATAAGACATTAATCTGCAATATTGCGATTGTGTAAATATATGAACAAAACAAATATATTTTTTTCGCCGCCGTCCTCCCAGCGCGACACCGCATTGACAACGTATGCGTCCCTCGTACCACGAAACTCAACGCCCGTCAAACAGTTTGCGATAGTTAAGCGACAGTCGCTATTTCGAAACGATATCATAATATTTATCAACTCTCGCCGAACAGACCTTAGGTTTGCTTTATTTAGGATAAAACAGCTGTTTTACCCAAAAATTGTACATTTTGAGGTTAGAAACTTGTTTACCAAATAAGACAAGTATGGATGAATCCACTATAAGTTTGTGTAAGTACGTTTAACTAATCGTTTCTTTAGTTCTTCTCACGTTTCACATTGAAATTTTGATGGTCTTTCGCTTGAAGGTGGAACGTGATTGCCCTTAAAATACAATACAATACAATTACTCTTTATTGAACACCACATACCTACCCACTCTCTACTCTCCACTCTCTCTTTACTCTAATGGTAAATAAGCATGGAAAGGAAGGAAGACGGACGAGACACCGAAACTGGAACTGAACAATGGGGAACATGCATAGAAATATATAGTAAGGAACTGCCCAACGCGATTTTCGCGATGCTCACTGTTTTGGTGTCAAATGATACCATCGCATACTCGGTAAATATTGTCGACATCGGTGTTCTTATTACATTGAGGAAAGGTCCATTATTGGCTGATTCATGCGTTTTGGTTTTGTGGTTCGTAGCTCCTAGCGAGCAATGAAAGATAGCGATGAATCAGACAAAATAAGACTCTGTGTAAATGTAATAAGAACTAAGACGTCGGCAATAGAGCTACTTAGTTTATAAACTTGTAAATAGATGGCGTTACCATGACGAACTTAGTCATTTGTTCAACGCAGTTGTATTGAAAGCCATATCCCTCTTTTGAAATCGTTGGGAACACGCATGAAAATAAAATTGAGGTTTAAATGATATATTATGAAAGTAAATGTAAACAAAAGCATAATTACACAAAAAAACAGACCATTTTGACTATTCATTTTTATTTGATTATTGGTAAAAATTAGTGAAAAATATATATTGTTTATGCTGTTTGTGCTAGGTAATATAGACTTTAAATACTGTGTAAATGATTTAAAATCGTTTAAAGATTGTAAAATCCGTTCCGATCCGATGCAATGCGTTTGGTGGAAATTATGCTTTACTGTCGAGTTCCTTCGGAGGCTTCTTCTCAGCAAATGTGATGAAAGAGTCTATGTAGACTACTTGCCAAATAAATATTTTCATTTTCAGGCACAGGCACAGGCAGTTGAACAAATTTGACTGTTCTATGACCAACAATTTAATCAGATTTATCAAACAGTTCAGAACGAACCAAATGATACTAACATGACGGTAATACTAATTGTATTTCATAGTACACGAGCCATAAAGAATTATCTGTCCAACGATATTTACTTTAATTATTAATTAACCCAAAAATTGAGGCACAAAACTTTACACAACTTTACGTTATACTAAAGAGAGTATAGGCATACAGACAGACGGCCTATCGGGCATTACAAACGCTGGCTAAGACGCCTGGCGAATGCCAATTCTAATTCAAGAAAAGCCTCAATCAAAAACCGAAACACCCCAAATACCTTAATGCACAAATCCAAACCCCCCCCAAGACGTCTGGATGGTGGATGCGGGCAAATCTTCGAATTAATTTTACTGCGGAAATATGCAAATCGGGAGATATAGCCGCCTAATAACATGTACAAAAGAGTGGTGACTCGAGCGCGGGAAGACGAGAGATGAAGAAAATGCCGGGGTGTTGGTTTGTGGATGTATGGTTGTAGCATCAGAGAGAGCGTTAGGAAAAGGCATCATTTAAAAGTATACCTTGTGAACAAAGAACAGATTTCTGCTTCTGAAGTTTGTAATTTGGTTCTTTACATTCTGGTGATGAATGAATGCTTTCGAGTTCCCTGAGTTGTTAAGTTTACTGTAGCTTGGTATCTTGCTACGAAAGGTGTAGACGCCTACGGCTGTGTAGCGGTCTAATACGCGCGCGCAACCGCTGCGTACGCGCAACCCAACAACCAAATCGCTTGTGGTATCATAATGAAAAATTATCTAAGCCATTGTTAGGAGCGGCTAAAATGCAACTGAATATCCATAAACAACTGTATATGATGATGATGACATTATAGTATTTTTTTTTGTTTTGTGGCGCTGATAATAAGAAAATATCATGATCAAATAATGAATCTGAGATTTAATGTGAATGCATTTACACTTTATATTATTTTTAACCATCTTTAAAGACCTTTACAATTTTTGCTTGTATTAAGAGTAAATAATATAAGTTCATCATCATCATCATCATCAGCCATAAAACATCCACTGCAGGACATAGGCCTCCCCCAAAAATGGGGGGATTTGCCATAGTCGCCACGCTTGGCAGGCGGGTTGGCGACCGCAGTTGGTCGTGATAGTGCTCGAAGGACGCTGCTGCCCATCCTTCGGTTGGTCCCTCTGTCGCCTTTTACGACACCCACGGGAGGAGATGGGGTGATGCTATTCTTAGCCGGCACCACACGGCACGGCAATATAAGTTAGTAAGATTTAATTAAGCGATACGTCTAAATTCTGGTGTGGGCCAGCCCCCCCCTTGCTACGCTTTTACTGTCGCCTCTAAATAGTTTGGTAAAAATAATCTTTGCCTTAATCGTTACCTCAGGCTAACATTATAGCCGCTTCGAGGAGCTTAATAGGTAACAAAATTTACCGTGATAGTAGAAAATACACGATGCTTACGTGCCGGCTTTCTCGGGAACTTATCAGCCGTTATTAGATCCAGGCGTTACCGAAAGAGGTTAAGCGGTAAGCGGATAATGAATTAGGTAAGTTTATTATATTATGTTGTGATGCATAATTGTGATAGGGTTTTTAATGCAGAGGGTTTACCGTGTGTACTTCATATTGAGCAGTGGAAACAGCACACCCAGAGATTTCTTTTAACACTTTTAACGCCAACAAACGATACGCACTACGCGTGTAGCGCGTAGCAGTGTTTTCCTTATTTGTAGCAAAAATGCGCTACGAACAGTGCGAACGCCTAGCAGGTTCCTGGCACTTGAAGTGTTAAGGTCAAGAAATATTGAGCCCACGTATGCAAAATACGCAACGCATTAAGGCATCTAGATGAGCGCCTCTATTCGGGACCGCTAAGTGATTCTGTAGCGACTCGTGAGCGAGATTTCTCATCCCACTCTTCCACACGACGCGTAATGCGAAATAGTGGGATGAGAAATCTCGCTCACGAGTCACTACAGAATCACTTAGCGTTCCCGAATAGAGGCGCAGATCTCTGAAAAGTAGTTTGGGATATATTATTTCGTAAAGGTGGCACATTATTCCAATTTTTATGTGCCGAGAATTTGAAGTGGTTTTTTTTATGTTAATTCACTGACAAACAGGCTGACGGCCTACCTGATGGAAAGTGGTCACCGCCGCCTATGGACATCTGCAACACCAGAAGTGCTGCCAATGCGTTGCCAGTCTAGGGAGGATGGGGAATGGGGATGAGATGGGGACGAGGGAATGGGCCTCCGGATCTCGTCACTCACCGTACGAAACGCAATAGCAAGCTATTACTTTACGCCGATATTCTGTGAGAGTGTGGTACTACCCCGGTCGAGCCGGCCCATTCGAACAGTAATCATCTATTGAGGATTACTGTTTGGCTCTACCACTACAAAAATAAATAAAAAATATAGAAATAATATATAAATAGGTCAATTGAATATATAAATATAGTATCTAAGACATTAATACATATTGATCTAGTACTAGGATTCAAAGTACTATGGGTGTGAGACAAAGATACAAAAACTTAGCTAGTCAACAAATAAAAGATTGTAAGCTGATACTCGAAGTAACGACTATCACCCAAATTATAATAATAATAATAATAAATCAGGGGACAATCTTTACACAAATCGATCTAGTCCCAAAGTAAGTTCTAAAGGCTTGTATTATGAGTACTAGACGACGATATAAATACTTATATAGAGAAATAAATACTTAAATACATAGGAAACATCCAAGACTCAGGAACAAACATTCGTGCTCATCACACAAATATTTGCCCTTACCGGGGATCGAACCCGGGACGCTTGCGTCGGAGGCAGGGTCACTACCAACTAAGCTATCCGCGTCGTCAAAACAATTCGTCGTCGTCAATTACAACAAAAAAAATTGAGCTGTGGTCCGTTTCACGCAGCTTCAAGTCATGTCACAGGCGTAAACAGCAAAGCAGATGTATGGGACCTGACATAGGTGTGGCCAGTTTTTGTTTGTTAAATTGTAACTTGTCGCTTTGTGAAATGGGCCAATGGCTTGTTTAATTTATTAACTTATACGTAAATTACGAGTAACGCTAATTAGTACGTGGGTTAATCAAATTTTCACCGAAATCTCTACGTAACTTTTAAACTTCAATATAAGATGTGCTTTCTCGTTATTTCAATTTATACATACATACATAGCATCACGCCCGAAATCCCTAATGGGGTGGGCAGAGCCACAAGACTACTTGAGGCCACGTTCGATTAATTAGTCCTAAGATGGTATGGTGAACCGTATGGTGACAGGTGATCAGCCCATCGCCCATATAGATAGTCCACCATGTTGGAGAGGACCCGTCCCTTAGTCGACTTTTACGACATGCCAGAATGATAAGCATCTGCACGCATTCTATGCTATTTCTTCACTCTCAGTGCAGCAGAGGAGCTTCAATTTATACCGTATGTTAAAATTAAGACGTGTAATTCAACATGTGCTTAACGGAATAAACAGCAATATATTAAACCGGTGACTCGATTTAGCGATAACGCCAGAGACACTTTCGGTAACACAGACATTTTCTTACTACGATGACCCCGCCAGCAAGACTTTACGACCCTCCTAAATTGAACAACACTGACTTAGATCTTTGCTGTCAACGATTGAGACTCACTTGCACGGCACGCTCTTGCCCCCGGCGTCGAAGAGCCCGCCGCGGCCCCAGCGCGATGGCAGCTCGACCACGGCGACCCCCCGCGACCCCCAAGCGCACAGGCGTCCGCCGCATCCGCTGCTGGTGATCCGTTCCACTGAGAACTGCGGAGGCGCGAGCAGGTGCAGGGTCTGGAAAGAACGCGGAGATTAACTTACAGAGTTCAGGTAGCTAACTCGCTCCCGTTATCAAAATCCACCGGCTTACGCGGAAAAAATTACAGAAACGTTGAAAATTTCTTTACAACACCAAAACAACTTTGAGATTAAACATCAATCGAAAAAGAAATTGCTCGCAGCTCCATTCCGATATCCACTATCTCGCTCCAAGGAAATATGATTAAGAAACTTTTTTAATCAATAAGATGAACAAAAAGGCGGAGGAAGCCGCGTTTCCTGCCATTTTTTAGCCTTATTTCTCATTACAGCGCCGCCTCGCCGCTTCCTCTTACGTCATAGTTATAATCATTTATCGTTTGATGGCCGAGGGTTTCCCTATTTTAGCGGGAAATTGAAAAAGTTGTTGATCGTCGAGTGTGGTGTTGAGGAAAACAATAGAAAGCGATCGCCAAAAAACTTTAAAAAAATACGACGTATCGCTACAACCGTAAATACGTGTCCCTGGCAGTTGGGCATTTAATAAGAAATGGTCACCCTTGCTCCAATTGAGTTAAATTGACATCTTAAATTCTAACTTTGACGATCTACTATTGGTTGTAGGATGACCAAATTAGGGCAATTTTTTTAAATATGTAAATAGTTTAACGACGGACTTACGCGTTATATTGGCCGTCTTCAACTGAGTCGGAAACATCCGTTTTGAATTATGTCCTCAAAGTTATCCCGTATAGAGTAAACTAATATACCAAATTCTAAACAAACCCATACAGTTAGAGCCGTCCAATCTTTCTGGCCCATTACATACAAAGTTACTAAACACTAATTTATACTGCAATTCCTAAAGCACTTGCAATAATACTGCACTTGTTTATTAACGAATGAGTTACTCGTACGTTTAAATATGAGATATTTGTATTTAGCTAAATCGTGTTAATAACACACCAACAATACACACGGTTTAAACATTCACAATTGTAACTAGCTAGTAGAGATACAAGACCGGCCTGCATATCTAGCATGCAACAGCACTCGTAAAAGGACGCGATACAATACAATTTATTACACTAAAACCATAAAATTAAAGGTCTGTGGTCTAAAAGAAGATGTAGTGACAAAAATTGAGAAAGGTATGCTGAGATGGTTTGGCCATGTCGAGAGAATGAGTGAAGAACGATTGACGCAAAAAGTGTATAAGGCGAGTGTGAAGGAAATGCAGATGCAATTTCAGAAAATCACCGATAGATGGCGTTACATAAATTGCAGTACGGTTTATGGTAAGGCGAGCCAGCTCAAGGCGAGCCAGACGTATCAATTTACGGCACAAAAACTTCATCTCCTTTCGGAATAGTGAATAGTAGTTTTTAATAGCCTTTCCTACGCTCTGTAGTCGGATTTTCAATGAAATTTAGGGGCATAGAGAAAGTTCGACCCCATCCTCTGCAAGCATCTTCTGTTACACTTATAAAGTCGCCACATCCGCAACAATGTTTAAATCCAAATAAAGGTTAATTACCATTCAACCCTTACCTCTGGATTACGAACAAAACCCAGAGAAAACGAAGTGCATTAGCGAGTGATTATCGAAAAGAATCAAAGGGTGGCAACCCCGGGCGGGTGACCCCGGTGCCGTGCAGCGGGTGGCGCGAGTGTGAGCGGAACATAGTAATCAGAGTGAAAATTGTGAACTCGTCCAAACGCTACCCTTATACGATTTCACACTTAAATCGTTACCAGCTTGTATAAGCGAGATTGAGCGACTTCGTGTGCGTGGATTTTGATTTCATCTCCTTAATAGGTTGATTGCTACAGACGGTGCTGGCTGAAAATCAGCGCTGCAGGTGTCTGATACCTCAGCATTATGCTGAGTCAGTGACCAATTGACTGCCGCGATGACACACATCCCTTGTTTTTCTGTATTGATTTTGTTTTTAATATTGTGTCTTGTGTGGTGAATAAATGTATTCCCCTTCTTCTTTCTTCTTCTTTATTTTTATTCCCACGGCAACTTAAATTTTCCAGTATAGAAAGTAGCCTATGAGTTAATACAGAGTATAAGCGATGTCCATTCCTTCACGTGCAGGTGTTCACGTACCGGCCAGTGGTCTATATGACAAACGCGACAGATGCTGACAATCCGACATAATTGTAATATTTCCATACAAAAGTCGACAAATATATCAGATTGTCACCACCTTCGTGATACTTCTTTTTCTATGTTGGTTGAATATCATAATCATTATCTGAGTATAAAAATCGTTTTCCGTTCGCACTACCACCGCACAACACCTCGTCGCACAAATCCGACCAGCTCTATAGGCGATAAAGGTTCACAATTTCACGAGTCGACAACTTGTTCCGATGCCATTTTTATCGGCAGGGGTTAATGCGACCGACGCGGCTTAAGTCCTCTAAAATTTTTGGACGTTGTATGCTAAAAGGAAAACAGTAACCAGTTTCACGATGGCATAACAATACTGGCACAAAAAGTGGTGATCACTAAAAAAATGATTACCAAACTACTCCGGTTATTTCAGCATTAACCATAATTAGGTAAGGCGTTATTAAAGTTCTACCATCTTAGGACTAATTAATCGAACGTGGCCTTGTGGCTCTGCCCACCACATTAGGGATTTCGGGCGTGATGATATGTATGTAAGTATGTTATTAAAGTTAATTTAATTAGATTAAAAAAACTGGTTTATCTATAAATAACAAAACTGAATGTAAGCTATTGCCTCAGTTATGTAGTCTTTTTTTTAAGTTACAGATAGACAAAAGTTCGGCTTATTTTAACAAACCTTTTTTTCAGTGTGTGTGTGCAAGAAATGGTGTGTTTCCCATAGGTATAGGTGTATTAACTAACCTTTGAAGGGGCTAGAAATAGAACAATTGATGTCAGCACCCACATTTGCCTCACCGATAAGTTGGTACAATTATTTTATTGTTATAAACATGGCCGTAATGGATTTATTTGACAGGCTGAATGCTTTGCAGAATAATTCATAAAAGAGATTGACATCAACAAGGTTTATATTAAAAAAAAAATGTAAGCTTCATTCACCTTCGACGACGCGGTTAGCCTAGTTGGGAGTGACCCTGCCTCCGAAGCTAGCGTCCCGGGTTCGATCCCCGGTAAGGGCGAATATTTGTGTGATGAGCACGAATGTTTGTTCCTGAGTCTTGGATGTTTCCTATGTATTTAAGTATTTATTTCTCTATATAAGTATGTATATCGTCGTCTAGTACTCATAACACAAGCCTTTAGAGCTTACTTTGGGACTAGATCGATTTGTGTAAAGATTGTCCCCTGATTTATTTATTTATTATTTACCTTCACTCTTCGGTCATTTTGTTAATTAAGAGTGTGGACCTACGGCTTTTCATACAAAAGGCGATAAAGATTTCCACCCCTTAAATGTTAACCGATTTTGACCAATTTTTTATAGGTTGTCAGTCAAACAAAATCTAGGTCTATACGTTTTTTGAATATCGTTTAATGATCAACAAAGTCAAATCATGGCCGAAATTCGTTTTGTATGAGAATAGTGAAACAACAATAAAACTGAATTTATTGATTATAGAGAAAAAGCCAAAACGTTAGACCTAGATTTTGTTCTGACTGACTGACCTATCAAAAATTGGTCAATATCGGTTAACATTTAAGGGGTGGAAATCGTTATCGCCTTTTGTATGAAAAGCCGTAGGTTCACACTCTTAAACAATAATTCTATCAAATTATGATTAATTCGAAAATAATTGATGATTTTTTATAGAAGGTAAGGATTAATGTAATGAGCATCAGCTGCTGCAAGTAAGGTATTCTATTAATATAACCAATATGAACTATCCTGAACCTGATTAGTGCCGTCTCAGGCTACTGGGTCAGCTCCCCGGGGAGCAAGCGAGATGGCTGATTAACAATGCAATGGTTTTAGTGCCACTAGATTTTGTGATTCCGGTTTGTAATTTGATTTTGTTCTGTTGTTGAAGAATTTGTTGAAATACTTGTTTGATTCGCATTTACCCGTGACTTTTTTCACATAGAATACATTCGCGATTTCTGAGGGGATTCTGTAATTCTACTTACGGGATAAAAATGATTATGTATTTATCCCTTACCTGTGAGCTCTGTCTTCTATAAATTAGTTCAGTAGATAGGCCGTGAAAATGAAACAGACTTAGATTGGACCCAAACATAAATTAACAAGGTAAATATTGTTTTTGTAGTGGTAGAGCCAAACAGTAATCCTCACTAGATGATTACTGTTCGAATGGGCCGGCTCGACCGGGGTAGTACCACACTCTCACAGAATATCGGCGTAAAGTAATAGCTTGCTATTGCGTTTCGTACGGTGAGTGACGAGATCCGGAGGCCTATTCCCTCGTCCCCATCCCATCCCCATTCCCCACCCTCCCTAGACTGGCAACGCATTGGCAGCACCTCTGGTGTTGCACATGTCCATGGGCGGCGGTGACCACTTTCCATCAGGTGGGCCGTCAGCTCGTTTGTCAGTCAACGACATAAAAAAAAATGAGTATTTTATCTCCGCCTCTTATTTTGTGACTCATCTTATAGCCTAAGCTATATCCAAAGGACATTAAATACACATGGCAACACTTAGCCGTAAAAAACAAATGCAAATCCAAGTACAATAAAAATAAAAAGGTACGGGGTGAGCGTTTAAAATTCGAGATACACTGCTATAATTAAACGGGCCGGGAGGGGGTTATTATTTCATATTTATAAAATAATATAAAAATTAAATTATTCCACCCGCGTGCCCGGTATCGCGATCGGTGCGGCGGACAGATATTTTTTTGAGCTGTTTTGCTTACGTGACCACGGTTGGCGTTTCGCAAAGATTACGTGCATTCAAATTCGGGTTTTTAGGGTACCGTGGGTAAATAACAGAACCGTGTAAAGTATTATATTAACCTTTTGATCGCCACAGTCAGCTGCAGCCGTCAGCGGATACAGGGTAAAAAAAGTCCTTCAAAACCTTGACTTAAAAGTTGAAATTCGTGTTGCTTCTCTGACATGCTTGACGGTCAAAAGGTTAAGTCAGAAAAGAGCTCGAACAGGACTAAAATATTGTCTATTCCTTATTCAAGTTTCCAAGGAGCGGGAATTCTATATACATCTGTAAATTTTGTCACGACTAAAGAATCAAAAGAGTGGAAAGATAGTAAACTACTTTGACCACTAAAGCTCAAACTAGCCTTATATTTGATGGTCCATTAATTCCTAGCGCAACGAGATCAATATCAAAGTTCGTCCAAGGAATTAGCCTGGACAGAGGAAATAGAATCCTCGTTGATTTTATTACTACTTTTGCATCGGTCGTAAGACAATTTAGTTTATAATTTAATAAACGAACGAAGCTTCATGTACGTAGAATAAATTAATTTTATGACAAGCGACCATGGAGCATGCTGTTTTCAGATAACTAATCAATCAATATAATTAATATAATATCCAGTTGGCCTTTACCTTCGATCAATCCAACGTACCAAGAACTCAATGCATGCCTGTAAATAATACTTTCAGTAATAGTCCAGAATCTACTACGGAACTCCTTCAACTCTTGTTCCATCGCGCGCTTGACCGATTTTTTCCACGTCCAGTATTCTGATCGGTGCAAAGATCGGACTAATTTATTTCTCAGACGTGCTGGACAGTTGATTAAAATATTTGCCTTTGTTACTTGTTGTACATATTTTCTGTCGCGTGCATCATAGGAGTAATAAAACATGATCATTATGAGGTAGTAAGAAAGGTTACAAATTGGTATGACAAGAGATAGGGTTTCGCTACTCGGCGAGAGATGGCGCTCGCAGTCACGTTCGAAATAGGATTACTTATTTCATACTGCTGCTATTACTTAAAACAAACTTATGCTGAGAATTTTAATGTCCATAGTAATGTTTCATAAAAGAAACCAAAAGCATTGTCGGTTCCTTTGTTATTATAACTTTGGAAATTAAACAACCAGTTCAATAAAACACAAAACGAAATGGGTACTATTGCTCGTATTTAAAATTAACCTACCATTTTAAGTAATGGAACCAAAAAAAAATGTCGATATCATAATAGTAGTTTATGCAACAGTTGCATAATGATAGGCCTTAAAACACTAGTGCGGTTTTCATGAAACGAGCCGATAGGCGAGTTTCATAATAAGATCGCACGTGTGTTTTAAGGCCAAATTATGCAGAGTTGCATACATAACTTTATCTACACACATATTATAAATCCTCCATGATGGGTTCAGAAACAATATCTTCTGGCAACAAGTTATTTGTTGCAATCGTGGCTGCATATTTCCGATATCCGGCGCATTTTCACATCACACACACTCCGAGAAGACTACTTACTATTCATATTTTCAACTAAAATGTAAATTACAAACAACTTTTTCTATTCAATTCAAAAACAATTCTACTTTCGTTCAGCAAAACACCAACATGGCGATCCTCCGTCAAAACCATTTTTTTTTAAATCATAGACAAACGGATTAAGTCTCTATTCTCACGTCACTCGAGATCAAATATTGTGCAGTTTATATTAAAAAAACATACTGAATTGACGTTTCGTATCAATAACTGTTTTAATATCTATGGATACTAGAATAGAGACCCACTTGAGTTTTGACAGCTGTTCCAAATTTAATCTCATTTCTTTACTAAAAACGATAAAGAAGTCATGTTATTTCTTTATCGCAACACTGGTTTTTCCTAATTGGTTGTCAAAATGGTGGTCATTTCATACGGTTTTTGATTAACCAATGGAGGTTTTATGATATGGGTGTAGATAAAAGGTTTTTCGGTGCCATTACCATAACATATGCATAATCAAGTTTCAAAAACAAAATCATAATCAACCTATAAAAGTACGCGGACCTTCTCTCATGATCTGATAACCTTAAAAAACCGAGCTATATACAATATATCTTGCTAAAAAGATAATTCCACTTTCCAAATTAGAAAGGAGCCATTATTTTCCACACCGTTAAACCAATATTAATACTTTATAACCAATCAGATATTTTACGATTACAAATCTAAATTTTATTGCACCAGGAAACTCGATGTTCCATGGATTGAACGGGAACCATTTAATAGCAAGCGGAGTCATTAATCCACCAGAAATGAGGGTAGGAGATTTGATGGTGAGATTTCCAATCTAATTTGTGTGAATTCTTCATTATTGGATTGCTTTTTGGCTTATACAGGCAGCGCCGAACTTGGGATTCGTGGAGCTACACCAAAAATGATTTTGTTCTGTAATACTTACCTGGTACCTAAATTTGGTAAAGGATATGTGAGAAGCAGCGGCGACCCTAGCATGCCAGACATGGGGAGAAGTTAAACCCGTTTATCTGTCCGACTATGTCTTTCGTCGGAACTAGTGTGAGAGAGACGCACTTAGAGATAAGACTGTTAAACTTATCCTTGTGTCAACTTTGCTAGGGCCGCTGCAGACAGGGACAACCTTTGCCCATCATTGAAATACAAGGGTGCATGAAACTACTTGAATTCATTTTAACCCGTAGCGCGTCCAGAAAACTGACTGATTATAGTACATACAACGGGTACAGGTTTGTCCTTATAGAAAGAAAAGAAAGAAAGAAAGAAAAGACATTTATTCACTTCACAAAGACACACAATAATAAAAATACAACAAAATAATACAGAAGAAACGTGGCATGTGTGTCATTGCGGCAGTGAATCGGTCACTGGCTCAGCATAATGCTGTGGTGTCAGACACCCGCAGCGCTGATTTTCAGCCAGCACCGTCTGTAGCAATCGGAGCGCTATACAAACACACTAAACACTAATAATTACACAAAACTACTTGGATAAAAAGTGTATACGCGTGTAAGTGTGTAGTGTGTGTGTGTGTGTGTGTGTGTGTGTGTGTGTAGTGTAGTGGATGTGTAGCTTATAGGATGCTTCAGCTTTTACTCACCAAAATGAGTTACACGAAACATGTGTCGGCGGGCTTTAAATACTCGCCATTGTTAAACCCCCAGTAAAAGAAACCATAATCCACATTTTCCCACTTTGCAAATCCCTATCTACCTGACGAGCGACATCGAAGCCGAATAGTTGCGAACTCCCCGCATAAATCAACGAGTCGCGCAAAACCTACTCTCTTCAGGGCCATTAGCATTTTTTATGCATAGGAATCGATCCGAGAGCCGTCTAATGCCTCCCGCGATACATTAATATCTTACTTTTTATGACTCTTCTGTAACAATCCATCTCAGCGAAAAGGACTTAAACACCAGAACCACCCTCAAAGAAATTTGAGGCTAGCTTTGTGGCGTCCAAGGTCGGATTTAGATTGTGATTGTCCGGAAAAAGGTTGGATAGGTGCGAAAATTGCGTGAGTTTCAGGAGTTGATAATAGGTGGCGTTGGCGATTTTCTTAACGCTTTCATTTTTCTTTCACGGGCACTTTGAGATTAAAAGTTTGGAAAATGAAATGAAAAGTTCGCGCGAAGTCAGTTAGAGCCCCGTATCGGGAGTATTGGGGGCGGGAAACTTCGGGAGGGCAAATTAAATTATTCAAATACATTTCTTTTCTTTGGTGTTATTTTGATCGAAATCAGCCCCGAGGAGCGAAGTATGTAATGAGTTCGGACTTCAGATGCCAATTTGGTTGTTGGCGTTACTTGTTAGCTCCATTCGTTCAGATATTCCACAAATTAGGTCCATCAATTCTGGAAAGTTCGACAGTAATGTCGAATTACGTTTGTTAAAAGTTTTACCACTCAAAACGTCAAAACAAAACTGTAGTTAGACATAATGAAAAGAAACAGTTTATATCAGAAGATAAAGAATCTTCTAATAATAGATATGGCCTTGTTTATTTATTCCGTCTAAGAAGATCATCGCAAACTGGTGATCGTTACAAGACAATAATCATTCATCAAAAGCATAGTTAAATAGATATTAACACGGTAATGTTTGTTTTACCTATTAATATGCATTCCGTGTGGTAATGGCTTGTCCGTGTGGTGCCGGCTAAGAATAGCATCACCCTATCTCCTTCCCGTTGGTGTCGTAAAAGGCGACAGAGGGACCAACCGAAGGATGGACAGCAGCGTTCTTCGAGAACTATTATGACCAACTGCAGTCGCCAACCCGCCTGCCAAGCGTGGCGACTATGGCAAATATTGTCCCCATTTTGGGGAAGGCCTATGTCCTGCAGCAGACGTTTTTCAGCTGATGATAATGAGGATGATGATGTATTCAAGCTAATATAAATACCGATAGAACTACTTTCCTGTCGTTGAATGAATCGAGCTCTCGGCAATCAATTTCAGTCAGGGAAGCTACTCGTGTTTAAAAATGCAACATAATTGAGAACCTCCTTTTTTTGAACTCCATTCAAAACTATAGCGTTTTCTCGATTATTTTTTCTATTATCACCCAAAGTCTGGTCGAATACTGGTGTAATATAGCTCGTGTGATCTGGCACAGCGCCAGGCGGCGTCTTATCGGTAGATTTTCAGCCACTCCCGGAAAATATTATGACCAATGCAGTGAGATTAAAGGAAATGTATTAATACATACTAATACAGATCTTTATAAGCTTAGAGAAATGGCAATTATTCTATATTATAACGTGAATTTATGGGTACCTATTAAAATATAAATAGGAGAATTTAAAAAGTAACTAAACTAATTGAAAATTAATTTCACAAAAGCAGAATATATGAATATAAGGCAATTACTAAATAAATTTACAGAGAGAAACTTATTGTATTTGAAAAACACCTTTCAATATTCTGATACTTTCTTAGATACCTCATAATTTAGTCATCGTCTATATCTCTATAGTTTCAATTTACCAATTCAGAATGTCCGATTTTTTCAAATTTAAAAAGCGAAATCCATCCCAGCCTTTGTCAGACGCTTTTAAGCTAACACTTTAATATGCTAAAAGCTGTATAAGCCTTATATAGCCGATACTATATCCTGGCAGACCGCCAGGCTCTTATTTGATTGCCAAATTATCTGGCGTTTAATCCTTACAGTCCTTATCGATTCGGAGCAAAGGACAAAAATAAAGTTTATAGTAATTTTGAACACGAGGTACGTAATGATGATGATTTCTATAGTAGTTTTAAAGAGGTCATGGAACTTCTATGTCATCAAGTTGGTGGTGCAAAAGTTAGAGTAGAATATTTCCGAATTGAGTAACAGTTTTCATCAGCCGTTGATGGGATTGGTGAACAGATACGGTTCATAATCGTAGCTAAATTATGTATCTTTTTACTGCCTTCTAGCTAGAACATTAGAAACAATTCTTGTTTCTATTCCTAATCTTCAAGAATACGGAAAACACTTGACACACTTTACTTGCCTTCGATACTATACCTACTAATCGCCCGACCATTCCACCCACTTCACTAACACTCAAAATTACTTCCAAACACTCTCGCTAAGTACAAAATGGCGTCCGATTAATAAAAAAGGCGGCCACAAAGTTCGTCACATTATCGCACCACCATCTTTCCATTTTCTCAAATTACGGAGAGAGGCCATCGCTAAATAACGTCACGTATTTAATTACGACGCCTACAGGACCTCAAAAGTGTCGCTTTAGAATTGAAAGCTAACATTATGCGACACAATGGCGGCGTGTATAACAAGCTCCGACCACGGCCACTATTCGACATTGTCTAAGCGATGTCGCAAATAATTTTGCTATGATGTGGTCGCTTTTATTAACTTAAAGGATACAAAAGCAAGGTATCAAAAGAACTTCTACGGCTCAAATGATGTAAGACTTGCGCAGTGACAAGAATACTCACTGGTCACTGCAAACTAAACACTTGTTAAATATGGGCATGAGCCAAGACGCAATGCAGATTCTGCCAAGAGACAGAGGAAACAGCCATGCACATTCTCTGCTCATGTAGACCACTCATGCGCAATAGAAGTATCCATCCACCAGGGGCGACACGTTGAGCACCCTGAAGAGATACAAGATCTAATTTTCCAAATCATCTGGAACTTCTTGGATGCAACGGGATTAACTAGTGAACTATAAAGAAAGGGTTGCCACAATAGATCATCAATGGTCAAAGCGGCACATATATGGCCCAGTTAACCAACAATCATAAAAATAATAGGCATTGTCGAATGGAGGCCCAGTTCCGCGTGTCTATAATTTTGACAACATTTCATTTTTCTTGAGACGTGAAAATTACTATAGAAATCAAAAGATTTTTGCCTCCTGAACAAGTCAATATTAAAATGTTCCCATTTGTATGGCAGAATATATACATTTTTGCTGTTTCCAATTGAACTTTTTATCTCTGCCGATTTCTGGCATCATCTTAGAAGGCCGGTTCCCGACGGATATACTGCAAGCCTAGTCTATTGTGTCTTCAAAAACTTTCGGGAAAGGATTATGAAGTGTAAGATCCAAAAACTGCCCTAGCATTTTCTTTGAATAAAATGACAGAAACGAGCTATAAACCTGATAAATCTCGGCAGTGTAAACTTCATCAAAAAAAGTGTCGTGTGTAGCATATACAGCATTTGGGTGAATGGTAGGTAAGTGCTACAACAGTGAAGCTCTTAAATGCTTGTTAAGAGTCTGTTAAATCCTAAACCACGAGAGACATTGGCTTTTTGGCCTCCAAAACCACTCTACACTTCGCGTCCGTGTGTCACAAGCATAATACCCGCAGGTCAATCCAGTCCAGTGTAATGTTTACTGATAAAAAGAAAACCAATTTGTGCCGCTCAGCCCGCCGCCACAAAGGAGCTATCTAGCAATAAATTATCGAAATTATTGCATTAAAAATTCCATCTAGAAAGTCAAAGCGAGCCATTATGGCCGCCGCATTTTTTATTAAAGTACACAGAACATCGTAAGTGAGTGGTTTGAGTGTGGAAGATGGGGCGTTTTGGTTCCGAGTCCTTGTTAAACGTTATGGATAACCGTTTTTCTCTTGGCATCGCTTGGGCGTTGTCATATATTTAGGTATTGCATTAGCGCCTGCAGGGCGTGATAGTTAACTGGAATAGCGTAGGTTATTTCGTCGGTTTGCGAGAGAAATTTCGAATTGTGTGAGGATATTTTATAATGTTTTTCGTGTGCAGTTGGGTTACTTACCCTTTGTCTCCTTAATGATCAAATTTTTCTAGAGTCGACTCCACAAAATGATATTACTTAGTTGAATTTTAGTGTTATGTCAATTCAGATTATGTACCAACGATTTAAAGCAGACAATGTTTTATTTTCTTAATAAGATGAATGTTACTTCAACAAATTACAATTTAAAAGATTTTCCGCAAATCTGCACATGATAAATAAACAATGTTCCTCCGGTCTAGACACGTTAGTTAATACGAGAATTACGAAGGAGAAGGAAATTGGCTAGCACCTTGAGAACGTGCGCGTCTTGGGCAGGATTAACTCGGACAGTATGCTATGAGTATTTTAATACGTGAGGACTTCACATCAGCAGAACAGAAGTATTTATTTTTAAAAGTAATCATTATGAGATCCATTAGCCACGTCGACGAGTATCTTTTTAAATTATTAATACGACTTTATGATGTAATTTTTTAATATCTTTGCATTGTTTTTTCGGGTGATTTCAAGCCCGAGGCATATCAATAACACATTTATAAAAATTCGACGGTAAATTCTGGAGCCGTAGTTAGGTACGTTGGTACGCAAAAATAGCCCCCAGATAAAACATCTCGAAGCAATCTTATCTAATTCACAAGAAAAAGCAATCACGAGAAACACCGTTCAAACATCCCAAACGAACTTATCGTATCTCTGACGAAAAATAAAAAAATAAATAGTCAATAAAGGTCGCCTCGCCTTATTACGGGGGCCTATTTAATTTTAACGACATCGTACCTTTGATGTTAATCTATAATTCAGCTTCTCGATCTACCGATAAATAACGAATCAACAAACAAAAGCGGAGAAAAAGATGGCCGAGGCGCCCCAACCTCCCCTCCTAATAATTTCATTATTTGCAGGGCTCTACGGGCCCACATCACTTTTAAAATATTCTCAATCTATACAAGGCAGGCTTTGTCTGTGGTTTAAAGTCTTAAAATTGCTATCTTCATGTATGCTTAAAAAAAGGTTGAAATCACCGCTTCCACACCAAGTACTTAGTTAACATACCACTAGTTTTTCAACTGATCAAATAAACTGACGATGATCTTAGTTTATATGTACCAAAATAATTGTAACTAAATTCGAGTAATAACGAAAATTGATACTGTCGAGTGCAACAACGATCCATCACACATACATCTCATAACACCACCTGTCAACCTATAATCGAAACTACGCAAATACATCGCTCGCAGACATTATTAAACAAACTTATCTATCTCCATTCTTGCCCTACCTCCCCAGGGAGGCAGGGAGAAAAAGATGTGTTTTTGTCGTGTTTTTATTAGTGAAAAACAATGATGAATTAGCGAACATCTCGTTTATTAGTCGATCTTTTGTCTCTCTCGTCTTAATTTGTTTTTTTTTTCACGTAACGTGCCAAGAGATGGCCCGTGAAAATTCGTATTAACAAGGGGAGGAATTCAAAATGTCGGCCGGGCGCTCGTCTTGTTGTAAATTAAATTGTTTGCGTTCCCCACCGTTCAGGTGTTTTATTGAGACGTGGGTGAACTTCGATGGTTTGTTAGTTAACAAGGAAAGTTCTTTTAACGGCAGAAGCTATCGCATCTGATGTTTCGAACGATCACTTCATTGCAACGAGTTTGATGATAGCTAAGCTAGCTGCCAATTTTGTTTTTATTTATGTCAATTGACTGACAAACCGGCAGCCGGAAAAGCCCCCTGATGGAAAGTGATCACCGCCGCCGATGGACATCTGCAACACCAGAGGTGCTGCCAATGGGTTGCCAGTCTAGGGAGGATGGGGAATGGGGATGAGTGAATAGGCCTCCGGATCCCGGACTCACCGTACGAAACGCAATAGCAAGCTATTTTACGCCGATATTCTGTGAGAGTGTGGTACTACCCCGGTCGAGCCGGCCCATTCGAACAGTAAGGATTACTATTCGGCTCTAACACTACAACCACCACTATTTACTACTATTATATGGTGAAAGAGATAATGTTGACTTCTTGAGTGTCCATGATAAATGCAGGCCAGCAATGGGGCCTGTGGGTAAATAAAACGCAGATATCTTCAGGTAGGATTGCGAAATGATTCCTTATTTTCACCGAAAATCTCTGGTATCCTTAAGGGCGACACATCAACGCAATCACCCGAAATTCCTAATAAAATTAAAATCGCCACAGCGCACACAACACTAAGAAAAGCGATCAAAATCCTCGAACGCCCGTTACCGCGCGTATTGTTGTTTTTAATGAACGCGGCCGAGTGATGCCCGAAGCATTGTCCGGCGAATCGGGCTCCATTATCCCGGTTCCCTCTTAATATCCAGAACCGCTATAAAATTCGCCATGCGATGGTTTCGATGCAGATTATAGCAGCGAGTTTGTTGGCAGTAAAACGCATGTTGTCAAAAAGATAACGGCTTATAATTATGAAAGAAATAGTAGTAGTAAAGAAGTAGTAGTAGTTATTGGCATCTACATTTTTTATAAGATCTAAATAAAGTGGATGTTAATCAATGCTCGTATACATAAGAGCGAAATACCACTTACTCGCTGACTGGTCAAGAAATCTCAGGAATTATATAACCTTTTAAAATTGAAATCTGACAGGTAAAGGTTCAAGGATACACCCAGCTAAGAAAGAATTTTACGAAATCCACCCCTAAGGGGGTGAAATGGCAGTTCAAAGTTTGTATTGGAAAAGTCTCCGGGTGAAGATGTAATGGTGGTGCTAGTTTCCAATATTTTGGCCGGCATTGTTCATACAAAGTTATCTTAAGTCTTTACTAATTATATAAAGTAAATCTATACTTATAATAAATCATTAATAAAAGTAAAGATGTTATAAGTAACCAGTTATGTAGATAACTTACAATTGATACTGATGACAATAATGATTTATTGGCTGTGGGAGAGAAAGGAAAAAGTATTAGGCGATAAAAAGCTACACTAAGAAGTATATTAATTAGACTTATTTGTCCTAATTGTACAGTTTGAACGATTTTTTATTTAAAGGGTTTTTCTTTTATAGCTCTCTCTGCGTGTAACACTTCTGCGCCTCCATCACCGAGGAAGCTGATCGGGTGACAAGTTTAAAATGTAATGCGGAAGGGAATCCGCTATGGCGGGTCGGAATGACCGGCAGAATTGCGTGCTAGCCAAATGCTGGTATTAGGTAGTTTTACATGTTTGCTACGTTCTATCAGATGCGATGAAGTTACAATTACAACGTTGTTGTAAAAGTATATAAGCAGTCTTCTTACAGACAAACAATATAGAACTAATACGACTGACATGTCATGTGCTTCCCATTGGTTCCATATTAAAACTTGACGTGTACGCAAACCTTTGTTCATAATAAAGTCTCATGTATGGCTGGTGGCTCAGGCATATGCATATAACTTTCTCGACCGACATCTGAACTTCTTCAGCTTTACAAAAAATATGCCTAAGAAGATCTTCTTCTTCATCAACATCTTCCTTTACTGTCGTCATATGAATAAGCAGGTATTCATACTTGAATCCTTTTATATCCGATTTATTATGCAATGCTCACCTATCTTTGTGTAGCTTAGGTACGTATTCATCCATAGATTCTTCATGTTAAAGAAAACTTCAGTGATGTCAACAAAACATTCTTCAACTTTAAACACCTTCAAAGTATCGCGCGCCCGAATACCAAAACCGATAACCTCCCTAAAAAAGCGTGAATTAATAAAACATCCACTAAAGTGAAAACAGGCGGAAAAATAGCGCCGGGGGAGAAAAACGTGTCCACGGGAAAAAAACTCTCTTCATTAAGGTTAGAAACACCGGATGAATTGATCAATCACAAATTTTATGGGCCAGAATCACTCAACGGAAAATAATATGGCCGGCTGGTGAGAGGCGTTTTTAATTTTGTCGCCGGGGAGATCTGGTGTCATCCAATCTATCTGACGAGTGTAAAAAATACCCTCTCTGGCTAGGTTCGAGTGTTTTCTTGTGCCTGAGTATAAGAAAAGGTAGCGTACAGCGGGGTTTCTTAGCTTTGGTGTTTTTATCATTGAAATTGTTATAATTTGGTTGAAACTTACTGCTGAGTTTCTTGCGGAGCTTCTTCTGAACAAATGTCATATTTGCGCTGGTATCAGACATGTGAAAGAGCCTGGGCCTACATACAAAATAAATATTTTCATTATCATTTTTGTAAGTATCTACACAGTATCTTGTTACTTTAACACCATGTGCGGGTTCAAATGCGTCCTTGTCAAAGAAGTTGAAGCGATAAGATAATCAAGTGAGTAAGACACTTATGGCGCTGATTCTATGATTAAGTGGAGTGTGTCGAGCCTATAAGTTTAGGGCATCTATGGTAATTTAGGTATATGAGGCACAAAGCCAGCATTAGTATAGAGAAAATATCACTCTTCGTGCATATGGCAACGACACTAACAAACGCTTTACAGGTAGACAAGTTTGAAAAGCGGGATTCGGGTGACACCTCAAGCGATTATCATTTTATGTAATGCTTTTTCTTAGGAAAGAGCTTTGTAATCAGAAATAATAAGTGCAGCAATTGATATTGATACTATGTTCAATGATACCACTATAGAAGCAAAAGCATGATGCGTTTGCGCTGCTAGCGCATCTTCATACATACATACATACATACACATCACGCCCGAAATCCTTAATGGGGTGGGCAGAGCCACAAGACTACTTGTGGCCACGTTCGATTAATTAGTCCTAAGATGGTATGATGAACCGTATGGTGACAGGTGATCAGCCCAACGCCCATACATATAGTCCACCATGTTGGATAGGACCCGTCCCTTAGTCGACTTTTACGACATGCCAGGATGATAAGCATCTGCACGCATTCTATGCTACTTCTTCACTCCCAGTGCAGCAGAGGAGCGCATCTTCAGCCTACTCTAATCAATTTCAAATTAGGAACATCGAACCCGTAATTACCTCGCAATCAGCTACGCAATAATATATTCCGTTTGCTATACCTAATTAATCATGATCAAACGGAAACAACAATCGCTCGCGTTCATCATCGTCTTTTGTTCTGAAAAAATAAGACGGCGGAGGGTAGTTGGAAAGGTGAGATGAAAAAATTATTTAAGTTAACAATATACACATTAGCAATGAAAGGTTTCCACCAAAAACAAAGCTTTAGTTACTTGAAATATTTCAATAATTAAATGTGGTGCGTATTGATCGCTATAATAAACATGACATTTTATATAATTCGGTATACGCACCGATAATTATTTGATATAATTAGGGCAATCGCAATAGGAAGCAAGAAGCAGAAGCGACTCAGAACGTTAGGTTAGGTGAGGTTATAAAGAATGTTTGTTTTATATCAAATGTAAGATTATTTGGAAATATACATATATACATTTTATAGCCTATGAAATCATATCATTAATTGTTGTATCAAAGTTTATACACCCCATAATAGGAAACCGACGACGACGACGATGTTAACGGAAATTATTAGTGTCGATAATTACCTACCCGAATTATAAACCGCGCAATACATTCTACAAACTTCAATTTTTCTCTCATGTCTGCCTAGATAGGCCACTTACTCTTCTCAACAATCATAGCCAAGATAATCCTTAAAAAGAAAACTCGAAGCATTAAAATGGCAATCAAACTGGCAATTTGGGGAGTTCCAAATTTGAATCCAAAAAGAAACGGCCTTCCGATTTGTAATTCAAACGTGGAAGAAAATGGCGCGATATCCGATTTGAATAAAGAACGGACCGGAAGTGAGGTTTGGCGTTCGAGGCGCGTGTTCGCATTTCGCATAATTGAAACGCTTAATTCTTTAGTCGGTTAGATTCAAGTCAATTTCTGGGGTCCGCCCGTTTCTTTGAGGCGGCTTCATTAGGCGCGATGTTTACGGCGGGGTCAATCGTACGCAGTGCGTGGTAGGAGGCGTGAATTATACATAATTGATTTCGGGGTGCTTAATTTTAAGAACAAATTTAGACGTTTGATCGTCATTGTATAAAGTTATTCCTAAAATAAACCTCATTGCCCTGCAAACTTAAAGGTTCTAAAAAATATAACTTTAAATAGCGAAGGCCCGCGGAAGTTGATATTTTTCATAAATACTTTACTCTTTACTGACACACAGTGGACGGATGGCGAAGCCTTCAAAATAACTAGTATTCTTTATATTAAAAGCCTACTAAGATAGTAACTCCCAATTTTCTCTATTTATGAAATTTGTAGTTGATATACCTATATCAACTACAAATTTCATCAACCTCTCAAATGTCCCGATTTCCACCATCAACACACGGAAAATCATAAAAATACACATCCACATCAGTGTATTAGTGCAAAATTATACATATAGACCCGCGTACTTGAATGATCAGCCTAAAGCGATCCTTAATGAAGCCGGCAACCGGGGACGCCATCCGGCTCGAAGGACCAACCTTCGATTGATTATTAGGGGGAAGATGACAGTTTAAAATTGAAATAGTCGACGTAAAATGGCGTGGAATGGTGGTTTGATTCGATTTAAAGTAAATTATAGCTCTCAATCAGACTTAATTGTTTGGAGATTAATGCGACAGTGGAGCTGAAAGCGTTCGAATAAAGACTTCGATAACGTATTTGTCGTTGACGGTAAGAGCTTTTGCCTTATCCAAAAATATTCTGGTTTTCAAGCAAGTTTTTAAAGAGGTACAAAATGTTATTAATGACGATGTTTGACCTCGGCCAAGTTCAAGTTAAAGTGACTACATGAGTCGTAGAAGGGTAAAAGATTGCTAGTGAGCTTAGCTTTGAAATCTGTCATGTCGAGATTGGCATAAAATTCTTATCTATCTGTTGCTATAAAAACACCAGCCAATATATACCAGAAACTGTATAATCAAACATATATCTATCTAGATTCAGTCGGATCAAAGATCAGTCACAAAGCCGCTGTGTGATCGTGGCCAGTGAAGCGCCCACTCCGACCTATTAGCTGGCTTTGATCTAGTTACGAGTGTCAGGGAATCAGCTGGAGTAAGGTCGATGATAGTTATCATGGCTTATTCAACCCTGGGTTAACATGTGTTGGTATTTTTGACATAAGGTACATAAGCGGTATTGTAGCCGGTATTGTTAATTGCTATGTTTCTTTTCTTATCCGTAAATAGGGAGATAAATACAAACTAGATATGAAGAATCGACCAAAATAATACAAATAAGTCAGACCATTCATTATAATGAATTCATTATGTATATGTATGTTCATTATGTATGTTATCTCGACTCAACTTAATCAATAATCGAATATCTGACGGTTAATAGTATCACATTCATTGTTTTTTTTTAGTAAGTCACTAATAAAAATAAGAAGTCGTCACCATATATTACGGAAGAATTCTCGGTTTTACACTAAAGATATTTTCTTTTACTAGTAGCTTTCGCAGTGATTTTAACTCCTTTTTTTTTGTTAAATTTACAACCTAATTATTGATCGGACTTATATATCAGAGTGACATATAATATCTCATTTTGTCGTATAATCTGGGATAATGATCTTACTAAGATATTCAAATCTACAATTTAATAACTCTTGAAATGTTTTATTCTACAAAATTCCTATATATCTTCGATATCATAAATCTTCGAAAATTCTTGAATACCTGTCTCAAGATCCCCACTCGAACATGTTTATTAAAAAAAAAAAAAAAAACAAAATCACCTCGGGCCTCTATTACCGTATCAGCGATAACGAACCCGACTCCCAATTTGTTCCAGTATCCCCCGAAACTGTGTCACACCGTCGCATCACTCAACTTTCTGCCCCCGACTTTTTTTTAACGGCTACATTATCAAAATTGTCCTCCCTCACACCTTAATGAGCCCCCCCGTCTCCCGATTTTATAACTGCCGATAGCACGGGTACATTGAATAATTGTCGTAATTTAGACTGCTTGTTACGCAAAAACACGACGCCGCGGCCTTTATTATGTAACGTGATAGGGAGATAGGTATTAGCTGATAGGGATGGAAATAGGGGGGGAGAATAGGTGAGGCTTCATTAATGTCTTGTTTAGATGCCGGAGTTTTTCCTTTAAGAATCGGACCGTCGCGTGAAGTTCTTAAAGGTGTTGTGGAGTCATCGGAAGTTTGAGATGATTGTGCGGAAAAGTTGTTATAACTAAATGTTTAAGGTCATTTTTGGATTGTTTTACCGTGTCAATTGCTTTGGTAAAAAGGATTCTATATTTATAATTAGATGCACATTTCATTTCGTTTTTAGGCTTTTTATTTACTTTTACTTTTACGTACTCTGTTAACAAAAGAAACTATGTGATGATGATAGTTGATTTAAGTGATGAAAATTCAATCTATATTTTAGCAACGTTTACTCAGAAATGCAGAAAACATCAGTGAGGTCTTCCTTTGCATATCTTGATAAACTCAATGCTATCATAGCATTTATCAACACGTAATACGTCCCACGTCCTTGCTACTTCAGAATGAGACACATCTCCTTGCTCCTAATGGGAGCTCGCGAATGTACAACGAAATTATGATATTCCCTGATTTTTTACCTTTATGCTTGTCGACTGTAACAAGCCACTTGTATGCTGTAATTCGCTCTATGTTCCACTGATATCATTATTGAGGTATGTTTTTAAAAAAACGTAATTGGGGACAAATTTTGTTCTGGGAAATAATTTGATATGAACGAAGTATTTATTAAGTTTCAGATACGCAGGAGGCGCGAGGAAATAGGGGAATGCGACTTTTTGTCAAGAGCTTTAGGGTAAGACTAGATTAGATGCTTTGAAGAAAGTTTAAACATCAGATATCTATTACTGCAGAAAAATTATAATATCATGTCTTTTGCCTTTATGCTTTCAAATTTGAGATCAATGTCCAGACGTAAAATGAAACAGTTAAAGAAGCGAATATAAAATAATAAAACAAGATCATAGAGGTTATTAAGAAAATAAGAGAGATGTCTTATGAACAGAAGAAACGGGTACTGGAATAAACACACTGGAAAGCAATTCATCGAGAGGGGACAAACTCGTAAATAATAGGAATTCGACAGGTGATAATGACAACGGGACTATTTTGACATGTAATGGTATATCTGCAAGTGGCAGTAATGGTAGACCACTACTGCCACTTTTTTAAAGAAATGGCGAAATCGTTTTTACCCATTTAAATATTAACCCACATTGAATTTTTTTATAAAGTGAGGTCAGGTAGTTCTAAATCTGGGTAACAGGTAGTAGATTCTTTTTGGATAAATAAGGAGATTATGGCAATAATGTGATGGAAACATCGACATATCTAAATAAAAATAAAAACAACTGTAAAACTAGATATTTTTCAGTCAATAATGGTTAATTATTGTTTAACTAGAGACTTAATAATGTTTTCTCTTTTTATATGGAGAATATTTGGTGGTCGATCCTCTTAAGGATACCGTGCCGCAAGAACGTTCTGGAGCATTACATCCATCCATGCGACAAACATCGCTTACTCATATAAAACATATAGCACGTAAAACTACAAATAACACATGTTGAAGTGTTTGTCGCGACGCGGCGAGTGCCGACACCGGCGCTCTCACATTTTACCGCCATTTTGAGTAGAGGGCTCAGGCACGCTCCAGAATTTTCTATTCCACTTTCATGCTCTTTGTGATTAGTGGGTGTAAGTTGTCTTTTAATTTTCTGCTTAGATTAAGTGGTTTCATGTCGTGTTTGTAATTTAATTTTAACTTGTGTAATAAGGGTTTCCAATCCACAATGTGTATATCAAATCTCGGTTTGATCCAATGTTCTAATGGTCGAAATGTTTCTTGAGGAGGCTGTTGTCAGAAGTGGTATAAAGTTGAAGGATCATTCATTAATGTCTTAACTTAAATTAGTTTCCAAGTCAAACTGTTTCATATGTACTTTCTTTACTAAGGCTCTTAACGCGCTTACAAAGTCTTAGTACCTTAATAAAACTGTAAATGATCTCCAATATCCATTTAACACAGTACGGTTTAAAAAAATGTATTACGTGTTTGAGTTTTCCATAAAATTCACGATGCATTAGAAAAGATATCCCTCGTAAATTAAGTATTAAAAAATACTAAAATTTCATGCCCATACATTTTAGCCGGTCGTAAACGTGTAGTCATTAGATGGTTCAACTGCTCATTAGGTATTCATCAGTTCGTTCCCGGTACGGTATCGCGAGTGGCCACTTTGCACATCTTTTTTTAGGGTTCCTTTGGGACCCAATTTTGGGTATTTGATGGTTGAATAATGGTAATGTTGTGGGAATTAAAAATGTATGAGTATTCAGGTATGTATGAGACATGTTTCGTGGTTAGGAAACGGCAAAAAGTCTTGAATTGTGTGGTTGTGTTTGGGTTAGTAGTTTAAGCATCGTAAAAAGGACCCTTTTCATATTATTGGATCGTTCTAATAACATGAAAAAGGACACAGACAAGAGAACAATGTGCCTGTAAGTAGTCACATGCTGGGATATTGGGAAGGTTCCTGGCGGACATCTTGTACGATCATCTCCGATACTATACCGATGAGACTTATTGGTTTTTCTTCTTTGTGCCCAGGTTATATTTTTTTATAAAACATTATTCTGCATTGGTGATCCATTCTCGATATAAGTACAACCAGGAGTTTAACCGCTAAATTCAGGGGCAGATTAAGTAGGTTGGCAACCTTCTTAGGGGTATTTTAACGGCATTAAAATGAGTGTTTAATTGATTATGTCTTGAAAAACCTCATACGATAGTTTGCAACTTTCGTCCATTTGCATCGAAAATGGTAGTTTTTTCTTGTCGTCCAAATTCTGTATTGTATTACTGACAAACACTGACATGAGTATGCTATGGTATGAGTTATTGGTTTGTGGCTATAAAAACACGGTTAGAGGTAAACCACTTTTATGAGTTAATAACCCTGTTTACAATCAACAAACCGACTACATCTCTTTACTTTGCTTACCAAAACGTTTGGCAGTCCGAACCATGGGAGGAGATCGACGCTCGCGCTTATCTTTACTTAGGTAACGAACGCCGTTTCAGCATTTGAAAATTGCAGCTATTGAAGAATATGCAACGCGTAAGCCCTTGGTGAGGGAATCATAGATTTTATCCTACCATATAGCTGACACGGTCTTATTAGAATGTTCAGAGGTTTTTTATTACAAAAACTTACAAAATACCGCCAAACTATAAAGCAGTTTGGTATTGTTTGTTGTTTTTGACTTAAGAAGTGGGGAATCCTTACTTTATTAACAAATATTTGCTGATCATTCGTTTATAGAACCTATTTAATGCCGTATTATTATAGCGAAAGAAGGAATATAGTGACATTACTTACACCGTTTGTTATAACTATATTATACTACATTATTTTGATATTTAAAAAAACGCCGATATGAAGTATTTACGTTGGCGTTTTGCTTAGATGACTGACCGCGTTCCTACGAAAAGGAGTCTCAATTCACACACTTTAATATGCGCATTAACGGTTTTCGAATCCTTGGTTAGGTCCTGTTTGAAATTGTTCACTTTGGTAAAAAGTCTAAAATACATCACTAATTGAGCATCGGAACTTGGTGCCCTCTTCGAACTTCCAATTCATTTAACCTCCCACAATTCTTAATCTTAGAAAAACACTTCCTCCGCACAGCACTTTAATCCCAGCCCCAGTAGCCAAACATCTCAAGAGCCTAATCAAAATATCCCCAAAAAAAACAATAAATCAGAAACATGCAAATCCACCTAATAACTTGCACAAAACCGAAAACCATTTCACGGGTGCCGAAGCCCGACTACGGCGTAATCCGGGAATATTTAATACAGCGCAATATATACGGGCCGCGGACTCAGGGGTGCTATTTCCATGCTGATGCTTAATAATTGATAATACCCCGCGAAAAACGAGGGGGGCGGACATGAATTGAGTGGTTGCAACAGCATAAGACGCTGTTGAAAGAAAGGTTACAAAATATATTTTTTTGGGAATAATTCGACATCAACGTACCTACGTTTAAAACTAATGTTGATATTGTGTTTAATCTTTAAAGATTTCAGAAGAAGACAATTGCAATGTAATTTAAGTTAAATGTAATTTGTTGGTACCGCAGTGTCTCAAGACGACACCTGACCTTTGATCAGTATGTTGCCAGTACGGCACTGAGACGTAGTTGCTCAATGGACCACATAAGAAGGCTCAAGGTCACTTAAAAGGCAATGGAGAGGCCTATGCTTCGAGATCGAATTGGAAATGAAGAGATCTGCAAAATAACTAGTGCAACCGTCATAGCCCGGCGCAGCAGAGGCAGACCAATGGTGGACTGATGATTTGGTGAAACCGGGACTGTTGGATGTGAGCACCACAGGATCGCTCGTTGTGACGCTAATTGGGGGAAGCCTATGTCTAGCAGTGCGGACGAAAGTGTTGTTCCCAGATGGGTATTTTTAGTCACGAGCGGCGTTGCCCTTGGCACACAAAAGCTGCTTAAATCATCTGTCAACTTGAGCAAGGCCTCAATTTAGAGGTGAAACCGTGAACGTTTGCCTCTTATACCAACAATAAAACTACTGACTATTTGTTCGGTCATACATCGGTACAGTCACACCAATATCCTGCGTGTCACACTACCGCTCAGCTTTTTAGGATACAGCAGAAACACCGGTATCACATTATCAGCGGACTTGTAAACCGAGCTCAATCGATAATCATCTTACGAACAAAGGCATCTAGATGTGGGCACAACAGTTGAAACGTATGATCGGAGGTTGGGGGAAGCGTGTTGTTTTGTCTATGAATTTCTTAGTAATTTCATAAGGAATATGGGGATATATGCCTTGGAGGATATAAAGATTCAATGCGCAATATTCAGGAACTGCAGGAGACATTCAGTTGATATTTATAATTTCAGAAGTGGGATAGAAAGATCGTGTGCATTTGCTTGAAGTCTTTGATCAGTTCATTATACAGCAGATTGACAAAACCATGCTTAAGTGAATTTAGCTATTAATTAACTTAGAGTAGTAAGTAGTAAAACATAAAACAAAAACTGGACACTCCTACGACGTCTCTAAAATCAGAAGTAGTCACCCACCATACGTCGTAGGTACTTAGAAAAACTAAACAAAAACTAATTATTCCCATTCGTCAGTAACGACGCAACTTCCAGGGGTGTTCAACCTTTTATTATTTCGACGGGGATAATAAAATAAATGATTTTTCCTTTTTCATCATTCGCAGTAATCCCGCCTCGGTTGTGCCTTGTTCGCGTTTTATTTAACACCGTCGCCGGTAATATATTCATCTGCATATATATCGGCTGTGAGGACTCGAGAGCGGCACAGAATATAGTTTTTGCGTAGAGAGGTAACTTGGGAAGGCTTCATTTTTTTGTTTTAGTTAGATAAAGATGCAAGAACATATTGGTTTCAATAAACGTTAAATAACGGACATTCCGGCAGTTTTACAATGCTAACTTAATTAGCTTTCAGTAACAGTTTCAACATTATCAAAATGGCCAACTTTTGAATTTTTCTACATTTTACTGTATTTCTTTCTTTTCTATATTTATATACAATGTCCAAATTATCATAGTATTTGGACTTTTGGATCAATATCAGTATGATAATATCAATATCACTTAACCTAATTTTAAGAGTGGTATTTTTAGCCACACAGTAAGAGGATCGTCTGTTACCAGGAATGATTCTCCCGGTTCTGTTTCTTCCCTAATCCTGCATACTGCTCTTTGGCCCCAGATAAGCGCGTGCCGCAATTGAAATGTTTATAGATACAATAATGCCGCGGGATCAATTCCCGCCCGGGTAAAGGTGTTTAATTTATTTTTCCCAGACCCTCGCCGTCCCGGTCTTATTTGCGAGTCTTAGGTGCGTTTTGGGGTTTGGGAAAATTGACAGGTAAACATTGTGAAGGGCAAGTATATGGTGGACTTAATTCTACGGAAGCAGCTAAAGAACTGCTTGTTGATGATATTACACTGAAATTGGAAGTTTGGTATGCTTCTCAAAACCCTTTCGTTAGCTAATCTTAAAGTGCAACTGAAGTTGGTGAAGTAGCCAAGTGCAGTGAATCCAATCATTAATCTTGAATAAGTTGACCAATCTCAGGAGTTGCGATGTATAGTGCAGTTCACACATAATAGAATGGTCAATGCACCTTTCATACCCAGACCGAAATAAGCTGTTAAGTAACAGGTTTATTTTCCTTTTCCTAGTGTATTCTGCGTCTGCCATTTTGAAAACAGGGCAAGTGAGAATCTAGTTCGGGCTAATGGGATTAGTCTAAATAGTTATAATAATAATGTTATAGTCAACGGTCCAAACTATACTGAGTCCGTGAACAACTTAGAGGAACAAACGACTGTCAAATACAATTATGTTATAAACGGCTATCTAACTGTAATGGGAATCGAATCTGCGACCTCAAATTCAGAGTCCAACATTGGCACCACTTGGCTATTTCATCGGTTAAATGTACAAAGAAGAAGAAGATGAAGAGCAATATTTATTCACTAACGCATAAGACACACAGAGTAATATAAATTAAGAAAACAATACAAAACAAAATGGTGGTATGTATCCTCGCGGCAGCGAATGGGACACTCTCAGAATAATGCTGAGGTGTTAACTACACTGCTAATTTTCAGCCAGAATCTTCTGTTGACGCATGGAGCGCTATACAAACATACTGCAAACTAATAATTACTACTACTGTACTACTTCGTCTTACAGAACTACGGCATATAATTACAGAATCATCATCAGTCTACGTGAGCACAGGCCTCCTCGCATAGTGAGAAAGACTAAGCAATAGTCCCCACGTGGCCCCAATGTGGATGGGGACTTCATGCACATCTTTGAATTACCTACTTCGCAGATGTATCCAGGATTCGTCGTGATGTTTTCTACCGAAATGCTCATGCTAAATTTCAAATTCAATTCCGCATACGAGATTACAAAAATGCAGAGATGTCAGTCGGAATTTGAACCCATGCCCACGACCCTCTGCTCGAGGCTGCACGTCAGACCACTACGTATACGCATATCCGCAGTTCTTTAAGCAATTTCCCATTATTCCAAACACGAATATCTTGTACGTGACTCATAAAATATCGTCTTTATCATCCCTCAAGAAATGCAAAATGGCCGGTGCAATCTCGACCGTTCGAAGCTCAATCCTAGACAGCCCCGGGTTGCATTTGATTGCAGCGGCCGAGTTATTAGGCAGTTGCACATTCCCCAGACGTCTTCGCTAATGTCTATTTAGACTAATTTCCTTGTAAATAAGACGGATCGGCTACGAAAGATTACTTGGCATTTGGTTACTCTGGAAAAGAGGAAGCAAAATTCCAGTCTACATTTGCATAAAGACAATTTGCATAAAAATACATACGATTAAGTTTGCACTTGTAACCAATACTAGATCGGTACGAATGCGACTTACATAAATCTGTTAGTTTTAGCTACTAGACTTCTGGGATTTTTCAGCCTTTAAACGCTGGTTGTGATATCGTCCGAAACAAATTATTGGTGCGAATTTAAAATCAGACCTCTTGGGTTGTTTATTGAAATCCGTCACGCTACAACAACAGAAAAGCAAAGAGCAATCCCGTGCAACAGTTAACCTGATTACCTAACAACGCTGACCTTTTATCCCACACGAAAAATAATGGATCGAATCACAATCGAGCTCTCAACACGTCAAAGGGCGATCCGGCGATTGAACGATGGACACGTCAAAAGACCTTCCTGACGGCTGATCCATCATACAACCTATTTGGCACCACCATCATATCAAGAACTGACCACCCCCGTTGCGCCAAATAAATTCACGGAGCAGAGGGGGACGTTTAAGGTGGAGGAGGCTCTCGTTATTCTGGACGGTTCGAAGATGAAATTATTTCCACGACTGTACCAGACTGACGTTTCGATCTGCTTCCAGATGGATTAATTTGATTATGGAACAGCAGATGTTTGTTCGGTACGATTTATTGGCCGTGTTTATAGAGGCTTGTTACGACTTGTTTTAGTACTTGGTTTGGTTTTCAAAAGGTTTAGTCCTCGGTTTCGTTTCATTCCCTAGTCATTTAATAGCAATCTATGTTTTCCCGTTTCTCAATGCCCAGATACTGAACAAGATTTATTAAAATATGTATTCAAAATTGATGACCTGAGAGTTTATACATCTGAAGCAGATGTAAGAAAGGTTATTTTATTAAAGAGTAACAGAACCACGCAATGTTCCATCCACAACCGCATTCTTCACTGAATCAATTAGATGTTACAGCCTCCACGGTCCTTCGTTCCATTCAATTTTCTAGGCCATTTCCGAATAGTATAATTAAATTTGCGATCTACGCACCACTGGACATTAAATTTGCCACCAGACTTCGGCCTGCGCCTGATGGATATAGACTGGCTTTATCTCCACTTTCAATTATTTCTAACGGTTTGGTGTAAGATTGAACGAAAATTTAAATTAGGACTTCTTTTGTTTTTTAAAAGAGCAATTTGTTTCTAGAAAATTCTGGTCCCTTTTTTAGAGTCAAATGGGAAGATGTGAATTATTATATCAATTCGTCATGCATTATGCCCAATTGATTGCTATGAATAGGTCTATCAAATAGTATTTCCCAATCGCAATCTGATCGCCCTTTTTGTTTCATATATTTCAATTCCCCCTATTTTGGTATCCACTTTTTAAAAACATTCAACTTAAAGGGTAAAGAGTTTTATGCTTAAGCGGAGTGTGAACCTACGGATTTTCATACAAAAGGCGATAACGATTTCCACCCCTTAAATGCTAGTACCAATTTGACCAATTTCTGATAGGTTATCAGTCAGAACAAAATCTAGGTCTATACATTTAGGTTTTTTCACTATAATTCATAAATTCAGTTTTATTGCTGTTTCAGTATTTCAGCGATTATTTGACTTTGTTGATCTTTAATGAAAATTCAAAAACTATAGACCTACATTTTGTGCTGTCTGACAGACTATTAAAAATTGGTCAAAATCGGTTAACATTTAAGGGGTAGAAATCGTTATTGCCTGTTGTATGAAAAGGGTGATTTTTGCCGCTGGTTCACAGTCCTCTTAAGATATTTGTTTGTTATACATTTTGTTGTTATAAGCCACAGCCAAATTTAATACCATCAACGCATCAAACGGTTTTTGCTATGGACGATTTGTTTCTCAGATCTTAACCCCAATCATATCAGCTTCAACAAATAACGTCAGTTCACATCAAAAACCCGTCAGGCACACATTTAATCCGCGATCAAGGCACACATGATATCTAGAACATTTAATTAACCGGCCAAACCCAACGCTGGGACCGCAGAACATCAAAGCACATCTTAATACGCTCAGAGCGGAATCGCCTTCGTCCAAACATTGGTATTAACCCCGGGCCCAAACAATTTGTGTGTCGTCTTCATAGGGGTAGGGTTAAATTTGAAGCGAGTTTAATTATTACAAAACACTCCAAATTGTTAAATTTAAAATATCCCAAGATAACTAATGAACAACTTGTATTCGTAGTGAGTCTTCGCTACGCAAACGCCGTAGCGCTACATGGCAGTCAGAGAGTAACACTAAGTGCCGACAGTCGCTACGCATGTAGCGCTTAGCAGCGTTTTTCCACTTTGTAGCGTAAATGCGCTACGAAAAGAGCGTCCGCCTAGCGGACTCCTGGCACTCAAAGTATTAAGGGTACCTAACCTACATATATAGAAGGAGATAAAGTTGAAGATTATTTAATGACCCAGATTGTATAATAGCTAGAATAGCTCGCGAGCTTCACTGAACTTTGCTTTACCAATAACATTGCACGGTATATCCAATGAACACTATAGGTTGACCTCTTAAATGAGTCGTCGCCCGCGCGGAACAGGGGCGCGGGGCATGACGACAAAGGGGCCTGAGAGAGGTGCGGGCGGCGTACAAATGAATGAAAACAAAAATCCGCCTGCCGCCCGCACCTCTCTCGGTCCCCTTTGTCGCCTGCCCCCGCGCCCCTGTGCCGCGCGGGCGAAGACTCATTTAAGCGGTCAACCTATACCAATTCTGGCCGCAAATATATAATAAAGACGTCAATGCCACTTGCCTTTGAGTGGCATCCCTGAAGTGCGAATGGAAGAATTGTCAATATAACAACGCTCAGGGCCTCTATTCGGGAACGTCCAAACGATATTGTAGCGACGCACGAGCGAGACTCGCATCCCACTCTGCCGCACGATGCGTAATGCGTAAGAGCGGCATGCAAGTCTCGCTCGCGAGTCTCAAAAATATAGCTTGGACGTTCCCGAATAGAGGCGCAGGCTAACTGATAACTTATTTAATGTGACTTTTATAGAGAAGTAACCAAACAACGGCTTCGTAGAATCATTTTGTTATTACGTAATTTTAAAACCCATAGCCGCTTCCTTCGAACACTGTTCACACACAGGCGTTATCGCTTCAAATTTGACTCCATCCTTACCCAGAGGTGTTTTCACCCGCGGGCCGCCAATAGTCCATTAAAACCGTACTACCAATAAGACTGTATCCTTTGTTTATAATAAACACTTTCCATTACTCCATCCCTCTCCCACCCACCTGGGTGTCATAGCTCTGTTTCACCTAGTGCATAGCCGCTAAGGAACGTTAACGGCGCCCCAGGCCGATTCAATTACTACCGTGGTATTATTTCGACGAAAATATGTTTGTATTTTGTACGTTTGGTGCGGTGTAAATTAAATTCTGTTTCAAGTTTATTGGTCACGTGTATACATACATACACATAGTGGGGTGAATGGACAGCGTTGTGTGCGGTATATGACATTAGTATAGATGGCTGTAGTTGTTTTAGTAGCATTTGTTTCTGTTATTTATTCAATCGATCGACGAATTTTACGGGAGGTAGCTAGTAGTACGTCTTAATGATAATGATGCCAAAATGATTTAATTATCTTAAGGGAGAAAGGGAAGCGGATAAGGGTAGGTTTTTTCTCAGTAATGGGTAACGCTAGTAGATAAAAAAATGATATTATTTATTTATGGTTTTTCAGTAAGGCAGGGAGCGGGTTTTGCTTAGTAGGGGATTACTGTAAAAGGTTAAAACAGGTGATTATTTATTTATAGTGTCTGCGAATCCTTGTTAAGTTAGGTGAGATAACAAGTATGCAAAGATGTTTGTCCCAAATGTAAAATGTGACAGTTTTTGTCACTTAATTTATCTTCCGTTTTAAATTATAATTTAATTAGTTTTTTATCATGGATCGCTGTTATTCCGTCACCAAAATCTTTCCTTTTGTCATCAAAATGAACGGCTGCAAGAGCATCGAGCGGAAATTTCAATATCTCCTCAAGATCCCCATCGTCTATTATTTCCACGAACCCCTATTAACTGGCTATTAATCCTGATAACGTTATCGAGTTGCGCAATATCGTCGATCGTGCGGGCAAACTATTAGGCCCTTTAAAATGTACTTGGGAATTGACCCTTGGGAACTTAATGTTTCTTGGAGGTATCCGATCACTTGTGAAAATGTTCGTTTCACCCTTGTTATCTTCGGGAGTCAACTCACTATCAGAGGAAGACGCTGCGCTCGCGCCGCCAGAGCTAATGGGACTTTATACACCCGACACCGTTACATTCAGTTTGCTATTTTCCTTGGATGTTTTCACTGTTTCTCTTCAGGTGCTCCCTCAATTGGAGCATTCGCCTGTAATGTTACATTTCAGATTCGATTTTGAGTATTACATTACAGTACTGCCTCCCTGACTTGACGAGCACTCGCCTGTAATGTACCATTTCAGATTCGATTATGAGCATTATATTACAGGGCGTCCATTCCGGAGCGTCTAAGTGATACTGCAGCAACCTGCGAGTGAGACTAGCATCTCGCTTTTACGCATTACGCGTCGTGCGGAAGAGTGGGATGAGAAATCTCACTCACGAGTCGAGACAACATCACTGAGCGTTCCCGAATAGAGGCGCAGTACTACGCACTGTAATGCACGATTTTCCTCCCTCACTGTTGTAATGCTCGACTCTGTAACATTACATTACAGGCGAATGCTCCAAGTAAGCGAACTACTTTCTGTTCCGTTCCTTCTTGTGATGCTATACCTATACATATGCTGTCCGCGCTTTTAAAACGTTTATATGTGGGCAATGCTTTTTTGAACTTTACGAGTAGCACCCCGCAAGTATTAAAACAAGGCAGTATTTGTATAGTGTTTAATAAATAATGGCCAGACATCAAACGGTACCCCACACACGGGCGCACGAAACAGTGCATCCGTCTATATATTAATTTTTCAACGAGCGCAGCGAGCTCTTGGAGCGGCGCCGCGGGCGTCGCAGACAGTCGCGAGTGCAGTAGACGCGTCTGACGATTCCACGTGGGGCCCCGGAACTTGATAAACTGGACCAAGATGTTTATTGGAAAATAGCTTTTGCACGCGACCGCAATTTTCCGGGATAGAAAGCATCCTGTCTGTCTTTACCTAGACACAAAAGTTGATCCTTACTAATTTTGATTGAAATCGGCTCAGCGGTTTGACCATGAAACTTAACAGACAGATGGAGTTACTTTCGCATTTAAAATATTATTATGCATAAATGTAAAGAGCACTTAAAATAGTAATTTTTATTTCTAAAAATGATTCAGCTCAGTTCATGACAACGCATTCATTGCCTTCTAAATAATCGTTGTTATTTAAGAATTAAAAGGTACGTTGATGTAATAACAAGAGTGGCAACGGAGTTCAAGAATGCGTGACCAACGCCTCATCACCACCTGCGACTTGAGCCGCTGAGGTACCCGTCTGCGATGCAACAACATTGTGATGTGAATCAAGCACACGTCTACGATCAACTCACGCATGTGTCCAATCTTCAACTCACGAAAAACACGAAGCAACAGCAAAGTACCAATTGGGCTTGTCTAAAATTTTACGGCTACATACAACCGAGATTCATTTGAAAATAAATTACACCTTCGTAAATTATAGACGTGTGATTGCTTTGATTTGTTTGATTTTAGCAAAAAGCTTTGCAAAGCTGTCAGAAATAAGTCGCTTGGTTGATATTAGCAATAATTTGTTTATATCTAGCGCTCCCATTTTTGTCAGTGACTGCAAAGGGATAATATAAATTTCACAGGATACATTTTGAAGCATCTGTTATCTTTCAGTAAACGCTTGTTTCGTAGCTCCACCCAATAGGAGAGCGGGATAATAACACGCGGTAAATAATTGTGGGATTGGCAAGGATTGTAATATTTCAATACCCACATTTTCAGCAGATAAATTCATCAAATAATGAGCTTTGTGCAGCAAAATGCTGTTCTGCTGTAACAGGTGATATAATATATTTTATCTACACCCATATCATAAAACCTCCATTGGTTAATCAAAAACCGTAGGAAATGACCACCATTTTTACAACCAATTAGGAAAAACCAGTGCTGCGATAAAGAAATAACATGACTTCTTTATCGTTTTTAGTAAAGAAATGAGATTAAATTTGGAACAGTTTGGAACTATTCTAGTATCCATAGATATTAAAACAGTTATTGATACGAAACGTCAATTCAGTATGCTTTTTTAATATAAACTGCACAATATTTTTACACACTTCACTGCACTATGTTTTAAGGCCTATCATTATGCAACCGTTGCATAAACTACTATTGTTCATATTAGTTTTTTTTTATTTCTTCGATCACACTATCACAATATTATAGTATATATGCATGACCAATCCAAGTAGACGTAAATAAGTAATTATTCGTGTGTAGCATGTTTGTATAGCGCTCCGTGAGTTACGAACCGTACTGGCTAAAAAAGTGCGCTGCAGGTGTTTGGGGGGTAATTTAGAAAAAATATATGCAAACTTCGTCGTACAACATATCAAATGAAAGGGCTCGTTGTGAGAATCTTATTTTACCATTCCCCTAATCTCCGCAACTACTGGGCCTAAATGCAAAATATAGAGAAACTAGTTCTTTACCTCCTCCTCTGCTGCACTGGGAGTAAAGAAATAGCATAGAATGCGTGCAGATGCTTATCATCCTGGCATGTCGTAAAAGTCGACTAAGGGACGCGTCCTCTCCAACATGGTGGACTATCTGTATGGGCGATGGGCTGATCACCTGTCACCATACGGTTCATCATACCATCTTAGGACTAATTAATCGAACGTGGCCACAAGTAGTCTTGTGGCTCTGCCCACCCCATTAGGGATTTCGGGCGCTATGTATGTATGTAGTTCTTTACCCATAGATTACAGGAAAACCTATAAGAAGTCTATGGTATTTAAAGTAACATAGGAAATTTCCGATAATCAAGTACGGATCTCTACGCGAGTTGAACTCGCACTTGTCCGGATTTTTTATTTCTTCAAGATATCCGGTTCGGTCTTGGCCAAAATACCAGAATTCCAAAATACCTGGTTCCTCATAATACCACACTCCCAAAATACAAATTCTGTTAAAGAATATCGGACGTTATTTTAATTTTATTACTCTATTTGGTGTTTTGGGAGTGTGGTATTATGAGGAAACCGGTATTTTGGAGTTCTGGTATTTTGGGAACGAGCGCCGGGTCAGCTATAATCTCATAAATTCTCAATCGTGAGAACGGTACCAAATTTTTTTTCCTACGTGCTTGGGAGTTTTTCTCTGCCAAACCCACCCACGGAACCGCAGCTGACGTTCACGAGGCATCAAGAGACAACTCTTTGAAGCATTTTACGAGTTATCGCCTGGGCTGGGAGGGAATTGGTCATGAAAAAATCTGTTGCTGGCTCGCGGACCATACGTAACTTCATGGCAAAACATATTTTTTATACGATTGCCTGTTCTGTTATGGTTGATGTCGTTACCAGAATTCATTCTTCATTAGGACGCCCCAATAGACTGAATAATTGTAGGCTGTTATTGTAGGTAGTCAAATTTGTTTATGCCTTCCATTGTCTTACGATCGAAGCGGAGGGGACGCGAACGATCAATTACAGAGGTTTTCATATGCAAATGTACGGTAGGTATTTTAATTACGTATTTTGACGGCGTTACGATATTGATTTGAGGGAGTTTTGTACGAGGTGAATATTAAGTTATGTTAATTTTAATATGTGGGTGTATCTAATTATAAAGTTTGTTAGGTGTTCGTTAAAGATTCTATCGATCTCCGGGATGTTAAAATATGTATTTATACGGGGGTGCTGTTTGTGTACCTTAATAACCAATGAAACCCGGATAAAGCGGCAAAAGATCAAAGCTTCGCTTGCCAAAAACCTTCAGACTAGCTTTTGCCGGCGATTTCGTCCATGTGGCGTTCGGTTATCGTCGTGCCCTTGGTGTGCATGTAGCCTATTGACCGAATTCACAAAGGCCACTTAAGCATTTGATTAGACATTAACTAGTTGTCAACCTATATATAAACGTGACTTTGATTAAAGATCAATTTGAGTGGCCTTTGTCAATTGGGCTATCAGTCTTTCTCCGGTTCTCTAACTATCTCTATGCAGAATAATCACGTATTTTACTGCGTGAAAGAAGGACGTACCTATGTACGTAAAAACACACCGCATTTATAATATTAGTAAGGATACGGCTGACAATCTTCCATGTGGTCAAAATACGTATTTTTCGCTTCCCGCCACGTGATTATCTAAGGCTAAGGCCGCACAGGTAGGTGGCTTGCTTAGCGCCTAGAGCCGAGTCAGGTGACTGAAAGCGCCAAGAGCGCAGTGTGGCCGTTTCCGAGAATTATAGAACGTTTGGTTATAGCCTAGGCTCTAGGTGCTCAGCAAGCCATTTGCCTGTGTGGCCTTAGCGTTAGAGAATCATCTGGCTTTTTGCCCAAGCAGGTGATTCTCTAAGGCTAAGGCCGCACATACAGGTGGCTTGCTTAGCGATCTAGAACGCGCAGTGCGGCCGTTTCCGAGAATAGAACGTATAGAACGTTTGTTTATAGCCTAGGCACTAGGCACTCAGCAAGTCACCTGCCCGTGCGTACGTGGCCTAACGTTGGCAGGTCGACTTGGGAAACACTAACTTTACTTCTATCTCCTCAGATTTTTATAACGCGTATTCCAAGACTTACTCCTTCTCTTTTCAAGTTCAGATCACTCTGCCTGCAGGGCCCATGAATAAATTATCACCTTATAACTAACGCCAAACCACTGATAACCCGTTCCGTCAATACGGTCCCAAGTCAACCCTTCACAAGTTCGGTGTAACGAATTGTTGAATTTTTGATCCCGAAAGGGGTTGTTATTAACACTTAATATTTAGAGGCTGGGGCCTGATGGTGTTTGGGTAACGATTCTTTTGTTTCAAGGTTAGGTTGAGGGGAAATCAAAGGGTTTAGTTCGATCATTTCATTATGATTATTAAACGGTTTTTATGTGTTTTACTGAGCATACCAAAATGCATCAGCACGAGAGCTTTGACTCGAAAAATTCGAGGCAGTACTTTTTGTAATTTGCGATAAAAAGGGCTTTTTAGAGAAACACGATAAATCTAAGATCATGGGTCAACAAAAGGCGGAGAAATTTACGAGTTTGCCTCGTCTAAGAGGAGCAAATTGGTTAAAGAATTCTTGTGATAAAATGATAAAAAGCTCGATGTTTCAAAATATTTTCAATTTGAAAATCAACAGTAAATCACTGTCGATCCGATGTCGCTGAAGTAAACAAATAATAATGACTTATGGCCAAATTCAGAAACGCCACTTAAGCAATTGATCAGATATTAAATAGTTAAATGTCCCTCAACTAGTTGTCAACCTATATAGGAACGTCACTGAATAGTCACTTTGATTAAAGCTCAATTTGAGTGGCCTTTCTGAATTCGGCCATTATTGACATATTCTCAGCATGGATCGAATAAGAAAACTAAACCTGCTTTTATTATAAGTTCAAGTGAAAATACCCTTTATCCACTTAACCATAAAGAAAATAATAGCGTCATAGACAAAATCCACTTTAAAACTTCGCTTCTAATCATGCCCTGATCCAGCCATAAAGACGCACCGCCAAAGTGTCACAACTGAGAATAATTAATATTTTAATTGGGCATTCGGAGGCTGATACAGCCCGATAAATTCGGTATAGCCTAATAACCTCCCCTTGTACCTAAGAGATGAGTTCAGGATTCTTCGGGGGTTTAAGATAGGTGATTTAGGTTCGGAGTGAAATTGTGAAATATTACTTAGACGGTTTTAATATTTGGGGGCGAGGAAGTTCTTGGGACTTGTCTTCATTAAATATGGTAGCTGGCATAGCAGTGGTCTGCCACGGGCTGAAGATGTTTAAATATCCAGTGGAATCAATATTTATGCACTAGCTGTGAATGCCACCTTATTTGCGTGAGATTGAAATGGAAAGAATCCTATGTGTTAATCTAGGGTATAAGCTATCTCCATTCAAAATTTCATCCGAATCCGTTCAGCCGTTGAAGCGTGAAGGAGTCACGAACATACTAACTCACACACACGTAAAACGTCCACTGCAGGACATAGGCCTCCCCCAAAAATGGGGGGATTTGCCATACTCGCCTCGCTCGGCAGGCGGGTTGGCAGCAGTTGGTCATGATAGTACTCGGAGGACGCTGCCCATCCTTCGGTTGGTCCCTGTCACCTTTTACGACACCCACGGGAAACATGCAAAAGAGAAATATACTAAAGCAATGGCATAATTATAAATATAAAGAAAAAATTCAAATTCTATTTATTATAGCCAATATATACAGCGTGTTGCTCTTATTGCTCTTGAAAGCGTAAAAGTGTTGACGTTTGAATATTTCCGATGATTACTAGAGTCAAATGTTTGCGAGCGACTTCATCCGAAGCCGTCCTTTGACGCACTTGTGAAGTCTAATGAGCCAAGCCAAGGGATGGCACAAAATATTATTTAAACAAAACTTTTTTCTTTGATATTTTCAGATTTCATAATAATGATGTGAAATTAAAAAAAAAAAAACTTAGCTTAAAAAATGAATAAAACCTAAAAATAACAACTTAAATCTGAGGCCATCCATCAACCTTCAAGATTTGATACTAAAATATTTTAAACATCCAATTATGCAAAAAAAATATTATATTGGTTGTCATGTAAATTTCTTGCTGCTCCGGTTAAAGCTGCTTAATCGAATCTGCTACTACTATCAAAATGTAAAAAAAAACTTGCTAAGTTTTGCCAACCCTTGTTTAAAGGGCGACCGCAACACTTACCGGCAGTTTACGATAGCGATCCGCGTTAAAAGCGTATTAAAAACGCACCCGCGCGCACCTGCCTTAATTGCTGTCTTTGATTCGCATCAACCTGTATATCGCTAATTGTATTGATCTTTTGGCGACAAGTTTCAAGGGTTTTTTTGTTAGGTATTAAATAACTGTTAGTTATTAGGGAATTTTATATTACCTTATCAATAATCAGCAGTTCTATGCGGTATTCGTTTTTGTGTTTATAAGAATTTATTGTTTTTAACTAACTGTACCGTAGTAGAGAAAAGGCAATACCGCTTACTTACCTCAGAAGAAAATAACTTGAAAAAAAGATTCCTCACCGAGTTTCTTGGCGGCTCTTCTCAGTAGAGGGTATTTTCCGAACCAGTGGTAGATAGTAGTAGTTTCATAAGAGCTTGTGAAAGCCTAAATTGAATAAAGTTAGTTTGACTCGAACTTTGATTTTGAACTATAAATAAAAATCACACCACGCGCTCAACATAATATTCCCTGCATGCCAGGACTTTATGATAGATTAAGTAGTTATCATATCTCAGCAAAATTTTATAGTAGTGACTCTATACTCACCTAAGAAGTCTGTTCGGCGAGAGTTGATAAAAAAAGTAAAAAGTCAGGGCTTCTTAACACATTACAAATAGCGGCCCGCTAATTATTTTCACCGATGATAATAACAAATTAAAGGGAAAAAATATTTTTTTTTCATAGTTTCATTTTTTATTGAATAGCCTAATTGTATAAACAGAAAGCAACACGCGAACAGAACACCCCAACGACACACTCGAAGCCAAATGACATTATTATATGTAGATAGACACAAGCCACGTCATATCCGTACTCAACGCGTTTTTAACATGTATCATAGATATTTTTTTCTTTTTCATTTCTTTGTCCGAAGCCAGTGCAGATTATTGAATTTATGTGACATTTGACGCGCACATATAAGACATTAATTTGCAATATGGCGATTGTGTATCTATATGAACAAATCAATTTTTTTTTCACCGCCGTCGCCCGGCGCGACACCGCAGTTGACAACATCTGCGTCCCTCGTACCACGAAACTCAGTGCGCGCGGCGATAAGTGACGCCCGTCATACAGTTTGCGATAGTTAAGCGACAGTTGCTATTACGAAACGATATCATAATATTTATCAACTCTCGGCGAACAGACCCTAAGAGTGTGCCAACCACGTCTAATAAATACATGAACCCAAACACAATTAACAGGATCATAATTAAAAGGGTCGAGCAATGGTCCCGTGGCGCTGGAATCAATAAATCATCACATCTCAAACCGCTGGTTTATGGCTGCGGACACACGGACAGAGACGATGACGAGCTTTCAGAACATGGACGAAATGAATAACGATTGACAGTCCAATCGCCATACAAGCGTTCCTCGGCCGTTACGACGCCACCTATCGGTGATTTTCTTAAATTGCGGCCTCAATTCCTTCAAACAATAATAGTTTCCTTCGAAAAGCTGATAGTTTTCACAAACGATGTGTAAATAAGCACTAGATGTGCCATTTTGCGAGACAAATTATTTCATTTCAGTGTTAAAGCTTCTGCGGCAGCCGCGCGGTCACTGATGTGAAGGCTTCCATTTTAGTTCCTGTGACACTGCTTACGCGGGCGCGTTTCGCACCCGCTTCCGTTCCGCGTTTCGGTGTGTTTAAGCCTTTAGATGAAACTTAAGAAAATCCTCGCTTAAGTAAATCGAATCCACTCTAAAGTCGATTCATCCTTACTGGTCTTATTTTAAATCCTTACGTGAAACATTGGCCAAGTTATGTCCAGAATATTATTTCCGGTTGCTTTATTTACGAAGAAATAGCTGTTTTGGCCAAAAAAGGGCATTTTGAGGTTAGAAACTTGTTTACCAAATAAGACAAGTAAGGATGAATCGACTTTAATCCTCATATATTAAAATGTTGCGCCGTTTGAATATTCCCAACCACGTACAAAGCACTACTTATACCTAACAAACACGCGAATATCATACCTTAGCCTTTACTTTCGGGGTCTGTAACCAAATATTTCTAGCTTTCCGTCTACGCTGCTCGTGTGTCCATCAAGTAATACAAACTTGCACGCGATACGCATGTAAACCTTAAGTCACTCCACAACCGCGAAACAGCCTCGAGAGAACTTTCAAGACTCCGTTTTCCAACAGACCCAGTTTCCAAGAAAATTCTCGACGCACTGTGCGTCGTTGTTCATTAAAATTGACACGGTGTTTCAATGGAAAGCAATTGCTGGGTATCGAGGATTGTAGGTTGCCACAGCATTGGTATTTTGACACAGTTAAGAGTTCAAAAACTGAGGTGTGGTCGAACTGCTAGCGTTGTGTGGCAGTCGGTTATTGGATCATCGATATATTAGCCATGTGGTTTTTGGTGACGTCATTGTTTTTGCTTGGTCGACACTTCAACGAGTAAATTTTTCACATTAAAAGTTTATAGAGTAGAGAGACCTTACCTGTCTGGCTGTTACTGGTTGTTCATGGTTTTTCCTTACAAATAAAACGTGAAGTGTTCGTAGATTGTCATGCATCAAAAAATATCTAGAAGAATCTATGCACCAGTATTTTTTTGTGATCACTGTTTAAAAAGGTTCATCACTTTCAAACTTTATTCCCTTGACATAAGATCGAAAAGTGATGAACCTTTTCATACCACCAATATACATTGTCTTGAAAATAACTATTAAGAAGTCTAACTGGGCCTCTATTCGATATTAAATGGGATGTCAAACAAGTGATATGTCAAGTTTATATTCAAAAGAAAGTGACACAACCAAGCAACGTTTCATTACCATAGTTATGACCAGTTTCAGAATAGAGACCCTGATGCTATTCGAAAGTCCTTCATATTTCAGAAAGCCTTTTATCATGTTCATATCTATCACCATTGTCTTAAAAGTCATAATTTACAATTAAAAACACCGCCACCCGAACGGCCCGTTTTATATCCAAACAAGGGGTGCGGAAAGGGTTGCGAAAGGCTTGTCCACATCGATACATATTTACACCCCCTCCCCTGAACTTAGACAAAGTGTCGGTACACATTAGTGGGTGGTGGAGGTTTTATTGCTCTCCGCGTCTCGAAATATTGCCTGATTCATTAGAGAATATTTCACATTTAAGTTTCGTGTGAGCTCTTAGCTGCCTCCCCAAATTTTGACACTGCGCAAATTTCTCGGGTGATCATTTGGCGTTGTTATAACGATGCCAGTTACAATTTTCTAAAAGGATACCGTTACGTTTGCGTAATAAGACGCTAAGATTCCCTTATACCCTTAATTATGGCGGGGTGGTAACGACACATGTATGTAAATATTCGGTGTAACGGCTGAAGGTGGCGACGTGTGCTCGCGTAATGGCTGCTCGGTTGTTTTCTTTGATTAAAGAATTTTATTACGGGGCATAATTCACGATTAGAGGGGCGGGAGATAAAGGTGTAATGATGGGTGCGTGATTCGGAATTGTAATTGTTTGGCAAAAATTGTTATTGGATGGGTTAATTACTCGAGGGATATATTTTTGGGAGATAAAGTTGTTTTCTTTGGAAAACGGGGATGGATCGAAGATAATCGAAAATATTTCTACTTAGTACATTACCCGAGCGAATGACATGGACGTTGCGCCGAATTTACCTGCAATAAAAAAAAGTATTGCTTTGAAACAATTTTAAATAAACTTTGACAGCCATGATATTTTTACTATCAAAGGAATTAGTTGCATTTTCATAACAAACTTTTTAAGCTACACAAAATTTTGTGTCTGTGCTGTTGACCGTTGCAGAGTTCCTTTATCTGGAGCTAACCCTAGACATCGATTCAGGTCATGCTTACTATAAAAATGCATTGCCATTGGAACAGAACCAATATGTAAAAATTCAGCTTCGTAGGATAAGAGGAAGTGGTTTTAACTCAGCTTGCAAGATTTGACCCGAACATACAAACATTGCAAGTTAATACATACCATCTAAGACATAATGTCGCCAAAACAGTAAGTCGTCGATACGCCTTAACCCTTTACCTGCCCGAGAACTGCAAACGAAGTCACACCTAAGGATTAAACAGTAACCATAAACACACTCGCGTAACACCCTCCTTTTGGATTTTATACCCCGCTCGCGTTTTAAATTTTAATGAATATAGATATCTTTATTCGCTTTGAGAGCGAGGCGCGAGTGTTGATAAACCTTGGTTTTTGCCGCGCCGAGCGGCGAACGTTTGCTGTTCGAATCAGAGGCGTAACTACAGTCCGCGCGCGAGTTGAGTGCCGTCGGGGCCTGAAGTAAGGCGGGTGCAGTTCTCCCCGCCACCCGCACGCCTCGCCGAACGTCGGTAGGTAACCAAAGGCCCTGGTGCAAAAGAATAAAGTGGTCCTAACTAAACTGTTAGTACGGATAATTTTTAGCTAGTTCAATACGAGGTTTTCTGGTCAGGGTTCAGGGGGCCCCCTGAGCTTGGGGACCCCGTTGCAGGGCACCGTGTAGCCCTTCAGTAGCTACGCCACTGGTTCGAATGGGTATTACGGTCTGGGGTTTCCATTCTCTCACAAACCGGTTTATTAAGGTAAGACCGACGCACACCTTGAGCGAAGCATCTTAGATCATTCATTCACGTGGCAGTATAGTCGTAATAAAAATTGTGTCTTGGGTTCTTTAACACAATGAACAACGAACAAACGTCAATTTTTTTTTTTTATGATATGAGCCTTTGGCGGAAATTTAACCCGCGATGTCAAGCTTTGTGGACCACTGGGCCAACCGGTCGATCAACATATTGGTACCAACCGGTTTACTATGCGGCAGTGGCTTGCTCGTCGTCGAGCCCAGCGCTGTGCACGTCAGTGATTCATTATCATCAACGTCAGTTTATATACGTGCCATTGCTTGGCACCACTAGTCGCTTGTCATAGTGAGAGGGACAGCGCGGGCCCATTGAGGATTGGCGCCTAGCTGGCGTTAAGGAAACACAGCAGTATTCTCTAGTTCGTTCACTCGCCAATTGCTGCGTTTGCGCGATGCTGTTCGCTGGCTCGTTTTGTTCGCTCGCTCGCCCCAGTCAAACTCTAACGTAACTGTGATTAAAACGTTCGGGGCGCGCCATTAAATCTAATATGCACTCGTATAATGCGAGATGTTTTTAGCTGCATGCAATTTTTTGTAATTGTAATTAGTATTAACTGAGCTTGCTGCAAGAATGTTTTAATATAGCTTTAAAATGGATATACAACTGCTAGAGATATTCTTTCCGACACAAGCGCGGATCCAACGTTGTAGGCACGATGGGCATGCCCACAACCCTAATAGACTTTTGACGTCCTTTGTAGGAATGCCCTATATGGATCATAAGCGAGTTCATACTCCGACTCTCACTTGGCCGATTTTCGGGTGGCTGTGCCCACAACCGTTTTTGAGGGCTGGATTCGCGCCTTTTCCGACAGCATCGAAGAATATGATTAATGTAGGTATTTTACGGTTATGTTTCATATTTATTTAAACAATGCCAAATAGAGATACGTACAGAACGTCACGAACTTGCATGCAAAATGTGTATTATGGGAACTATCATAAATAATCCACAAATATGTAACCTTTATTTAACTTGATGTTCGCATTTAGGAAAAGTATCATCCATTGACAATATCTTATTTATGTCCGCATACGAATTCATTTACGAATACGAATGATGAAATCAAGCAAAAACATCGCACTGAAATCGGTTTCACACATCATCATTATAATTATTAGTTTATGTATATTTGTATGTATGTATAATGTATATGTATAAATATTGAGTTTCAGTGCACCTACTTCGGGATCTCTGATGCACCCAAAGGATGCACTAGTAGAGAACGCTTATAGCATTAAGTTCACCTTTAGTGTTTTTAAAAATACATTCTAAATAGATTAATAAATATGCGGCTGCTGGACATATGTCGTCGACAAATACCGTCCAAATGGAGGGCCGTGCATTGCTCGCATTACGCGGAATTCCTGCAACCTTCACCAATTCGTCAGTCGACCTTGTGGGTAGTCTGCCAAAGCTGCGTCTTCCAGCACAAGGTTTCCGAGAACTCTTCGGCGCCTGTTCTACGATCAACGCGCTCATTGCACACCACTGCATTTTGCTGCCTATTAAGGATGGCAAAATGCCCCAAACAAGAAGACACAAGGTGTGATGATGTGTGATGTGACCTTTGTAAGTTGCCTTAGCTATTGTTTAGCAATAACCCGGTAAGAAAAACCCGGGCAAACATCGTTAACGGTCAATTAGCCGTGGCTAATTACCTATCGTGTGTACCATCGACCGCGCCCGAACAGCTATTAATTGATGTTGTACTAATTCGTAATGGAAGCGCTATTGGTGTAGTGCTGGGAAATAATAAAAATAGATATTCATATTATACTTAATCATAGGCAATAGGGAGGACCGAAATGCTTGGAGACTCGGCTTTTATTGCGAGATCGAATTAGAAATGAGGAGATGTACTTATAGTCTCCGCGTCTGGACAAGTTATGTGACTTAGAGATGTATAAAGCCTCTAAGGGTCATAATAATAATAAAAATAATGAAATAAAGATCATCTAAATTGGTTACCTAATGTAGACAGTCTCCACGGTCAAGTATGTAAGGTCTCCAAATATCAAAATAATAATAATTTGAAAAAAAAAAACAAAAACATTAAATATAAAAAAACTAATAATACAAATAACGAATATGAAACACCATAGAATATGGTATAGAGACCACCCACCACCACCAGTCTCTCTAATCAGGTTCAGATAGCGCACAAAACGAATAAATCAAAAAGGTAACAATTTTAAAAAGGTCCTTGCGAGCGTGATCCGTCCGGACCCCACAGACAGCACCCGTTCACGAGTATGACGTGTATCTCAGCCATCGTCTCCCTCAACCATGTTTTAAGGAAGGTGAAGTCAGTGTATGTCTTGCAAATGTTCAGCAGTACAGCGGAATTTCGCCATGCTGCTGACCGCACGGAGCGGTCGCGAATGCTCATGCAGTTACAGATATTACAAATGTGAAATTTTGTGTGCGTGTGTGTGAATTAGTATGTTTGTTCCTGCTCCTCGCTTTAACGGCTGAACGGACTTGGATGAAACTTGGAATGGTGATAGCTTATCGCATAGTTTACAAAGTCGCGGAGACACAGCACAGTAGATGCATAGTTTGGTATGCAGTCACAGCTTGAAGGGGTCGGTCATGACTGCTTCAAACTGCCCATGTATGGGCGGCCTTAGTCCTCTTCAACACGGAGGATGCTTCCGGCTATATTTATTATCGTTAGATCTCACCAGCTAGATCAAAGGAAAATTGAAAGGAAGTGATAGTAAAACGTGGTATTACACACGTATGCAAAGGTAGTTAATTTCTAACTCGTGCCGTAGGAAACACTCGCTGCGCCGAATCTTCAATCGTCTTCTCGTGAGGAACTATACACCCATCACTAAAACACATCGATCCGGGACCGAAGCCCGTCATTACCTTCATTTGTGACGATTATTTATTACTACTAACGCAAGCGATCGGGAATCCCGCGGGATTTCAGCTCTTATAGTTATTAAAGGTAATTGAAATGTGAGGGCGCGACCTAATGATGGCTATTAGAAGGCTTTACAGAGTATTTTATTTATTAGAACAGTCATATAACTGTTATATGTAGGGTTATATGATGGATTACCAATGAACAATATGATTAGAAACGATGCCTTTCTGCTGAATTTCTTGTGAATGACAATGCAATATTCATAACATGGAGGTGAGCTGGGAGCTAAAGGTGGCCACGGGATAATACAAGAATAAATCAAAAATATAAAAAAAACCCCGACTGGTGAGGAATTGGTGAACCTGCAGTCTGCAGGTGATGCTGCAACATCCGGTCAAGGTTATCATGTGCTTGTAATATAACTGAAGTAACAGGATGCCAAATTTTGAATTCATCACATCCCTTCATCAACTAGAAAAGAGCTGAACTTCAGACCTCTGTGTCGAGCTCGCGGGTTCGAGTCCCGAAGCAAACATTGTGTTTAGTATTTATAAATGTATGTATTTATCTACATAAGTAGGTATTCATATCGTAGCAGTGGCGGAGCGTCGAATATTTCGCAAGAAAAGCCGGAAGAATGAGAATTGTACAAGTGCGAGTCTAAGCTTTAGTTACATTGACTTTACTGAGAGCTGGCTGTAGATTTCTGGGTAAAGTCGTCAATGGAATAGGCAAACTGCGCTACTGTATCGTTGTCTAGTACCGATAGTATATAGAAACCTAGTTTCTGTAAACTATGTCCATATGATGTTCCAATATGATAAAGCTTTTTATGAAGGTATGGCTTGCGTTTGACCCTAGTCTCACCCGATGGAAAGCGTAGACAGGGTCGAGGATAGAACATGCTTGCCCAAAAAAGATTTCGCACACCGCTTGAGTATGCTTCATAGGAAATTCAATGAAATTTGGATGAAACCCCTCCCGACGTCTGGTAGTCCGGTGGCAGAATGTGGATGGTAAGATTAGGTCACGTAGTTCCTGTGCACACTCACCAAAATACACCTTGTAATAAGCCGAAAGACTGTCAATAGTGTCAATTACGCCGATGCTTCCAACTTTGGAGCAATACATGATATCTATAGTACTATGCCCTGGGGACGTGTCCAGACGAGCCCAAAACATCGTGATGTAACTTCGCTACGTCCAGTATCACTATCGAATTATTCAAAAGTATTTCCCAAGACGCGGGCATTTGGGGTGCGAGGGATGTTAGAAATACTGGAAATGGCTGAGCGTAGATAGGAAGCCCTGTTTCGAGTTCGAATCTCGCTTCGCCAAAATATGCAGGTTTCCCCTCGATGTTTTTGCGTCACCGAAATGATGAATTAATATTAAAAATATTAACGTGTGTTTGTTTCTTTGTTTCACTTTCATGATTAGATTAGATTAGATTAGATTTATTTTATTTCTCAAATTAAATTACATTATATTCAGTACATGTCAAAATATATGAATTCAAAGTTGAGATCGTCAAAACAATATAGTCAAAAGTATATAGTAATAAAATAGAATATATGTCATCACAAATTAATAATAAACAATTTAAATTAAAACCAAAAAATAATACAACACTATCAAAACATTAATTCAATTATCACATATTAATAACAAGCGATTTATAATAAAAATAAAAATAGCAAAGTCAGTCATGAAAACAAAATAATAATTTCTATTAATAATTTAGACTCAATTAAATGTCAATTCCATATACTCATTGATTGAGTATATGGGGTTATTCAATAAAAGGTTCTTTAGTTTGCGCCTAAATGCTTCATCAGATGTTTCTGATTTGAGTTCGGCGGGTAGACGCTCGTAATAAGTAGGACCTATTATTCGCGGGTTCTTTTTCGCTAGCGCCATGCGATGAGGGAACGTTTTTAAGCGTCCAGCACGGCGGGACAGTTTACCGGAAACATTAACCCGTTCGAACATCGAGATGTTGCGTCTTATGAACATTATTATTTCGAATAAATATAGTGAATAATGAGTCATTATATGGTGAGTTACAAAAATACCCCTGCAAGAGTGTCTTGGTTTCACCCCGACGATCGTACGTATTGCACGCTTTTGTATAATAAATACTCTATTGGCATCCGTCGAGTTTCCCCAAATCAGAGTACCGTATGACATCAGTGAATGGAAGTTCGCAAAATAAACCTGTCTCAAGGCATCGTTTGATATTAAAGGTTTTAATCTTCGTAACGCATAAACAGCACTGCTGAGCTTGGCACACAAGTTATCAATATGGCTTTTCCACTTTAAATTTGAGTCCAGCGTGAAGCCAAGGAACCTACACTCATTTAATATCAGAATTGGACTGTTCACTATACAAGACGGGGGTGTGGCGAGGCTTTGAGCAGAGAATACCAAAACGCTCGATTTTGTGACATTCAACAGCAGCCCATTTACAGAGAACCACTGCTGCAGCTGATCGCACGCCTCTTTTATATTTTTGCCAAGCTGTTCGTGTGTACCTGCGCTTACTATGACTGTCGTGTCATCTGCGAAAAGTACAGAGACACCAGTAGTGATGTTCGATGGAAGGTCGTTAACGTAAGCTAAGAACAGCGTATTTCCAAGGGCTGATCCTTGGGGAATGCCCAGTTTGACGTCACCAGTATCGGATTTAACAACTTTGCCGTTCGATGTTAATTTGACCACCTGCTTACGGTCTGACAGAAATGATTTCAACAATTTATGGCATGTCAAAACGAAGCAACAGATCGACTTGATTTTTTGTACCGCTAGTTGCTAGGTCGGAGGACATAGGTTGCTTTTTATCCCGGGAACATGCACTTCCTGTGGGAATGGCCGTTAACAAATTCCATACGGAAAAAGTTGCGGACAAAGGTTAGTATATATATATAATATTATAACAACGAAAGTAAATCTGTCAGTCTGTTACTATTGCCCAGGCCGCCGCTGAAACGATTTCGATTACATTTGGCGCGGTTCTATTTTGGGGGGGAAGGTAAGGATATTTTCTATTTCGAAGCACTATTATCGAGGGAATCGCTATCTACATCAGGAAATCACTGAAAAAAGCCAGTTAACTATAATGTAAGGTTAACGTTTAATATTAACTTTGTATATCGTGTTCTTTCTAGACAAAGCACGTCTACGGTTGTCCACCGAGCCCCTGGCGGCTGGTCACTAATCAAATATGTTTTCCGGCACCGACGAGTAGGTGACAATATGTGACGGACAACGGCGGTCCTCAAACTGTTGCCGGAAAAACTATTAAAAAAAATCATCAATTCCATACGCAACTAAACGGTTGCTCCCGATCTAGTATCGCGTTATAAAATGAGAACGATTCAAATACAGCTTGAGAAATATATTAACTTAGATCCATGTATATAAAGGAGAATCTATCTAACATCAACGCATTGCTTGTGAATATGTTCATTAAAGGGTGTTTAGATTTCCTATATCTCAATCCAATCAAAATGTAATAATTAATCTTAAATAGACTTTGCGCCTATGACATAGAAAAACACCTGTTTTGCTGGTATTATCAAATATGTCTTATTTATAATGCGTTTGTGAGTGTGCCGAGTTAGGAGTCGTCCACAAATTACCTAACGCAAAATTCTCAAATTTTTGACACGAACGTTTGTTACTTCTTCACGCTTCAACGGATGGACGGATTTAGATGAAATTTGGAATGGAGATAGCTTATAAATACTTGAAAAACACTCGGCTTTACTCACGATTTATTGTCAGAAATAGTCCGACATTTTTTTTTGTATTCATAATGTCTCACGAAAGTTTTAATTTGAGATAGCTTATACCTTGGATTAACACAGGATACTTTCATTCCAATTCCACGCGAACAAAGACGCAGTTATTACTTTTATTGTTGTTCAGTAGCGTCCTACCGACTGCGCCACGTATCTTCATACAGTTTGAGCGCCTCACCCGTACGAGGAACGAATAGCAAAATGATAAATAAAGGTAATCCCATTAGCCGACTGCGGGCGCGGCATTCGATTACGGTATTACGCGATTTGTCAATACGCCCTGGGAACCACCCCACTATCAAACACAAAAAATATCACTTTATTACTGCCTTTGTGTGGCCGGCTTAAAAGTGGCAGGAAGAAACCATTGAGAGTATCTGTATAGAAATAAATACGGTTCAATACGATTTATGTGTAGACACATACCAAATGTCTTAAAAGGAAACACTTAGGCTAACTTTTACTAGCAAATAAAGCTGCCGCTTATGGCTTTTTGCCTCTAATACTAGCAGCGTGGGTCGCTCGGCTATAATAATAATTGTTTATTAAAAGAAATCAAATTTGCAGACTATACAGTTATCTGGCATTCCCACACTAGGCTATGCCTGTCACGTGGCAAACGGATCTGGCATACAATATTTAAAGTAACAATAAAACGCAGCTTCGATTGGAAGTTACAGTCAAAAAGATTACGACTATTCGGGACACTATGCGGAGTCTATTGGATATAATGTCTGTGTGTATAGCTGCATCAAGCTATATTAGACCCAGCTGTACTTACTTACATAGAAAATGTTGATCAATCTCGGTATTAAGGGTTGCAATGTCTTTCAATTCTCAACCGTCTAGCCACTATTTGCTAGTGTAAATTAAGGCCCGCATCAATAGTCATCACTTAAGACTGATACCGATACCGAACCCGTAAAGGCATTTTTTCAATCTAAAATGCTTACTTGAGTACTATTCCGTCTTGTGCGCATACGTTTCATACAGGCATAAGAAACAGTCAAACTCAAAGTCAAAGTCAAAGTCAAACTATCTTTATTCAATTTAGGCTTTTACAAGCTCTTATGAAGGTCAAGGAATGAATCTACCACCGGTTCGGAAAAAATCCTCTACTGAGAAGAGCCGGCAAGTGGATCACGTTACGCGTTAACGCTATTTGTTTATTGGAGTCTAATACTGTATTATATTACCCGACTACGGCAAAGCAAAAGAAAGGAAGGTTATGATTGTAAGTCGATGTACGTTACTTGGTATGTATGTGCATCTGTTCCCTCGTTGCTCCTAAAATACTCAATATATTTGGACACCTATAGGGTGTCGTTGGCTTCGTCTTAATTGATCCGCATGTCATAGGTTATATGACGTCATAAGTAATTGAACATGGTGGATGTAATGATTCAAATAAACTGAAACAAAAAATGCATGAAATGATTGAGGAGATATCAAAAATATATAACTTACATCAAAAAATATTAGCCACTCTTCTGTAAGACTATAAAGAAAAATGATAGTCGATGATTTATCATGATTAAAATGCCCTCTTAATGAAACTTATAAAAAGTTTAGTACCTTTTAAGAGGGAATTATCTTTCAACTTTATTGCACAACTATAAAGCTAAGAGTCGTATAACGAACTCTACGATCATTCCAATAAAGTTATGTTACAATATTTTAAATATGACGTTCTACTACCGGATCTCCTCGTTGTCTTCTAAAAGTAACAAAATGCACCAAAAATATTATTCTAATTCCAAACCATTCTTCATCCCGAACCCGTGCTAGAACAATGCGAGAAAGGAAAAAGACCACAAACAAGGGGACAGTCTATAATCATTTATCTCGAGTTTAATAAAAGGCAGATTATTAATGGCGGCCAGCGTCGCTAATGTTGCATGATTTAATCCCGTTACATCGGGAAACGTGCCAGCTATCGGTATCCCGTTGGAATTATGAGGGAGTCTTTTGAGCTCTTTTTATTATAATGTTCCTTTCCTTGTGTATACATAAAATGGTAGCACTGCCCCAGGGTTATAATTAGAAATCTAGCATAATTACAAACATTATCAAATACCAAAATTTTACAATTAATAAATTTCAAGGGCATCTGAGACAATACGACAGGGCCTCAATTTGGAACTAAAACGCCAAAACCTTTAATGTGTCGTTGTTTTGTACGTGTCTGACAGTCACATTCGCGAGTTTGGCATTATAGTGACGATATAGTAAATCACTCAGCTGTCCTGAATAGAGGCCCTATTGCATGTTTGTCCGGGGACAATAAAGGATGCACAAATGTGTCTAGATATAATAATGAGAGCAGGGTTTAATAAGGTACACCATAGATAGGACAACTAAATAAAATTTTGGCATAGGTACGCTTGCCTTGATTTTTTCAAACTTTGCTTCATCATTGACTTGCGGTGTTTGATGTAGCATTACACATATTGCAAACGTGCGCATAAATTATGGCCTTTAAGGAAAGTCCAATCGTAAAATAAAAGAAACTTGTCTGTAAATAAATAAAAACCACTATTGGTTTATTAAACCGTCACTCAGCTTAAGCGTTAACTATAACGTCCTCAGAGTTCCACCAACACATAATCCGAGCATTATATCAGACAATGCGATAGCAACAATTGAACCGAGAACTCCTATTCATCCATTATATCAGTAGATTAAGGGGCACTTTGGTCGATATTCCATAAAATATTGCGTCGTAAGCCACGACGTGATCTAGTCGGCAGCGTCCAAGTAATCCCTTTAAAAATTGCCAAATAGAAAACAAACCCGGCGAGCGGACTGTTATATATCAAGTGGCTTAAAAAGAGGAAAAAATGCGTCAAGTGTGAAGCGGGGAAGCTGAAATAAGACTGAGACAAGTGTTCAAATCACATCTTTGAAACCTTGTCGTCTGGTCTGTAATATGGTCTGGAATAGGTTTTTGCGCTTTAGCTTAGTTTGCTGAGGAAACTGGTAACGCGACTCGGAGAGAAAGTTTTGGATTTGAGAATGATCGAGAAACATTAAAAGTAATTAAACATAATACAGATTCAGTTTACATTTAAAGAAAAGAAGATTACTGAATGAAAAAAGGTATTCTACTTGCCATTATTCGAGTGGAGCAGACGGTGCTTCAAAATAAATCCAGATAAGATGTACGGATTGTAGAACGTGTTACGTTTTAAAGCACGGGTTGAGAGGACCTAGTCCTGTGTATTTGTGACATCTACGCTCTGAAGTTTACTAGTGTAGTTCATGGCACAACTATTTTGTACTCCATCGCTCGGTTTACAGGATGTGGAGTAAGTAAGTGCTACATTTAAGGAGAAATCGGACAAAAGATCTCACAGAGACAATCGTTAGAGTTTCGTTTCAAGAGAAGGTTAGAAATTTCCAAATATCAATAGAGAATCGGACTTATGAATGGCATCACTCTTCGCAGCAAATGGCCAAGCGTTCACTCAATAAAGCATCATAAAACACCTATAAAAGCAATAAAAGCATTCCTGTGTCTCCCCATTTGTCTTTATCAATAAAACTTGCTGGCCCCTAAAACCTTATTCTGGAAAGCCGCGAAATGACGCCGAGACGGATTCCTAGGAAGCGACAGAAACGAATGGAATCGGGTGGTAATAGAGACGGTCAGGCTAAATGACCGCTATCCGACCGTAGACAAAAGCGAAGCCGCTGTAATAAAGCAGGATTGATGAAAAAGCGCTAAGCCACGCCGATATAGCGGAGTGTGGCAAGATTAGAGCGGGAAGCGAGAAGCGTGAACGCAATAATAACGAATTTTATGTGTCCGTATAAGGAATCATCTTCATCATCAGTAATTAGACTACTTACCGTAAAAGTAAAAAGGCATAGTAATTCTGATTTTTTACAAAATCAGTATTTACCCGCTTAGGTATATGCAAATTTTCAGCATTGCATAAATCTAGTCTCTTGCAACTACATCGGCTTGTTGTCCGGATTGGCTCCTATTTCATTTCAGTCCTGACTAGCGAAGTCTTATTTACTCAAGTAAGGGTAACATGCCTAAATCGTATTGTCATAACATAACTACATCTTTCTCCTATTCGTTCGGTTGCCAAGCGCGAAAAACTTAATAAAATAATGTGTGTCAACAAAATGATACTTATTCCTTAGAACTACATCCAAGTGGCTTAACATTGCACCACACGCTAAGACCGTCTTCTGTCGGGCTTTAATACGAAGCTATTGCTATTACGGAAGATCGCGAGCCGCCATCGAACAGTCCCGGCTTTGCTGGACTCACTTTACCGGGATTTCGGATATGACGTAAAGCACTCACTTAGTGCCACCCCGGGATCCCTCTGACCGAGTTTTTCCCGTATTTATTAGCTTAGGATATAAGAAATGGTGCAGAGATTCGCGGGATTATTGTTGGAATGCAATATGACCAGGATTTTGGTTGACGTTGTAAGCATAAATCGTTTAGAAGTGATATCTTCTAGTACCTTACTTTAGATATGTTGGTTTTGATTACGAATTTAGTTGCGGAATTGGCTTTTGAAGAGGCATAATTAGGTTTATGTTTTTTTTTATGCATGGTCTCAATATGCTTGTTGCGGTTTTACGTTGTGTACGGTTTTTTCCAGTATGTAATAATTAAATTTACGCACTAAGCGTATACATATATTGACTGAATTATATAGGTATAGCAATCCAATTACAGGTCATAGTTATTTTTTAAATTGAAATGGAAATCTTCAAATTCCGGCAACTGTTCCGCAATCAAAAATTAAAAGCAATATTAAACATTCCAGTCCAGGGTTGAGCGAAAATCCTCAAAGGTGGAGCACCAAAGATCCAGCGTACAATAATGTAGAGAACAAACATGTCAGTCAAACACATCCTCGGTTTGAACAGGGCAAAAAGCGAAATTGCTACAATATTTACAGCTGACCCGACGGCAAGGTAAAGAACAGTACGGTAAGTATCGCTTTTGAGAATAGATTAGATTAGATTTAGACATTTTTATCAAGAGGTGGATGATTATCCAATGAATATTGAAATTCAAATTAAGGCCCATTTGCACCAAAACCTTAAATCGAAAGTGTTTATGATCTATCAACAAGTATAGACCTTTTAGTTGTTAAACACAATTTACGGTTTAAATCACATTTCTGTTTTTGGACCAACGTCCTTAATCCTGCTCACTCATTGATCTGTATCAAAACAAGACCGAGTACTAATGTCATTATAATTTCGTGACTATTTGATGCGTGTGTTCAAAATGGCTGAAACTTCAAGGACAATTACAGACCTTTTACTGTAGATCTTTTGTCCCATAGGAATATGTGTGAAGTGATATTGGAGGTTTAAGCAATGACACTTAACTCAGTTTCCCTACTGCTCCCCGCGCACTGCGTCCAAATTACCGTTTCTTAACCGTTCCTTTCTCTAACTAAACAGAATACAAAATACGGCCCACAGGGACAGATGCCCACCACACGGTCACAGTAACATATATTAATAACACGTTAATTTATTAACAAGCACTGTTTATCCAGGGATTAACTCAGAATAGTTTTAGTTGAACAACAAAGGCCCGAAAGGGTTCAAAGCGAATTTCTTGCCGACATATTTACCTAAGGTTACCTTCAGGTGATAGTAATTTTACGCGCGAGAGGTCCGAACTCTGGTTGTGTACATTGTTATGCTTGAAATTTCGCTCGAGTTCACACAAGAATGACTTTTGGATGGATATTCGAAGTTCGCAGCGTTTGATGGTTAAGACATTGATGGGATTCATTTGGTTGGTTGTTTGTTGTTCATTGATCTGTCGGACGATGCATTTGACTATAAGAGCTGATTTGGGTGTTATAATGGTGGAGAATTTTAATAGTTGTTGCTAAACTGGGGTCGTAGGCAACGCGTCGTAAACAACATTGTTGGGATTTATTTGGTTGTGTTCGTTTGTAGTTCATTCCTTTGTCGGACCTTTAGAATAAAATGAAGATAGAACATTTCCATCAAGCCAATCACATTTCGTTTATTTCATTATGTTTTTTTTTATATTATCACTTATACAGTGATGGCGATGAAAAAACCTAATCTAAAACCATTACTTCTTGATGATACGAGACTGAATTCAGCAAAGGTGCGGAATCAATCAGCAACGGAATCATTTCAAAATTAAATGAGAAACATAAAAGTATTGGAATTTGCAACAGGTAAGGCGCGATCCTCGAGGTAGCTCTCAGAACTAGCATCCGAATTCAAATTTAATACCGCAAACAAAGATCGCACAAAAGGCGAAGGTCCGAACCGAAGCCTGCATCATTAATGACGTAGACGTATTGTTGCACTATTTGACTTATTTAACAACTACCCCCGAGGATTTCGTACTAAAATTAAACAACTGTATAGAAAATAACCTCGACTCTTTGCCGGCGCAAACAAAACTATTGTTAGGTGTATTAATTAATGTGAATTTTAAATAAATCTGAGGTTCTGTGGTCTTTTGTGAGCGTTTTGTTTAACGCCTCAGTAAACGTTACACGAAAAGGGCCTGGAAGGTTTTTCGGAGGACTGCAAATGTTTACCTGATGTTGGGCGCCAAATACAGAAATGAAGTGATTACGTTAACGCAACATGACAGGAAAATGGTAGGTAAAATTATTATAAATCGAGATTTCGATATATTTATGGGGCGGTAAACAGTGCTGTTAGATTTACGTTACCCAATTACCCATTTGGTAAGTGAACTATAACGCAGTAGGATTATTTAGGGTGCATTAAATTGGGTTGGAATTTCTTTAGTTATTTGCATTGTTGTCAAGTATTTCATTCGGTTCTTTCCAGATAAATGTTTTCCCACAAGCTTCACCAAGAAATATAAGTTTTACTCTTTCTAAGATGTATATATTAGCCACAATTGTATTCATATAATGAACCGATTTAATAACATCAGCAACAATGGATCCAAAATTAAATCCGTCATTTAATTCGTAAACCGCAATTTGTCAAACTCGACTTCCTTCAAAAATGAAGGAGAAAGAATCAGATTTCCGAGTGGGAACCCTTCAGCATCCTGTGGAGAGATGATAATTATCCTTTAATGATCGGGCGCCATCGGTGCTGGTGGGGCAGTATTAATATAACATGCGATGACTGCGCGTTCACAGTTGGAGGATTTAGAGGCGATTATAAAAATTCGGCGGTGGTTTTATGAAGTCCTTTATATGTTGAAAGATATAATGGAAGCTTCATTTCTAACGCAAGACTTAGTTGAGAGTTATCCAGAAAAACTCAATGAGACTTCTACGCTGGATAAACTTTTACTTAATTACGGAATTAATCAATTTGAACTTTACGATTTCATGTTCCTGCAAAAAAATCCCTTACTTCTGACGCATTGTCACGAAAATCGCGAATCGCGAAAATCTTGGTCAAAGTAATGTACGGAAAAGTTCAAATAAATAATAGCTTATTAACTATGCGACAAAAATTGGATGCCTCCATAAAAATATCTTCAGATACTTCCGACGTCTCATCCATCCAAGAAATCGTCGCCATCTTAGTCTGTACGTGCCCTACGGAAGTGCGCTTTCGACTCGATTGCTTCACAAGATTTTAATAACGGTGCAACGCAAAGAACTAAGGCCCATTGTTGACTTCAAGATGGTGGGCACTCGTCGCTCACTTCGAATAATATTACAGTTTGATTTTATTAAGGCCTTCAGAGATATGTATCAATGTTTGAGATGAGAACTAATATTTTAGGAAACCTACATTTTGGAAATGGCCTCAAGTCTGTTCCATTTGAAGAAACTAAAGGTAATGCTAAACAAGTACACAGTGTAGGTGCTTTTTATCGAATCGAGACAGAAGACAGAGTTCAGTCTTAATGAAAATACTTGGTTCTTTGAAATCCCATCTTATGTGATTTTTAACTTCCGATGAAGCAACAGAATAAAGAGTTCTATTGCTTAATATACTAATTCAGCACCAACATAACGCGAGACCATCCCGCCATTTAACCACCCCATAAAGCATAACCTCGAGCGCTTTTCAAACTATCTCACCATCAAACTATCACGTTAATAAAACCCGCCGTTCAACAAACTGCTAATAGACCAAGTCTTTGTCCTAAACGCCTGGATCTTCACTTTAGTGGCTATAAATAACTTCATTACCTGTTCATGGGCACCGTAAAGCATCTTGACTAACAATACGCAAATGTGGGGCGCTATTAAATATATGGACGGGGTGACATCGGTGGTTTATTGCTGGAGGAATATGAGGGTATGAAGTTGCACGTGGAAATAGCATAATGCATAAATTTTCCCAATTAAATACCACGTCTAAAGTATATTAGTCCCTCAACTGCGTGTGATGCGTCGGAAAATACTATTAAAGATAAAAACTATGTGAATATTAGATTTTTCCGAAAAGGTTATTTCCAAACGCTGAAACACAACTACTTCATAGTCTTATTTACTTTGTCGTAAAATAAAGCGTTTTAAAAAAAAAAACATTAGTGTCTGTCTATGTACATAATAATAACGAGAGACAGACATGTCAAACCAACAACAAATTATTTACGGTAGCTAAAAGTTTCTATTATTTTTGAGGTGTTTCGCCACTACTATACTTTCAACTCGAGGGTTTTTTATTAAACTTTTATGTTCGTGAAAGAAGCTCATTGAAGCTAAAGCTCTAAGCCTTTTTCGGAACTCAGTTCATAAGATCGAATACCTATATTTAAACCTCCGACGTGTCGCCACTATTCTCTACGGTGGCAATTATCCGGGGCTCGGACACAACAGCGCAGACGTTCTTCACTCACAATGGGCCCTCGACTCTGTGCTGTAACGAATCCACTACTATCAACCGGGCCCTTTTGGAAAACTGGAACGCGATTGTTTGCGCGACACTCGCGCGCCTGGTTAATGATGAATGGTGTGGGGTTCATTAGCTGCTTTTTGAGAGCTGAAAACACGTGAGGTGTTTTCTGGGTTGTTACTTTCTAATATATTCAGACTTGCACTTATGAAAGTCAATTAATCTACCACTGTTTTGAAGGAAATCTCGAATGAGAGCTAGCAGGAAATTCAGCTAGGTAGGTATAATTATTTCATTAAATAAAGTTCTCGGAGGATTGAATAAAGAGGCATTGAGGAATACCAGCCTTGAAATGCCAGGAGAAATTACTAAACAGTAAGACATCGCACTACCATTCAATAAAACTTGAGAACTAGCCATAAAATTCAATCAATCCACAGAAATTATTTCTGAAAATACAGAAGAGTTCGTATACCTTTAAGAGTCGATCTATACGATCAAATACACTGTTAATCACTTGTCGGACATAGGTAATATTATCCCACATTGTGTACCTACAATAACAAGGGTGACAACCTCACAAAGGTTGTTTATTGGCCAAGTACGCCACAATCCATCACTCCGGATTGTTCCCCGGACCTCTCGTGCCCTGATCATTATTTAAAATATAGATGAGAGTGTTTTCTTTCCGATAATCGAGACCACGATTGAGGGTTCAACACAATAGCGCCTTTTGAAAGCGTCGCCTGGAGCCCTAGACGGGGGCCGCAAGGACCGAAGTCTCGCTTATTTGTATTAGTAAATTGAAGGTACACTGTCCACTCTATTCAGATCCCCGGCAAAGCAATCCGCGTCTCCCTTTGGGTCGGATTTTTTAAAGTAGTGGGGGCGCGGGGTGGTTCAATTAAGGTGGTCTTTGTGAACATTCTATCGGCGCGCAATGAAAAGAGTTGTGATTTTCTTTGATATGCGGAGACGCGGTTTGCCGAGTGAGAAATCAAAGGGCTCCAGCGTGATGCATGACGGGTTTTATTAAGATTTAATGCCGCCAACGACACTCAGAGGCGGGAAAAGAACGAGTCTCAAGTATTCAGTTGCGATGTACATTTTACATGATGCTGGCTCCGTTCGTTCGCGAAAGTGCAGTCTGAAAAAGATGGCGCGAAATTCTTAACGTTATGCGCTGAGTGCGAGCTTGAGTTTCTACATTGAGGCTATTTAAATACTTATAAAAACTTATCGAACAACTCACGATGAGTGATATAGTGACCTGACGCACAGTTAATAATTTTGCAGAAACATACAAAATAATAAAATAAATTAACGAAAAAACGTGCGACTTAGTCAAGTGTTAGCTAAGGCCATGTTATTAATGAATTTTATTATAATTATAGCATTCAAACAGAACAAAAGCAACAACTACCAAAGGAATCGACGAGTCAACAATAATTACTTCCAAATAGTGACAGCAAAAGTTTAATAGCGGAAGGTTAAAAAAAATATCAGAACAGGGCTCAAAATAGTCTTAAGCCATATGATAATGACGTAGAAAATCCTTTTCCCGCACTCAATTTTTTTGTACCTTTTGACCGTTAAAGGTCTATTTAAATCCTTCACCTATATTCCTTCTCAATCAGGCTACACGGCACCTACACTATCCACGATCATCGGCTTAACATGCTAAGTTAATGAACACCCGGAGGCTTACATATTCGGGGGGGTAGGCGGCGGGAGTGGACAGAAAAGGTTCCCGTCTTAGAGCGTCTTAAGACCCGTATACTAACGGATACTCGTAAAAAACGGGTTTACTTCCGTTTTAAAATATAAATATATGATGAACCGTTATGTTTCGAGAAATTACATTTGTGTCATGATGTTAATGTAAACTCTGGAGACTTCCAATACCGCGATAAGTGAAACCGTAAAACAAATGGCTCTTTTCTTTAGTAACGTTTTGCAGATCAAAGTGTCAATGATTCCAACAAAACAAGATACCGGCGACACCCAAAAATTATGTTTCAAAATCTGTATATGATTACAAGGTTACGTAGCAAAACATCTATTTAAAATCAAATGTTATAAGTTCATTTTTCATACGATCAAAATGTATAAAGGCAAATTGCATAACGTACGACATTAAAACATGTTTTATCATAAGTTTAAAATTTTTACGGTCTAAATTCATAACGTTTATAATCTATACTGCTCACTACGTATAACGTTAAAAATACATAAAGTCACATAATACGAAATTTATAAAATCTTTTATCGGTTATGAGACCCTTTTACAAGGAGTATTACCTAATCTACACTAATAATATATTACTTAATATTAATATATTAATTAATATAATATTATAAAGAGGAAAGATTTGTACCTATTTTTGTATGTTTGTATGTTTGTAATGAATAGGCTCAAAAAGTACTGGGCCGATTTAAAAAATTCTTTCACCAATAGAATGCTACATTCTTCCAATTTGACATAGGCTACATTTCATTTTGAAAAAAATTAGGGATCCTTGGTAAAATTTGAACAATGTAACCGAAGGTGTAGAAAAATGAGTCTTAAAATGTCTTTCGTCGAATGCGCTGCCGAAACTATTAGCGATAGAACAAAATAATGTACAACAATATTGAAGAACATCATAATGTCTACAAAAAACTCCGCGGTAGCATATGTCCAACTATTGTAGTTATGTCACTACAACAACTTTTTTCATTTTAAACATTAATGAAAATGCTAACCAAATTCAAACCATGCTATTTATGTGTTTATATTAATCCTTATCCAAATAAATTATTTTATGGTCAAGACCATTTAACTATCTATAAAATAGTTTTTAAATTATTTAAATTGGACTTTCCATTCAAAAGATATTACGAATTAAAAAATTCAAACAGTAAACAAAACAGACAAAAAAGCTGTAAAGGTTGTTTATAAGGACATTCTGTAGTCGGTAGGTATATTTAGTATCAGCATTGCACCCGTGCGAAGCCGGGGCGGGTCGCTAGTATATCATACATTCATAATAGCCAGACGTAGACTAAGACTTTGCTTTATCCTACTATCCTATCCTACTTAATATTATAAATGTGAGTTTGTGAGGATGTATGGATGTTTGTTACTCCTTCACGCAAAAACGAATGGACGGATATTGGTGAAATTTGGAATGGAGGCAGCTCATACCTTGGATTAACACATAGGCTAGGCTAGATAAGTAGATTGATTAAGAACTTTATTGATTCAGGCTCTCTACATTGTAAGACGTATGTATATCAAGTGTATGTCAAATAATCATATTCATTTTGTACTTCGATATTATATTCATTCGACCAGTCGTGTTGTGTGTATTTCGAACGTTATAGATTACGATCATTATTCATTTAGGCTTTCGACATTCTAGACTTATGTGTATCAAGTTTATAACATTTGAGTTTAGATGTTTTGCTACGTAACCGATTACAACTATACAAATCCTTTCATGAAAATTAGTTTTTATATTTCATGAAATATAATTTGAATAAATCTTGAATTATTGGATCATCCTTTCTTTTTTGATCAGTTTGATGTTCATTAGTATTCCTTGTTGAACATTCTTAAAAATGAAGATATGCAGAGATATATAGACGACTTTACAATCTTTCGTAAATTGTAAAGTCTCTGACCGGAATTCAATAGTTTCCGACGCAGTCGTTAATTAACAAAGGGACACGCTGAAACCCGTTAAGTATCCCTAATATCAACTATCGGCGTATCAGACAATACACGAGAGATACTAACTTATGACGTCAGCAATGTGCAGTTAATTTCGCCAGTTCGTTAGTTCGAAGGGGCTCGAGATATATTGTCTCTGAGGGACTTGTTTATCTTCAACTGTTATTAAGACCATTGTGTGTAATAGTCGATGATATTTCGATGACGTAGAACTTTGAACTATTGCGAGTATCTTTAGGGCTTTATCGTTTTAGGACTCCGTGGGAGACCAGTTATAGGTATTTGCAAGAACGCTAATACTCCATTACATTAAGTTTAGATTATCTTAACTGAAATTATGATAAGTAAACAAAAAGATAAGGCGGCTGTAAAACTCTAAAATTTAGAAATGTTGCAACACTTTTAATAGTGTCTTAGTGCACATAGTGAAATGACGATGCAGAAAACATTAAAAAAAACAGACTGATTTATTGACTCTGTTTTCTTAAATAAGAAGCAGAAACATTTGACAAAGACACATTATACCTACAGAAAAATTCGGCATCATTCAAAACTGTGAAACGAGCATAATTTTGCAACACACCCTCAAGTCTTCTAAAGCCTATCCTCTGATAAATCTGACCCTACACACTATCGGGACATTATTAATTAAAATCCTACCTCGGAAGCCCCACCTGTCCCAAGGCGTAACTCCAATCGGTTTAGACAAAGAACGGGCCAATTCGCCTTGGGCCACCAAATCCTTTAGGGTTGTTATAATCCGAGACCAGTATCGATACAAGACGTAGTTGATAGTTAATAGATTGTTACGATAAAGTTTCACCAAGTACGACCGTCAAAGTAATTATATTATTACTCAAAGATAATTACCATAGTTAAACAGTAGCTCAGCTACTTATTGGTAAAATAAAAGAATACAGATGTGGAGTTAAACTAGTAACGTAAATACTACCATAACATTGTCGTAAAGTTCTCGCGAAAAAATCTCGAAACCAAACGTAACAGAATGCGAATAAAGTACAAGGATTATTCTCCAATTAGTAGAAATCAAGCTACCAGAAACAATTGACAAAAAGAAACAGACCAATCAACGTTAACAAGAGCAACTTAAAAGAGCACATAAAACTAGAACTAACAACGAAGTTCGCAACCAATCTGAGGCAGTACGATAAATAAGCTCCAAATCGGAACAAATGGACAGGCGGCAAATTAAACCAACTCCTGGCAACATTTGGATTCCCATACATTAGGCACATCGATCTAACACGTCTAAACAAAGGCCTTGCGAAATGCTGGTGAACACGCGATCGTCTTAAGTTCCCCCCGAAATCTACGGGTCTCCTCTGAACGGAGGGTTTCGAATTAGAAATCTTTGGGAAAGCAGTTAGAGTGCATATCTGTTTGGGGATTTGTAAAAGGACTTTATAGAAAGGATTGTAGTTAAACTGCAGCGTAAGTAATACTTTTGGGATTTTATATACAGGTGTTGCAGTTTTGGCGGCAATAGTGGATTCTCATGATTGAAAAACAAAAGAATGAACGTTTCAGAAAATTTAAGTATTTCATACAAACATATACACAAATATTATGAGTGACAATGTTTAATTCGGATTCAAAAGTAATAATAAAAGGTACCAAATGCTAATGCCATTCTGTATTTGTTACAAAGTATATGAGATACAGTCCCTAACAGTGGAACTAGCATGTCATCATCTTCAAAATCGATGTCCTCTACTAACACAGTATCCAAAAAAAAATACTATTCATTCACACCCGCCGAATCATAATTACAGTACAGTGTAACACGCGCCCGCCCCTTTAATGCGGCACAACCAAAAACAAAACAATCCGATGCTCACCTCCTCGCGTCCGGCTACGTACAGTAAATTTACATTCCCCACCATCCATCCCAGAAGTCCATCCGGCCCCTAATAAAACGGTCTTGAGGCACTTCTTAAGGGGCAAGTTATGTGATAGCAGCGATTGTTGACTAGAGAATACATGGAGATGCAAGATACGATGAATGAGATGGCAAGGATGAAACGGATAAGGAAAAATGGGGAGTCGACAAAAATATAAGTAAAAAGAAACGTTTTCATAAAATTGAAGATTTGAAAGACGATATTGATGCAGGGAACAATGCGGAATTTGTTAAAGATTGGCAAATCAAGACGACAGGATTCCAATAAAAATTTAGATAATGACAAACTTTTCGAACATGTATAATAATAGATAATTTTTTATTTATTTATTTATTGTATCATTATCTTAACACTATTTTTAATGACTGACACCGTAAAATATAACAGTTACAATGACAAACAATTGCTAAGAGGCCGTGAATTCAGTAGATTTTTCTGACTCCAAGATTGAGTCTGACGCTAATTCTTATTGTTTGCCCCTATCACACAAGACGGCCGTTCGGGTCTCGAGATATATGCCAAAGGGTACCAACCTCTGTCCGTGTTTACAGGCTGATGTTATCTAGTAATTGTGACAATATTTGCTTAAGGCTTTTATGGGTATGGAAGGTACAGGTAAATTGGTGGGGTCATTTTCTACTAAAGTTTAGGCGAAGTTGAAATTTGAGATAACCGATCTGATTAATTAAATTGTAAAGTTTAATTGGAACTTGAGGCGTATCTTATCAATTATGAGGAAAATGCTGATTTGTCTAACAAAGTAACAATCTTATTTCACTATAGAACAATTTCGAGTAACTTTACTAAATCTTATACGTGCACTAAATTTAAGTCAATTGAGCCGCATTGATTTGCTACTACTGACACTTTTATCCATATTGTTAGTAATCAGTAAATTGATTAAAGTATCCACGAAACGAATTCAGAAAGACAGACTGACCTCATCCAGTTACAAAAAGCCAACATTTCGATCTAACTTGATTAATAGACTTTTTTTTATCGTATATGGATTTGCACTTGGTCTCAGCTCACCTGGTGCTTATTGAGAATGAGGCCAACGATGTAGTGCTGAACCAAAATAAACCGCTCTGCTCTTCAAGTCCCTATTCGAAAAATCACAAGAAACTCCATCTTCCAACACCCCGTACTTTAGAATTAGAGCCGCACAACCGGTTAAGGTGAAAAGTACACCTAAGTTCAGATTAACAATTGGTCCGGGCAAAGGGCTGGCCGGCCGGGGCAGTCCTCGCCATAAATTCCGCTGGATAGAGCAGTGGGAGCGTAAATATCCGGACGATCAGGCGTCCGGGGATTTTCTAGTGGACTGAAAACGATTAGTGTTAAGAATAAGCACGATCTTGAAGTCGCAAAGATTGAAGCACTTTTACCACTTTAGGAACTATCTAAAATCTTCGATGAGGCGTCTAGGGATTTTGTAGTTGACTGAAGATTAATGATACCTACTGATTGAATTTCGGAAAAACTCAAAGTTCAAAGTATACTTATTGTAATGATAAGGGGATCACTTTGTTTAGTATAATTTTATTGGACGTAATTGTTCATCCCGCCTAATATAAATGCGAAAGTGTGTTTGGTGGTCTGTCCTTTTTTACATATAGTTCACAGGCTGGAAAATGATATTATATTATCCCATAAAAAGGCACAGTTCCCGTAGGAACAGCGATAAACGTGGGTAAACGATAGTTTGTTATAAAGTTTAAATTGTCATAATTTCAATTGTCTCTAAAAGGAAGTGAACATTACAAAATTTTATAAATACCGATGTAGAAATGGAATTAGGTCAGATTTCTTTGTTTTCTGAAAATATACGGTTCCAGCACTTTCAGCCAAACGAAACTATGATGACAAATTAAATTATATCAAAAGAAATATAAATTCTCTCGTACGGTGTACACATCCATCCGTTCTAGGTCTGCTAACTGGCCACTATAAATCGCCCAATGAGAAGTAGTGATTTAATCGGAAACCCCAGTCCCTGAGGAGGCCCATTAAACCTATGGTCAAGGGATAATTAATTCGGCGGTAGCATTTCAAGTGAGATTAATGGCCGCGATCGAGCATTCCAAGTTTGGCTTTGCGGTACAAATAAATACATGGCCAACAAACTACATTAAAAAAAATACAATATTACTTACTTCCTACTATAATAGGGAGGTTTCCTGGGTTAAAAAAAATGGAATGCTAATTAGGGGTCATCCATAAAGTACGTCACACTAATTTAGTGATTTTTTGACACCTCCCCCGTCCTTGTCACAGTTGGTCACATTTGTGAGACCCCCCTCCCTAGTGTGACGTCATATATTTTGCAATTTTACATCTACAAAATATGTCCGTACAGATAGATTTGGAAATATTATCAAGTTTGTCGTTAATAGTTCAATTTTGGCATTTTAACACTTAGATGTATTAGATTTTGAAATGTGACGTCACAAAACTTATGACCCCTCCTACCCCTTGTCACACTATGTCACACTTCGTCGACTCCCTCCCCCCCCATAAGGTGTGACGTACTTTATGGATGACCCCTTAGTCCGTCAGTTAGATTATTCACAAATATTGAACACTTATTTATTGCTTTATCAAATCAATCAAAATTGACAAAGATAACGCGCATCAAAGCTCATGACGTCACTTAATGGTAAAAAGTGTACATAGTCTTGACGTCGCGCGGAACTTCAACGCACAATACTATTATCTCTGACGTCGTTTATGGAAGTGCGATGGATAATTTAATTAGCATTTATTTATTTATAGCCGGTATGACGCGTGTAAAAAGTGGAACGGGAAGTAAGCAAATTGACTGTGAGGTGTCTGTATAACTATTTTCAAATAAAATCGTTACAACCTTTCATATTAACTGTCTAACAAAGTGGGTGTCTTACAAAGCTGCTTTGTGATTCTCTAAACGTGCACAGCGGCTGTTCAGCGATGAAAGACACAATTTTTTCTGTAGACTGTTTTTTAGGGTTCCGTACCTCAAAAGGAAAAAAGGAACCCTTATAGAATCACTTGTTTGTCCGTCTCTCTGTCTGTCTGTCTGTCTCTCAAGACCTTTTTCTCAGGAACGCGTGGAGGTATCATGTTGAAATTAATATCAAATACTCAGGTCTGTAATCTCTTGAAGCTGTGAAAAAAACAACCTTCTAAGTCACAGCAATCAAAAGATACAGCCGTTTATGTCACATAATTTGATACTTTCAAAGGAATCCAAAGGGAATCAAAACCTATAGGGTACTTCCCGTTGACCTAGAATCATGGAATTTGGCAAGAAGCAGTGTCTTATAGCACTAGTAAAGGAAAAAGTCCGAAAACCGTAAATTTGTAATTACATCACTTAAAAAAAATTGTTAAACGAAATAACCTTTGCAAAGTCGTATCACACTCGGCAGGTGCAAGGAGATAAGAGCTTGCGAAAGTTATTTTTTGTCTTATTTCATAGGTAGGTTGTAAATGGTTACCTGGTTGTTAAAAAATTTTTTTTTTTTAGGGTTCTGTACCCACGAGGTACTATGTGTTTTTCATAGGTAAGTACGGGACCCTCGGCGCGCGAGTCACACTCGCACTTGACCGGTTTTTTTTGTCATTTGGTGAAGTGAATAGGAAATAAGAATGTACTTATACAGTGATTTTAAATGCTTAGAAAATGTATGAAAACATTACAAAAATAGCTTTTATAAATTTTTATCCCCTTCACCCATTAAATTGATTTTAGTGACAAATATATTATGAAATGTATCTATGTACATATACACTTTATAGGTATATAATCTACTATAGTATAAAAAACACATGTTATGAATTTTATTTTTGATGTGCCATGTATGCCTATAATATTATGTTAAAACTGAAAACAACTACTTTATTAGTCAATCAATACATAATAAAACAGTACCGGGACTCACTTATAGACAACGCACAGCCTAAACGGGTGCTCCTAGAGGTTTGAAATTTGGAGCAGACATTCCTCGATTACCCTAGAGGTGCACTAAGGAGAGATTTTTTGAAATTCCATCCCTAAAGGGGTGAAAACGGGTGATAAAATTTGTATGGAAAATACCGCGGGCGAAGCTGTGGCGGGTCCACTAATAATTTAATAATATTCATAACTTTTATAATTTCACTTATATTTTTTATGAAAATCTAACGTAACATCTGTTTCCTTACCAATAAAATTGTTTTAGGATGCCAATCTACAACCACTTTAATTGAGCTCCGTAGGGCAGCTACATCGGTGAGGTCAGGCTGTATCAGGTTCTATTCAACGGAATCTAATCAAAGTTATTGCAGAAACAAAAATAAAGGAATTTGATAAAAAGTACATCACAACTGTTGTGTTTATTACCTTTGTTAGGTACAGTTTTTTTAAAGATAAAATAATGAAAGCAGATTAGGTAATTGGTGCTTTGAAAAATGGGGCATACCTACTGCGGTATTGCCTTAGAGAGAGTTAATCAAAGGGCATTATTGTGTTGTTGTTAATGGTACATTCTACATGTCAGGCTCTCCGAGTCTACTTTGGATTTATGCTGTTAATGGCCGAATTCACCAAGGCCATTCAAATTTATCTTTAATCAATTCATCTTGATCATAGTAACAATTATGTATAGGTGACAAGCTGGAGACAGCTTATTTCACTTCAGTGGCTTAAGTGCTGTTTGTGCGTATGGCCATTTGGTAAACTTTTGCAAGAATTAAATGAGCCACGAATGCTAATATTTTTAATGTGAATATTTTTTACTATACATCACACACCCGGTATTAAGTAATTCGAGATTTCCTGCTATTATTGCTTCATACTGAATTTTTAAAAAACAAATTTTGGTTTAAGGTTATCTGACTTATATGTTGTTATATATTTCTTTTAAATTCAATGTAATGACTTTTCTATTTCAATTTGTGCAATATTATTGAAATTTAAGTTTTAAGATGAATTTTTGTTTTGTACGCCTGCTGGTGGATCACAGAGCTCACTTAACACTGTAAGAACTTCATATAATTTACCTGTGTATCAGAAATAAATATTTACTTAAAACTAGAAATAAGCATGGCTTTACCCAAGATTTATTGTCAGAAATAGTCAGACATGTTTCGGACCCATATGGAGTCCTTCTTCAGGGGTTGAGTACGGTCGCTCTCACTGCAACCCACGCACTCAACGCACATAGTCTTAGTAATGTCTCACGAAAGTTTTAATCTAAATATTTACTTACTTATTTACTTATACTTTCTTAATTCTATTAACTATAAAACTATCATCAGTTTGTCTTGTCATTAGAGATGCTAAAATAATAGGTTATAACATGTCATAGGCTCTCATTACTTACCTGATAAATCCTTTCAGCAGGCAGATATAGGTGGGTCAAGCAGTACAGTACTTATTCCTTCCTTGACTTTCACATTAATAGCATGGAGTCAATGTTGTTTTTAAACCAACAACCAAATTAACACATTGGCTGCCCACCATACTGCACCTACATTAGCTTTGGATTCCATGGGTGATGCTCATGGCCACATAGAGAAGAAAACGTGAACCCACCGGTGATGCTCATGGCAGCCAATGTGTTAAAGCTTCTTAACATATAATAACCTATACAATGATGGTCTTTTAATTTTATTATAATCAAATAAAATGTAGCATAGTTGCAAATTTCATTCTTAATAATTTATAAATATGTAGGACTTATTAGTGCGAAGCATATAAAGTTTCCTCTCCATACAATAAAGTATATATGATATTTTGTAAAAGAGAGCTGTCCGACGAGTAGGGGAAAGATCGGGTCAATTTACATTACATAATTGCAACAATTTGGTAGACTTTCATAATTAAAAGGACTCATTATTGACGTCGGTTATCAATATTTATTGGTATTGCTTAAGGTATGCCCAATTTCTAGAGCTATTTGTTTAGTTCAATAACAACATAACCTCAAATCTATTTTGGTTTCACGCCGGTACTAAACACATTAAATCATTATCATAAATCACACTGTAACACTAAATCTTACCTGGTAAGGTGTCTCGTCGCCGTGTTCTTCTAAATGCTTCAGGTTCAAACTCGCCAAACAGTTTTCAAGAGAATTCCAAACGTACAACACATCGTCTCTTAATTCTAACAAATTACGCAACTTTCCAGTGGGATTGTCTTTCAAACTAGCACTTAGATCTTGAAATATTTTATGGTTTGATAATTTCATTTCGTAAGTACGTGAACCCATTTTAAAAACGTTTTTAGCAGTTTGTTTTGCTTTGACTTTGCAATGCAACGGCGCTACGATATGGATTTGACAACTGACAGAACAACTTTTTAAGAGCGAAACGGTCCGTATCTAACTGCGTTTAGTGACTGCAGCGTGTAAAACCAAAATGAAAACATAAAGGGGCCAATTCGAAAGTGTGTTCGCTAATTTAAAAGTGGCTTAACTTAAGGATGTATACCCAATATATCGATTAGTATATTTTTCGCTGAAATTGAATAGTATGGTAGTATTAGTCGTTTCGCATAAGTGTAATAAAAAATAAAACCACTTTACCGTTATTTTAAAGGAGATAAATGACATTTAAGATTGTGTTATGTGCTGTGCCTATGTTATTTGCACCGGAAGTTGATAAAATTACAAGAAAAAGCGAAAAACGTTTCTGTAGTACTTTTATAATCAGAAAATGTATTTTCTATAACTTTGCAATCTCCTCGGTTTTTTGATGACAAAAAAAAAATGTCGTTACCGTTGTTCCCACGGAAATATTCTTGATTGAATTTCCGTATGTCCGGAGCGTAACGTCAAACGGTAGAGAAAGGCCGCTAGCGCTGTTGTCACTCGAGTAGTCAAATCAGGTTCTAATTTTATTTCACATACTAAATAATTATTAATAATCACACAATTTGTATATTTAAAAATTATTATTCGTACAAAATTACTCATTGCCGTTATTTGGTGCAAATGAAACAAAACTTGAAAAATAAAATAGATGTATTGCGGATTTGACGTGGTATACATCCTTAAGGCGACACCGTTTCGAATTGGCCCAAAGTCTTCTAGATTTGACTAAAAAGTACTTCAAACAATTCGCAAGCTTCAATCCGGAATATTGAAGCGTATGCGAACGTGAGTTTCTTACAAGATTTTCTTCAACTTTACATTTTGTTAGTTCGTTCGTTTTCTATTGTTACTATGCCATTTTTCTAAAATATAGGTAAGTACCTAAATCATTGATTCAACTGTTTCAGCCGTAAGCAATGCTAAGTCAAGTGAACAAAGCATCTTTCTTCACTTAGCGTGCGGTTTTCACACTGAGCATTTATATTATCTAACTTGCCAAAATACAGGTCATTAATTTCCAGTTCCACAATTGTAAACAATTAAAGTTTATGGTCGAATGACAACAAATAAGGTATTCACTTTACTCGTAGTACATTGCTTTGTATAAGTACCTCGCCATTTGTAGAAAGAGGACTAGCACGGCCCATTGAAGTAAAATAATTACTCAAAGTGACGGCCATATAAAATTGTACTTTTGGCCCGTTAGATAGCCGAACCATATGCACATTTTGACCTCTGTAGGTACATACAACCACCACCCAGTCCCGGAATCCTACAATCAGGCTTATCAATCAGGTTCTCAATACAGTGTGATTTTTATTTAATCTGACTTTATTAATTTCATTTGACAACCAGAATGATCTAACAAGCCCGCCCTTTTCTTTTCGTTTTTTTTAATCCCCTTTTTTAAATTCTCGCCTATTTAGAACCCAGCTGTCAAAACAAAATGTCATAATGAATAAAATAATTACGTAGGTACTGAACCTAAAACTAGTTTCAGCCACTATTTATTTATAACTTGTTTTGTTGCCTGAGGGCGCTAATGCGGCGCGGTTAGAAAAGTATTGTTTCGCGCACTGATCATAAATAAGCCGGAGACAGAGGGACACGTCACCTTTTGATACATTTCCTCTGTCGTTATTAATGACAAGTCATCGGTGCCATCCCGGCGGGTTGTGAAGACAGGGTTGTCACGTTCGAAATTATTAATATGAAAATAAATTGTACCTAGTATAAAAACGATAACATTCATATTATTAAAAGTGGTGTATCTTTTTGGTAACTTACATACATACATAGATAGCATCACGCCCGAGATCCCTAATGGGGTGGGCAGAGCCACAAGACTACTTGTGGCCACGTTCCATTAATTAGTCCTAAGATGGTATGATGAGCCGTATGGTGACAGGTGATCAGCCCATCGCCCATACAGATAGTCAACCATGTTGGAGAGGACCCGTCCCTTAGTCGACTTTTACGACATGCCAGGATGATAAGCATCTGCACGCATTATATGCTATTTCTTCACTCCCAGTGCAGCAGAGGATAACTTTGGTAACTTATGTGTTGGAAATATCAGGATCGCGGCTGTTATCGTTAGTATTATTACTTAATAAGTACAATGTCATTCCGTAGTCATGACGGTTACAACATCGTCGAAATATTGGGAGGTCATAAAAACTCCAAACTTTGGTAACAACCTGTTTTGAAGTAATAGTTACCGCTTAACGTTCCCAATTTCACTCGAAATATTTCACGTTTGTTTTGGTAAGTACCTAGTGCAGTTGTGATTGGTAGACATAATCTATTAAGGATGCATTGATAGTTTCCGTTATTCTGTTCTATATACTTACTCTTTTGTGTAGCTGACTTGTTTTCCTTTTTATTTATGTATATTTATATGTATGTATTTATGTATAGTATATATTTATCTGTGTATAGTATGTGCTTATGTAAGTATTTTGTATGTTAGTGGTTTTGTGTACTTTAAATGTTTACTATAGATAGTATTCACCACCTGCCTTTGCAAGTCTCTGTTATGCCATCTCTTCTTTCAAAGGGTGGAATAGATCGCTACTTAGCGATAAGACCGCCTATTGTATATATTTAATTGTGTGTATTTAATCTTTTTGGGGATAGCCCGAATTGCAGCAATAAATTTCCGCAAAACTTGTCCGTTTAAAGCACTAATGGGCACAAATCCTTTGAATCTAAACTTTTGACGATAATCCGAATTTCAGCACTAAATTGCCGAAAAACTAGTATGTTTATGAGCTCCTTAAGTTGTAAATAGCAATTTACAGCCTATCCATATGTTTTTGTAGTGTGGATGAAGTACGTGATAGTGATAGTTTTAAGAGTACGTAAATTAAGTACTTGCCCCAAAGATGGCACAGTTCTTAAGATGGCTCACTTTAAAGTTCGAATGGGTTTAAATTTCGCGCCCATGTTCAGTTAGTGGTACTAACCGAACATGGGCGCGAAATTTAAACTCATTCGAACTTTAATAAATACAAAATATTGAAGGTGGCCATTCTTAAGAACCGGGCCATCTTTGGCGCAAGTACCTTACTATAAGGCCTATTTACCCGTGCAATATTGATTATCCAAATTTAAGCCTTGTGGTCTTTGGGTGTAGTAATGACAGAAAAATTGAATAAAAAAGGGGTAATGAAAAAAACCCACCAAGTGCGAGTCGGACTCTCATATATCTGTTGTATCATGTCTGTTGTATGGGAGCCCTCTTAAATATTTATTTTATTCTGTTTTTTTAGTATTTGTTGTTATAGCGGCAACAGAAATACATCACCATCATCTGTCATCATTAGTAATAGGGTCCCGTTTTACCCTTAGGACCTAAAAACAAAGAAAAGAGGCTTTTTTTTAAAGGTAGCAAAAAATAAGTCGGTAGCCAATTTCTAATTTTCGCAGCCCTAAGCATACGTCGCGACCGGCCCAGCATAATAATAGATCGGGCAAGGGGTGGCAATGTGCCACCCCCTAATATCATGTGAGAGACGCTGGTAAATTTATCAATAGCATTATATCTTGAAACTGAGCACTCGTCTCGCTTATATTTTATTCAGGCTACGCCGTTTTGACATTCGTCTTTGGATGTTTTCCGCGAGTGTGTTTACGGCTTTATGGGCTTAGGTAGGTTTAACGGGAAAAGGCAGCTAGCTCAAATCAGATACAAATATTTTATGGCGTCGATAAAGGCACAGATCGGAACGGAAGCGGAGCGGGGCTTTCACAGCAATCCGCGCGGTCACTGGTGTGAAGCCTTCCATTTTACTTCCTGTGAAACTGCTGCCGCGGGCCCGCTTTAGACCCGCTTTGCTTCCGTTCCGCGTTTCGTATTGTCGAAGCCTTAAACGTCTTAAGAGAACTGTGAACCAGAGGCAAAAATCGCCTTTTCACACAAAAGGCGATAACGATTTTCACCACTAAAATATTAACCGATTTTGACCAATTTTTGATAGGTTGGCAGTCGGAACAAAATCTTGGTCTATACGTTTTTTGAATTTTGATTACGATCAAGAAAGTCAAATAATACCGAAATTAGTTTTGTATGAATTTATTGATACCAGTGAAAAAATCAAAACGTATAGACCTAGATTTTGTTCTGACTGACAACCTATCAAATATTGGTGAACATCGGTTAATATTTAAGGGGTGGAAATCGTTATCGCCCTTTGTATGAAAAGCCGTATGGTCACACTCATCTTAAGGCTTTCATCACGTGGGTGATGAAGAACTGTATTGGTATGCATTATATAGGGCATACAATGTTGATATTCGTTTGTATGGCGGGATTTCCGTTACGTGGCATCACTGGCACCGATACTACGATACAAACTAATACCTACCGGGATTGTATGCCCTAAGTAGTATGTATGCCAACAATGAAAGACGTTTTTAACTCGACGACGCGGTTAGCCTAGTTGGTAGTGACCCTGCCTCCAAAGCTAGCAGTCCCGAGTTCGATCCCCGGTAAGGGCAATAATATGTGCGATGGGCACGAATTGTTCCTGTATCTTGGTTGTTTCCTATGTATTAGTTCATCAATATGTGTATCGCCGTCTAGTACACATATATCACAAGCCATTAGATATTACATTGACATAAAAAACATCGCGTTTGTAGGTTTTATAATTTTGGACACCTCATGATAAATGTGTTAACGATCCACGCTTCTCTTAGATTAATAAATCTACAATAAGACGGCACGACAAAAACCTATTCCGAACCATCAGTCTCAAGACGTAGGGTAAAAGCGCCCATATCTGTCACGTACGAAATATGGGTATACAATTTACACAATATCGTCATATGTCAGGGTGTCAGCCGGCTCCCGAGGCGTCTACCCCAATTACCGTTGAATTGTTTCATCCTCTATCTATTACTTTTGCGCATCTAGGGAATTAGAGGCAAAAAATAGTTGCGTCTCGTTTTTTGTTTGCAATTATAATGATTTATTTGGGTTGATGGACTTACGGTTGGGGATTACTACGATGGAACTGGTGACAAATATTTAAATATTCAAAATTATAGGTGCACAGCAGTTCAATTAAGGTATCGAAAGTCTGCATCACTACAGGTAGTTGCTAGGGTCGATTATATCAGTGGCTCCTGGTTCGATTTTTGTTACAGTCAAATCTGTAGTCATATCGAGTTTCTCTTATGGTTTGGTTGTTTTTGTGGATACTAACCCAAGAAATTTCCTAATGTGGGCGATTAACCTAGTATATTTTTATTTTTTAAGTTAACTTAAAAGTTAATCCGCTACTCGAAATGTTAACTTCGTTAACGAACGATTAACGGATTAACGGTCTTGCGCCCAGCTATGCCAGTTACAATACAGTTACATTACAGTTTATACCAAATAAAGGTTTCAGCTAGTATCTGATTCATCAAAGCTCTTATTAAGAGTCCTTCTTAACTCAACTATTTCACATTCGTAGATTACCCTGCATTGCCACATGCATACTTATATATGATTTATGTTTTGTGTTGTTTTTCTGTGTGAGGCTGCCGTGACTTCACCTGATGGTCTTAACGGAAGACCACCGCTGGCCTTAAAGCCAGCATTATGCTGAGTTGGAATTATTTTGTAATAGTTGGCACTATGTGTATTCTACTTATATTTATGTGTATTTTTCTTTCTTTGTTTCGATCTTCCTTGTATCTTACAACAGCTTAAATCCAAAACAGATTTCAGACACTAACTCAATGCCAGCACCAATAACACAACGCTTCAACAAAACGCGAATTAAATTATAGAAACATACAAATCTCGGTGTAGGAAAATTTATTGCAGCCTATATGTTGGTTTATTTATAAGAAACGGCCCGTAGCTGCTCAGGGAGATGAAATTACGTGATACCATTTGGAATCAAAGTGAGATATTGCGAGTACGAACACGGTACTCTCAAGATTGCTCTTGAGAAATTGGAAAGCGGATTGTTTATTGGCGACGTAATTGGAACCAATGGAGACAATGATATGAATTTTTCCTGAAAAAATATCCTTCAAATTTCTTCTTAGTTGTTCGATTGGCAGCGTCCTTGGTGTTGACCACTTCATAAGTACAGGAGTCAGATTTCCGGTGAATGGATTCAAAAGAGTGTGCGTTAAACTCGCGTGAAGAGGGTTCCGTTCCGTACATGATTAGCTGAAATTTACTACGTTACTTTAAATACCATAGACTTCTTATAGGTTTTCATGTAATCTATAGGTAAAGAACTATTTTTTATATTTTTTTCAAAATGTTGGCCCCAGTAGTTTCGGAAATACGGAAATGGAATGGAGGAATGGTAAATTTTCGCCTATTTTCCTAAATAACTTCTAAACTATTTTACTTGAAATTGAAAATCCTCACAATACGCCCTTTAATTTAATATGTCACAAGATATAGGTAGCATAACTTTTTTTTAATTTTCTAATTGACCTCCCAAAAGTGGCCTTCATGTTTAACATTCATATAATTACGGTCACCATCTCACATATGTATACCAAATTTCAACTCAATCGGTCTGGTAGTTTTGGAGCAAATGGGCTGTGACAGACGGACAGACAGACAGACAGACAGGCACACGAGTGATCCTATAAGGGTGTCGTTTTCTTTCCTTTTGAGGTACGGAACCCTAAAAACGCTATAAGTACGCAACATTCAGAAACCGTCTATGGTGTTGGCTAAGGCTTACACCAATACCATAGGCTTTTTTTTAGTAGTAGTAGCTTAGACTCTCAGTGCTATAAATACTGCTATTGTGATGCTCTATCGTGCGCAGCGGCTGATCAGCCATGAAAGACACATTCAAATTTAGACCTAATGATTTTGTTCTTACAATCTTAATTAATAGTTTCGTTTATCCACTGATCAGCCGTAGTACACGTTATAGAATCACAACTCTAAATGTTACTATTGGTAATGAAATGACGCTTTGTTTTCTTAGGTACTTCCTTATCACAGTAAGATAACGACAAAGCAAAGCGATATGATATACCATATCGTTGAGCTTATATATCGAATTGAGGCTTTGGTTGTCTTCCAAGAGACACTTGCCCACATAACCGCAAAGTTGCCACAATGTATATGCGAATACGAGATGTGACGTGGCGTAATTTACACTTGACCAATTATTTTTCGGAAGGTCATTTACTTTATGATCAGGCGCAGGACCCCAATTCTCGCTGCATTCCAGATAATGTGACATTCGAGATTAAACGTCAGTGCATACAATTCTTTGGCACAACCGTATGCACTGACGTTAAGTCGTTAATCACACATGCGAAATTATCTCGAACGCACCGAGAATGTAATTCATCATCATTTGTGTAATTCAGTGCTCACGTACATTTAGGCGAAGTAAGTTAAATAAAAATAATTCATTAATGTTATAAATCACTCAATTCAGCTTTCATTCCAGCCAGGTATCAATCACCAATCTTTATTTCATTGTAATCGTCTAACTACAAAAAAAAACCAATTATACGCGTCGAAATGAGAACCTCCACCTTCGGATTTTTTGAAGTCGGTTAAAAAAGATACAATAATTTTAAATTTATTGTGACTGTAAAGGCGGGTGGTGCCCTGCGCGTGTATAATCGGGGGAACAAATACTTAAAAATATATGTATACTTACTTTCAGGATGAACTCAAACTTTAAAATCTTTATAAATCGAAACAACTGCCCATTATCGTAAGACAGCGTCGCAGAAGCGATCTTAGCAAAAAGCTAGGGTAAGTGCTCGTGTAATGGGCTCGCTAATAACACGCGTAAATATCGCGAACGGGCTTAATATTAAAACGGCCATACAATCCTTACGTTAACACGTCACCATTTAGATAAGGGTTACATGCCAGCGTGTTTTTAAATAAAGTACTCTTATGGACAAATTCATCTATAATTAAAATGACGTTTATGCATAGGTTGACTACTAGTTGAGGGAGATTTAACTATTTAATCTCTAATCAAATGTTTAAGTGGCATTTGTGACTTCAGCCATTAATTAAGTATTAACTTTCATTGCCAAGGACCTGACTCTTGAGTTCATTTTGTATTGAAATCGGCGAGCCTACCTCTGAAACTAGAACATAATATAAACTTAGAATGTTAAGCCTAAATAATTATATTCAAAGTTGACTCATGTGACCTGATTTTATGACAAGTGTTGTAAGCATTAACGCTTAGTATCAAAGTAATCTTTATTACGTTTTTAATGATTGGTTTAAAAATAACAACGATTAAACAATAAGTTCTGTGTAGGTGCCATAACTCGTTTAAAAGCATACTTTAGATTCTAATGATAAAAAATAAAGTCATATCTCCAGGAACAATTCTTATCTCGATGTAAACCAACGCTAAGCAAGACACGGCACTAGAACGTAACGGCGCGGGGTCATCGCAAACAAATGAGGGGTGTAAATCCACCCCTATCTCCCCACAGGTACCTTTACCCTACCCTAACATATGTAGCAGAGGCTGTAGTGATGTCTCAGACTGATACTGATCTTTATATGGTTTTTAAGACATAAATAATAAGTACGAAGACAAAATTTAAATAAAATAAAAACCTAACTAATTTTAATTGACATTATTTTTGATATTGGTTAATAGGGTGAAATTAAATGGCATGAGACAGTATGACTGTAATAATTATGATGATGTGGAGTGGTAGCCTCGTGGTTTAACGCGCGGTCTCTGGTGCATAGGGTCGTATTTTTTTTACAAACGTTTGGGCATGCGTTTGACCCTAGATGGAAAGCGAAGACAGGGTCTAGGATAGAACACACTTGCCCAAAAAATTCCTATTCACTCTTACCCTGAACACACCAAGATTGTATGATTCAGGTAATACAGACGCTGGGAGAGTGTTCCACACCTTAGCGGTGCGAACCAAAAAGGATTTCGCACACCATTTAGGCTCATAGGATATTCAATGACATGACATTTTAATGAAAGAAAACATCGTACAGAAACCAGTAAAGCATAATTTCCACCAAACTACTCGCATCGCATCGGATCGAAACTGATTTTACAATCTTTAAACGATATTAAATCATGTACACAGTATTTAAAGTCTATATTACCTAGGCGCGCACAGCAGCGCGACCGCGGGCGTCTTCCGCGATACGCGATCGTAGCCGAAAGTATGCTGCGACGTGCGGCTAGCTAATATAGACTTTAAATACTGTGTACATGATATAATATCGTTTAAAGATTGTAAAACCCGTTCCGATCCGATGCGATGCGAGCCGTTAGGCGGAAATTATGTTTAATTCAAAGATGTGTGTCTAGCATTGGGCCCACGACCCCACGTGGTGACTGCTACCCAGTTCCTTACACTATGAGAGGAGGGCTGTACTCACCAGTTGGCTGGTTGTAAATATTATAATTAACAAAAGTGGTAACCCTAGACGAGCACATCCCTAGCTCCACCTATGCGGTAGGTAGTTAAGACTTCAAGTGTTTCGGACGTCCCGGAGGATTTATAGACGGCTGTATTGGTTTTGTTCTAGAAGGCATAAATTAAGACCATAAGGTACCATTAATTACACAACGCTTGAAGATTCGAATATTCGACAGCATTGTTAGTATACCGATTAATAATCGACCTGTATTTATTACCTATAAGTATTAAATTAATAAAATTGAAGTGTCTGTTTGTAACAAAATAACTACTTTTTACTAAATGTATATGAAAGTATATACGTTACTTATAACAGAACAAAACTATTCTGAATTTTTTTGTCAGTCTGTTTGTTCCGTCTAATCTCCGAAATGGCTGGACCGATTTTGACGGGGCTTTCACTGGCAGATAGCTGATGTAATACGAATGAACTAAGGCTACTTTTATTTTAGAAAAAGAATAATACTTAGTTAGGGTTTGCGAAAAAAATAATCTTGGTATAAAACTACTATAAAACATACTAAAGTCGCGGGTTCACATCCCGGCACGTACCTCGCAGTGTGCAGGTTTCCTCACGATGTTTTTCTTCACTGAAATGCTCGTGATAAATATAAAATTCAAACGCATATGAGATACGAAAATCTGAGATGAGAGTCGGATTGAATATCGGGTCCTTCACATATACTTTCGTGTACTAGAGTACACGTCGAGTAGAGTCGTCACACTTGGAGTCGTATCCTGGACAGGCAAGGTCCTGAAAATGAAGGTGATGAAAATTTAAAATCATCTATCTCCATAATGTTTTTCAACTTGAAATAATATTTACGTCTGTATTCACAGCAATACAATTCAGGGGCGCCCAAGCTCGCCAGAGATAGCGGCTGCTTTATTGACTAGCGCTGGAATGCGGCCCGGTGTTTCGTAGCTTCTGACTTCGTAAACCAAGTAATACTTCCTACAGTGCGGATCGAAATAACAGAAAATGGATTGCTTGTCTATTAAAGGGTTCGTAGACGGGGTAGTTTTTCGGCATTTTATTGCTGCAATTCGTGCTATCCTCAAAAGTTTAGCTAGGCCCTTTAGTTCTGCAGGTGACTTTGAAAACGTAATGCAAATCCAACGTTACCACCCAGTTAAAGACGGAGAATATAAAGCCATAACTCCCTACTTTTGTATTATACATACTGTACTAACAAAAAAAAAAGCATCTGTTATTTCATTTACATGCAGGCACTGCCACTGCTACTTGCGCTGCCAGAAATAATTTCCGCATAGGTATGTACTGCTTTTGACGGTAGTGGGTGTTAACATGCTGCTTCCTGACTCACTGCGCACTCGACTGCTGGCATTGGCGAACGTCGAAACAGTAGCAGCTGCGGCGCTCTACCTTCTTAGTTGTTCTACAAGAGAGCAGCATGTAACCACTCACTCGCGCTCGCGCTACCCGCGCTTTGACTTCTTGACGAAAATCCGCCAATTTCACGAGCGCCTGGAGGCAGCAGCAGCAGCAGGAGAAGTAACCCATTTACATATCCGCGCTGCCCACTTCTCTGCTCAGTTCGGATACATGTAAACGAGCTATAATATACTATCACCCTACACCAAAAAGTCATACAAAAAACCGGACAAGTGCGAGTTAAACTCGCGTGGAGAGGGTTCCGTTCCGTACGTGATTATCTGCAATTTACTAGGTTACTTTAAATACCATAGACTTCTTATAGGTTTTCCTGTAATCTATAGGTAAAGAACTATTTTCTGCATTTTTTTTCAAAATTTTAGCCCCAGTAGTTTCGGAAATAAGGGGGGGGAATGGTCAATTTTCGCCTATTTTCCTAAATAATTTCCAAACTATTTTACTTAAAATTCAGAAAAAAATATATTTAAAGTCCTCATAATAAGCCCTTTCATTTGATATGTCACACAATATAGATTGCATAACTTTTTTTTTAATTTTCTGATTTACCCCCAAAAGTGGCCCCCATGTTTAAAATTCATATATTTACGTCACGCGTCCGTGTTGCGGTCACCGACTTACATATGTATACCAAATTTCAGCTCAATCCGTCCAGTAGTTTCGGAGCAAATTGGCTGTGACAGACGGACAGACAGACAGACAGACAGACAGACAGACGCACGAGTGATCCTATAAGGGTTTCGTTTTTTCCTTTTGAGGTACGGAACCCTAAAAAGGTAAAACGTACAAAAAAAAACGGGCAGAAAACCAACACAAAAATCTTCCCATCTGCTAAAAAGGCATGGACCTTACGTCTGCGGATCTAATCGTAAAACTGGCGCCGATGGTATGAATAAAAGGGCTCCATGGCCTAACCAAACCAAATTCCCAGCCTCATAGCCCCCCCCCCCAAAATTTACCTAAATATTTTGAAGAGCAACTTTACTAAAGTGAACAGGTTTTACAGAAGAGAATGATAATAATTAGCCGCATCAACTACGGTAGTCAATTTATCGCTCACATGATTTGTGTAGGCGTTGATGGACACCATTCACTTTTATTAAGTATTTCTGTCGCAAACAAGAACTTTACCTTATTATGGATTTCCCCCATCTTCTCCCGTGGGTATCGTCAACTGCGACAGAGAACCAACCGCGGGATGGGCAGCGTCCTTCGAGTACTATCATGAGCAACTGCGGTCGCCAACCCGTCTGCCAAGCGTGGCGACTATAGCAAATCCCCCCATTGTTGGGAGAGGCCTATGTGCTGCAGAGGAGTTTTACGGCTGATTACGATAATGATGGATAGCCAGAAAGAAACCGGTGTATTCTTAATTTAAAATTGCCTAAACTTAAAATAAGAAAGGTCAATCTCGATTTTGTATAGCACAGCTGTCGAAATCAAGTATGGCGTTTCTTATTTTAAGATTACTCCTCTGCTGCACTGGGAGTGAAAAAATAGCATAGAATGCGTGCAGATGCTTATCATCCTGGCATGTCGTAAAAGTCAACTAAGGGACGGGTCCTCTCCAACATGGTGGACTATCTGTATGGGCGATGGGCTGATCACCTGTCACCATACGGTTCATCATACCATCTTAGGACTAATTAATCGAACGTGGCCACAAGTAGTCTTGTGTCTCTGCCCACCCCATTAGGGATTTCGGGCGTGATAATATGTATGTATATTTTAAGATTAGTGACTCAGATTCGAATTGGCCTCTATTGGCCAAATTCACAAAGGCCACTTTAAGTGATTTTTAATTAAAGTGACGTTTATGTATATGTTGATAACTAGTTGAGGACAATAATTTAACTGTTTAATTTGTAATCAAATGCGTAAGTGCGTTTGTGAATTCGGCCATAAGTATATCTCGTTTAACTTCAGACAAATCTCCAATCTATACCTACAAGTGGGCAAGGAGATTGATAAAATACCCTCTTTATCAATAATCTTTTGACTTATTTGCCTCCGTCTCCCCTTAGCTGGCTAAATTGTAAACAAATATTGGCTGAAAATCAACCCCTAAGTGTGTTTGAGGGCAATTTGGATCCACGGATCTGGTCAATTGGGGATTGACAGGTTAACTAAAAGCGTCTCTTTATTGACCTTGTTTTTCTTACCCAACCTTGTCATTAACTAAACCACCAGGTTGACACCTTTCGGCCAAATAGCCATAAGTATTTTATTTTTTTATGTCAATTGACTGACAAACGAGCTGACGGCCCACCTGATGGAAAGTGGTCACCGCCGCCCATGGACATCTGCAACACCAGAGGTGCTGCCAATGCGTTGCCAGTCTAGGGAGGATGGGGAATGGGGATGGGATGGGGATGAGGGAATAGGCCTCCGGATCTCGTCACTCACCGTACGAAACGCAATAGCAAGCTATTACTTTACGCCGATATTCTGTGAGAGTGTGGTACTACCCCGGTCCAGCCGGCCCATTCGAACAGTATTCATCTAATGAGGATTACTGTTTGGCTCTACCACTACAAAAGTTGCATGTACATAAAGATGTTATTGAAATGTTTGACCTTTTTTAGAAATAGTCACATTTACAATTTTACCTAAAGGCTGTAGCTAAATACTAGAGATGCAACGGATAGTGGTTTGGCCGGATACCGGATACCGGATATCCGGCATGGTCATTGGCCGGATAGCCGGATATCCGGCAACCGGATATCCAGCGGCACATTAGCTATCTTTAGAGTCGTGTTAGCTGGCGTGGCCTTCGCGCGGCGAGCAAGTTTCAACTTGTTACGAATTGTTAATGCGCGGGGAGGCCCTCTGAGGTTCAATACACGCTCTATTACATCATCTGGGAATATTCGAAAGTGCACGACGTGAGGTTAAGTGATGTTTTATGTTAAAATTACAAGAAATTAAGCTTCAATTTGATAACTGACGTGGATTTCGTTTGTTTCTGATGGTTTTTAATGGTTTTATCCTATGTCTGATGCAAGCTTTTACTATCCGGTATCCGGCCGGATACTGACTCACTATCCGGTATCCGGCCGGATAGTAAAATCATGGCCGGATAGGGCGGATACCGGATACTAACCGGATATCCATTGCATCTCTACTAAATACACAATACACCAGGTATATTTAGATCGGTAATTATCAATTCCTATATAACATAATTCAGGGATTACATTATCATTAAGTATATAAAATCCAAATTAAATCCACTTCCATTTTGACCTCGCATTCCATGTGTAAGTAACATTGTTTTATTATTATAGGTCAATGGTAAGTAAAAACAATATTTTATACAAATCGGTTGGATCTTGATAGTAAAACAAATATTATAGATACGTCAATTTATTTCTGAATATAATGAATGTCATGGTTGTTACGCAAATATGTGGGATGATATAGGAATGGTCTGCTTTTGGTCAATTAATACGTATGTTAACGTTTATAACCTTGTATGTATAGTTAGCGCCATGACGCTAAGTATTATGAAACCTTGATAGATATTAATAATAATAATAATAACCTTGAACGCACCCCACAAGTTTGGCAGCTTTATTTGCTAGTAAAAATGAGGCTAAGCGGTGTCTCTAGAATATTTGGTTTGTGATAAATACTTATGTCAATATTGGCTTATCATTAGCATGCATTTATCATTATCAATCTTAATGACGTACAGGCCAGAAATAGATGTCAACAGCTTATCTTTTAAGCAAGTAACCGTTGTCAGACACGTAGCTGGATCCGGTTATGCTCCTCGCCTTGTCACTGGCCAGAAACATGATGAGATCGGCTATTTCTTGGGGCTCGGCTATTCGGCCCAGAGCTGTAGTTTGCTTGAAGCGCTCCCATACAGCGTCTGGATTAGGAACGCCGGAATTTTCCAGAATATCAGTCCGCACAGGACCAGGGTTGACGCTGTTCACTCGGACGCCAGAAGAGGCCAGTTCTAACGCAGCACATCGCGTGAAGTGATCCAATGCTGCTTTGGAAATACAGTAAGCAGCTTGCTGTGGCACTTGAGGCACATGCATCGAGCCTATACTAGATATATTAATGATATTGCCCTTTGTTTTAATCAACTCAGGAGCAGCTGTGCTTGTCAGCTGAATAACAGCTCTGACGTTCGTCTGCATGATTGCGTCATACGATTCAAGGAAATTGCCTTCTAGCAACGTGCCTTGTTTGGAAAAGCCGGCGTTATTAATCAAAACGTCGAGTTGTCCGAAGTTGTCGATGGTTTTCGGGATGATTGTGCCTGCTTCTTGTTCGTTGGCAAGGTCGGCTCGGATGACAAGCGGTGGGGTGCCGAGTGCAGCGCAGCGCTGCGCGACGGCGTCAAGTTTGGCCGCGTTGCGCCCCACTAGTGCGACGCGGGCGCCCTCCTTAGCGAACAACTCGGCGGTGGCCGCGCCGATACCGGAACTAGCGCCAGTCACTATCACTACTTTATTTACAAAACTCATGACTTCAGGCGTGCGTGTCTGACTCACAACTGATCAGTAATTATGTCAACCATTCTTATCTAGGTAATTAAAGTGATATCGATAATGTGACCGGGAAATCTCATTGCGGGTGCGGTGGAATCGTGGCGCGTCCGCAGATTCTCCGTCTCGCTCACTCCGCGCTCCTGTAGCGGTGCGCTTGAGTCGCGCGCGCAACCTGACGTTTGTCATGGCGTTATTTTAATTACGACTTGTTACGAAACTGCGGGTACCTTTTAATAGTAGGGAATGATTTAGAAATTCTACACAGATACATTTTTTTAACTTGTCTTTTAAACTTTTTAGACCTTTTCATTCCCGTTTCTATGTAGGAATATGTAGAGCAGCACAAAAGTAGTTCCTATAGAATATAAAATGACGTGCGGTGACTTTACCTGACTGTAGCGAAGAAAAAGGAGAGTTGTGTTTTTTACGAGTATATAACTTTGTATGTGATTATGTATGTATGTAATCGCTCCATTTGTTACCACCTAGAGCGAAAACTACTTAACCGATTTTAACAAATGGGGTGATAAACGTTTCAGAAAAAATGCCCGGATGACGGGGCATTATGCCGTCACCTTAAATCTAATATGGCGAATGCTAGAAGATATTCTGTTATTTTATATTTTTACATCTATGCATTATTGGTACCAAATGAGAGCGCTTAGTAAGAGCATTCTAAAAATATATGACATGTTTGAGACCATGTTCACAGAGTAATAAATTTCTTGATTTTCGTTTTTTAAAGGTTATGCAGTAGGGTTTTTTGTTGGGCCATATTGGCTCACATAAAATTCTTATTCCTATTTTTTGTTTCACTACCGATTTGTATTCATAATAATCACTCTTCATAATTTTTTTGTTCATACATTTTTATTCCTACCAGCGGAACTCATAACAGACAGTTATCATATTTTTTTATTAATAATGTCATTAGTAAGAACATGTTTGAACTCTTTTTTTTTTTCATATTATTTTGCTTCATAACAGACACTGATCATATATTTTTTATTCATAATTCAATTATTGGTAATACATACTTCAACTCATAATTTTGTTTTTCAGAATAGTTTCCTTCATAACAGACAATTATCGTAATTTGCTTATTAATAATGGCATTGCTAAGAAAATATTTAAACTCATGATATTGGTTTTTACAACAGTAACTATTCAAAATAAGATTTAATAATTTAACGAAAGTGAAGTTGTAAGTAGGGCAGGGTATCCCTACCTACAACTTCACTTTCAAGATGGCATCCCTATGGATTTAAGCAAATTAATATAACAGCATGAACCTACCTATATTTGGCATAAAATCTTACAAATAAGCAAGATTTTCTGAACTATTGCAAAAAAAAGACCTAACATCGAAGGCTAAGGCGGGAGCTTCGCTTCGCTTCGCTCCCACCTTAACGTTCTGCACCTGACCTACCTGTGTCGCTTCTGCTCCGACCCATTTTGCTCGCTCGCTCGCTCAGAAGTCTGCTCAAGTCCTATCCAGTTTCAATTACACTTATGATTAAAAAATATATGGAAATAAATATTAGTATAAAAATATATGAATATTGACGTTATGAATCAGAATGATTAGGAGTTTCGATCGTTAGAATAAGAAAATATATAAATACAAATATTAGTATTAACAAGTTGTGTGATTAGCGATATGATGAATTCTGATGATTATGAGTTTCGATCGTTAGTATTATTAAATATTTTTATGAAGAATGATCATTATGATGTAAAATTGTATGAGAAATATTTTCGGACTTCCGATAATAGGACTTAAGTTATGTAAAAAAGGCGCACCCTTTTTTTGTTTTTTTATGATCAAAGAAAATTGACCAAAGCAGGATTTTTATTTTTTAAAATACAAAATTACATTATCAACAAAGATAAAAACTGTATTTCATCTAGCTTCATCAGTCATCAAGCTGATGGGTTCATTGCAATCATGAAAATAAGTTGTAATAATATTGATACACATAGTCAGTTTGGGTAAATGCTTCTAAATAGTAATGAGTTATCAGGTGATATAAAAATTTCATCGTATCCTGCGAATGAACAAAGTACACTGACTTCGAAAATTTACTGTAAATTTATTTTCTCTGATGTTGTAAATAGATAAATATTAGAGGAAGGTACTTATTATCAACCACCTCCTTTTTTTATAAAACGTGTGACTTGTTTAATGGTAATCTTTAAGATAACAGAAGAAATAACCATAAGCGGTGAGGCTACAGGCAGGAGGGGAACGCAAGTTTGGCAACTTTATTTGATAGTCAAAGTTAGGCTAAGCGGTATCTTTAGCAGTGGCGCAGCCTGCCTACAAGCCGATTCCTTACGGCTTTACCAAGCTAGAAAGCTACGGCTAGCTATCGGGAAGTCCATGTTACTTTAACTAAATGTCAGACTCGCACGTACGGTTCTAATTCTTCCGGCTTCCCCTAGGAAATATTTGACGCTTGGCCACTGATCTTTAGGATATTTGGTCTGTGATAAATGCATTTATCAATATTGGCTTATCGTGCATTTATCATTATCATTCTTAATAACGTAAAAGCCCAAAATAGATGTGAACAGATTAACTTTTAAGTAAGTAACCGTTGTCAGACACGTAGCGGGATCCAGTTATGCTCCTCGCCTTGTCACTGGCCAGAAACAGGATGAGATCGGCTATTTCTTGGGCCTCGGCTATTCGGTCTAGAGCTGGAGTTTGCTTGAAGCGCTCCCACATAGCTTCTGGATTAGGAACGCCAGAATTTTCCAGACAATCAGTTCGCACAGGGCCAGGGTTGACGCTGTTCACTCGGACGCCAGAAGAGGCCAGTTCTAAGGCAGCACATCGCGTAAAATGATCTAATGCTGCTTTTGAAATACTGTAAGTGGCTAACTGCATCGCTTGAGGCACACGCGTCGAACTAATACTAGATATATTGATGATATTGCCTTTTGTTTTAATCAACTCAGGAGCAGCTATGCTTGAAAGCTGAATAACAGCTCTGATGTTCGTCTGCATCATTGCATCATACGATTCAAGGAAATTGCCTTCTAGCAACGAGCCTTCTTTAGTAAAGCCGGCGTTGTTGACTAAAACGTCGAGTTGTCCGAAGTTGTCGATGGTTTTCGGGATAATCGTGCCAGTTTCTTGTTCGTTGGCAAGGTCGGCTCGGATGACGAGCGGCGGGGCGCCGAACGCTGCACAGCGCTGCGCGACGGCATCAAGTTTGGCCGCGTTGCGCCCCACGAGCGCGACGCGGGCGCCCTCCTTAGCGAACAACTCGGCGGTGGCCGCGCCGATACCGGAACTAGCGCCAGTCACTATCACTACTTTATTTACAAAACTCATGACTTCAGGCGTGCGTGTCTGACTCACAACTGATCAGTAATTATGTCAACCATTCTTATCAAGGTAATTAAGGTGATATCGATCATGTGACCGGGAAATCTCATTGCGGGTGCGGTGGAATCGTGGCGCGTCCGCAGATTCTCCGTCTCGCTCACTCTGCGCTCCTGTAGCGGTGCGCTTGAGTCGCGCGCGCAACCTGACGTTTGTCATGGCGTTATTTTAATTACGACTTGTTACGAAACTGCGGGTACCTTTTAATAGTAGGGAATGATTTAGAAATTCTACACAGATACATTTTTTTAACTTGTCTTTTAAACTTTTTAGACCTTTTCATTCCCGTTTCTATGTAGGAATATGTAGAGCAGCACAAAAGTAGTTCCTATAGAATATAAAATGACGTGCGGTGACTTTACCTGACTGTAGCGAAGAAAAAGGAGAGTTGTGTTTTTTACGAGTATATAACTTTGTATGTGATTATGTATGTATGTAATCGCTCCATTTGTTACCACCTAGAGCGAAAACTACTTAACCGATTTTAACAAATGGGGTGATAAACGTTTCAGAAAAAATGCCCGGATGACGGGGCATTATGCCGTCACCTTAAATCTAATATGGCGAATGCTAGAAGATATTCTGTTATTTTATATTTTTACATCTATGCATTATTGGTACCAAATGAGAGCGCTTAGTAAGAGCATTCTAAAAATATATGACATGTTTGAGACCATGTTCACAGAGTAATAAATTTCTTGATTTTCGTTTTTTAAAGGTTATGCAGTAGGGTTTTTTGTTGGGCCATATTGGCTCACATAAAATTCTTATTCCTATTTTTTGTTTCACTACCGATTTGTATTCATAATAATCACTCTTCATAATTTTTTTGTTCATACATTTTTATTCCTACCAGCGGAACTCATAACAGACAGTTATCATATTTTTTTATTAATAATGTCATTAGTAAGAACATGTTTGAACTCTTTTTTTTTTTCATATTATTTTGCTTCATAACAGACACTGATCATATATTTTTTATTCATAATTCAATTATTGGTAATACATACTTCAACTCATAATTTTGTTTTTCAGAATAGTTTCCTTCATAACAGACAATTATCGTAATTTGCTTATTAATAATGGCATTGCTAAGAAAATATTTAAACTCATGATATTGGTTTTTACAACAGTAACTATTCAAAATAAGATTTAATAATTTAACGAAAGTGAAGTTGTAAGTAGGGCAGGGTATCCCTACCTACAACTTCACTTTCAAGATGGCATCCCTATGGATTTAAGCAAATTAATATAACAGCATGAACCTACCTATATTTGGCATAAAATCTTACAAATAAGCAAGATTTTCTGAACTATTGCAAAAAAAAGACCTAACATCGAAGGCTAAGGCGGGAGCTTCGCTTCGCTTCGCTCCCACCTCAACGTTCTGCACCTGACCTACCTGTGTCGCTTCTGCTCCGACCCATTTTGCTCGCTCGCTCGCTCAGAAGTCTGCTCAAGTCCTATCCAGTTTCAATTACACTTATGATTAAAAAATATATGGAAATAAATATTAGTATAAAAATATATGAATATTGACGTTATGAATCAGAATGATTAGGAGTTTCGATCGTTAGAATAAGAAAATATATAAATACAAATATTAGTATTAACAAGTTGTGTGATTAGCGATATGATGAATTCTGATGATTATGAGTTTCGATCGTTAGTATTATTAAATATTTTTATGAAGAATGATCATTATGATGTAAAATTGTATGAGAAATATTTTCGGACTTCCGATAATAGGACTTAAGTTATGTAAAAAAGGCGCACCCTTTTTTTGTTTTTTTATGATCAAAGAAAATTGACCAAAGCAGGATTTTTATTTTTTAAAATACAAAATTACATTATCAACAAAGATAAAAACTGTATTTCATCTAGCTTCATCAGTCATCAAGCTGATGGGTTCATTGCAATCATGAAAATAAGTTGTAATAATATTGATACACATAGTCAGTTTGGGTAAATGCTTCTAAATAGTAATGAGTTATCAGGTGATATAAAAATTTCATCGTATCCTGCGAATGAACAAAGTACACTGACTTCGAAAATTTACTGTAAATTTATTTTCTCTGATGTTGTAAATAGATAAATATTAGAGGAAGGTACTTATTATCAACCACCTCCTTTTTTTATAAAACGTGTGACTTGTTTAATGGTAATCTTTAAGATAACAGAAGAAATAACCATAAGCGGTGAGGCTACAGGCAGGAGGGGAACGCAAGTTTGGCAACTTTATTTGATAGTCAAAGTTAGGCTAAGCGGTATCTTTAGCAGTGGCGCAGCCTGCCTACAAGCCGATTCCTTACGGCTTTACCAAGCTAGAAAGCTACGGCTAGCTATCGGGAAGTCCATGTTACTTTAACTAAATGTCAGACTCGCACGTACGGTTCTAATTCTTCCGGCTTCCCCTAGGAAATATTTGACGCTTGGCCACTGATCTTTAGGATATTTGGTCTGTGATAAATGCATTTATCAATATTGGCTTATCGTGCATTTATCATTATCATTCTTAATAACGTAAAAGCCCAAAATAGATGTGAACAGATTAACTTTTAAGTAAGTAACCGTTGTCAGACACGTAGCGGGATCCAGTTATGCTCCTCGCCTTGTCACTGGCCAGAAACAGGATGAGATCGGCTATTTCTTGGGCCTCGGCTATTCGGTCTAGAGCTGGAGTTTGCTTGAAGCGCTCCCACATAGCTTCTGGATTAGGAACGCCAGAATTTTCCAGACAATCAGTTCGCACAGGGCCAGGGTTGACGCTGTTCACTCGGACGCCAGAAGAGGCCAGTTCTAAGGCAGCACATCGCGTAAAATGATCTAATGCTGCTTTTGAAATACTGTAAGCGGCTAACTGCATCGCTTGAGGCACACGCGTCGAACTAATACTAGATATATTGATGATATTGCCTTTTGTTTTAATCAACTCAGGAGCAGCTATGCTTGAAAGCTGAATAACAGCTCTGATGTTCGTCTGCATCATTGCATCATACGATTCAAGGAAATTGCCTTCTAGCAACGAGCCTTCTTTAGTAAAGCCGGCGTTGTTGACTAAAACGTCGAGTTGTCCGAAGTTGTCGATGGTTTTCGGGATAATCGTGCCAG